>OZ024743.1:346372638-346382638 GCA_964016885.1 Eledone cirrhosa
GACAGCATATATATGTGTAGGTATGTATATTCCCTCTGATAGTTTGTATAAATATTGTACATAGATCTATAGAATATGCATACCAACTCTAACACATATATATCCTAGAAACGATCGTAAAATGATGAATTTTTTTTAATATAAGGAACTTTTTCTTTGTTTATTAATTGTTTTATTAATTTATATATATATATATATATATACTTATGCATCTACATATATATTTATAGGTAAAGCGAGAGAGATAGTGTGAGTGAGAGGTGTAAACATATTCATATAATTATAATGTACTTATATACGTATGCACATACATATATATGTGTGTGTGTGTATGTGTGTGTGTATGTTGTGTTTGTGTCTGTGAGTGTGTCTTGTGTGTGTGTGTGTGTGTGTGTGTGTGTGTGTGTGTGTGTGTGTGTGTGTGTGTGTGTGTGTGTGAGAGAGAGAGAGAGTGTGTGTGGTTGTTCTGGATTTACGAACCCTAAACTGCCTGCTCATGAAATTAGCGTTCAAGCTTTTCCGCCCTTCACATACATTTGACAAGGCTGGCGTTTTGCATTAAATTTGAGACTCATATTATGCAGTTAATGGAATAGTGCCACCCGGAAAAAAATGTTCTCGTTTAGGACAAAACCCGTCGTTAGTAACCGGACTCATTACCGTGCGATCAGGAGCCGAAGATGTGTATGTATATATAGATACGTATATCTATATCTATATATAAATATATATATATACGTATATATATATATATATATAAATATATATATATATATATATATATATATATATATATATATATATATATATATATATATATATATATATATATATATATATATATATATATATATATATATGTGTATATATGTATATATACATACAGAGGTATCCACAGTAAGTTGTGGGGTCTATTCTGCATGAAGAACTCGATGTAATCCATATGTTGAAAATGTTGTAGCTTTCTCCTAGCTTTGTACTTTATTTCCACTCTATTTTTAGTGTCTATATTTTTTAGTGTCCCATACAGTAGTGACTCAAGCTTTCCAATGTCATTTCTCATTTCCCTGATTTGACCATTCAGTCGTTTCTTCCACCAAGGTTCTGATCTTTCTTGTCTGTTGTTTCCTCTAGCTTTTATGCCAAGTAATTTCTTCACCGCATTTGCTGATGCTTTGAGGATATTGTTGCACTTTTCTCTCTCCCTTTTTTGTTTGTTTTTCTCCTTTGCGTTTTTCGTTTTACAAGGCCAGTAACATCGGTTATTAGTGTTGCTGTTGGTGCTGCTGCTAAGGGAAGTAGGGGTTGTTATTAGGGTTATTATTATTATTATTATTATTATTATTGTTATTACTCTTTCAGTCTCAGTCATTGATGTTAGTTAACTGGAAAGTTTGTTGAGATGAATATCAAGTCACTACCTGCAGCCTCAGATATTCAGGACGTATCGGAGGGTTCTTGCTGTTCCCAGCAAGCATGCCTTTTGAAGCGTTCCAAAAAGCGTGAAGGGGCCAATTTTCTTTAACCATCCCTGGAAACTTTTTGAGATAGTCCCTAGTGCGCCTATGACAATCGGGATCACTTTGACTTCATGGCAGTTCCAAATCCTTTTTACCTCCCACTTTAAGTCCTGGTATCGGTTAATTTTCTCCCTCTCCTTCTCTTGCACTCTCGTGTCGAATGGGCAGGCCACATCCACAATCAGGCACGATCTTTTTTCTTTGTCCAAAACCACCAAGTCAGGTCTATTGTGTTCCAGTTTCTTGCCCGTCTGTATCCTAAAATCCCACTAGCACCGTCACCTGATCGTTTTCTATCACCGACTCTGGCTTATGCTCATACCACTTCTCAGAATGTGGTAAATTGTTTACTTTGCATAGGTGCCAGTGGATCACCCTGCCCATCACATCGTGTCTCCGGCCCTTATAGTGAGTCTGGGCTAGGTGTTTACACTCGGATACAATGTGAGCCACAGTCTCCTCTCTCTCTCCACAGATCCTGCACAGTGGGCTAGCCTCCTCCTTGTAAATGTGGTGTTTCAACCACTTCGTTTTGAGGGCCTGCTCCTGCGCAGCCATTAACATTCCTTCTGTAGCCTATTTAAGGTCTCCTCTTTTTATTATTATTATTATTATTATTATTATTATTATTATCTTTTAATGGGCTTTCTCCACAAATGTCCCTTGGAAGTCTCCCCCCTATTGGGGAATCTTTCTTTGTTATTTTATTTCAACCTC
Organism: Eledone cirrhosa; assembly: GCA_964016885.1. Taxonomy (NCBI): domain Eukaryota; kingdom Metazoa; phylum Mollusca; class Cephalopoda; order Octopoda; family Eledonidae; genus Eledone; species Eledone cirrhosa. The sequence continues at coordinate 346,374,876 of OZ024743.1, forward strand.
TGTTTTTTTACACGCAGAAATGCCCATTTGTACCGTCCTGTATTGTCCTGTACTGTCCTTAATGTGTACTTTATGTGAACCCTTGTGGTTAATAAAGAAAACATTATTATTATTATTATTATTATTATTATTATTTTTATAATTATTATTATTAAAATAACAGATTAAAGTTTAGCAAAGAATCGCTGCTTTCACCATTAACGGGATCTTCTGATTTATATATATATTATCCTTATTGAGCCCTCTTCGTATTTTTGTTTTCACCTTTATTATTATTACTATATATATAAATATATATATGTGGGGGGGGGGTGTAAAAGGTAAACAGAACTAACAACACAATCGGTACAGTATATCGAAGGGATATATTAGGTTAATGCTTGATATAGCAGGAAGAGGGTCTTAACGTTTCGGACGCTAGTCGTTCATCAGAAGAAAGAATGAGAAATAAGATAGATTGAGGGGACGGGCGGGATGGAATTGGAAAACATTTATTTAGATAAAAATAACAGGTCCATTCATGTTGAGATCTCTTGCAAAATATATAATGTCTTGTATGCGTATGTGCGCGCAAATATATGCCATACAATCATCTAACTCTATCGATTATATAAGTTTGAATATGCAGGATGTGTAGAAACAAACTGGGAGACACTTTTTCATGTAATCAAGGAAGTCCAATTGATGATACAAAGGAACCTCACAGCTAAACTCACAGAAAAAAACAATACATTTCTAAACTTCAGAATCTATTTCGATACAGAGAGATCTTTAAGTTTCACCATATAGGATTTCAAAATGGTTGCACACTATATCATTTCAAACACGTTTTATGTCTTCGATTTATTTTCCACGTTTCCTTTGTTATTTTCGTCTGCCCTCTTTCTCCGATTTCTCCCAGACATATTTTCTTATCTCTTATTCTATCTTCCAGTAAAGGACATGTTTCCGAAATTTTATAATTCTATTCTGACTACTTCAAATGTAACAAGTTATTTATACATTATATTGTATAATTCTCGCAGATTGATTTTCCTCTTGGCTATTCCGTGTATAGGCTTATTTTAAGAGGTTTAAGAAGCTATTATTTATGATGGTAGACTTATATTACTGTTATTTTCCGGGTTTTGATTTCAACATTTTCATATTTTAAGTGACATAATTTCAAATAATTTATTATATATATATATATATATATATATATATATATATAAGCAAAGGGATATTTAATTTGTTGGTAATTCAACAAATGTATATATTTATAACTGATTAAAAGCACTCCAAGGCATTTTCTGGAGAATAATATCAATGATATTAATAAATGGAAACTATATTTTTAAAACCATATTTATTCTATTATATATATTTCAAGGGTTCCAAAACTTTGGTACGCCCTCATCAGATAAAATACAAAGTTTGTTTTATAAATATTGACATATCCATATTGACTCTCCAGGTAAAACTTGAACTGTTAAGATCTCGTTCCTGGATATGTCAATATTTATAAAGCAAACTTTATATTTTATCTGATGAGAGCGTACCAAGGTTTTGGTACCCTTGAAATATATATAATAGAATAAATATGGTTTTATAAATATAGTTTCCATTTATTAATATCATTTATATATATATATATATAAAGTAAGTCCGTAGAATCATTAGATAAAATATCTACAGTATTTCTTCTCCCAATCAGCATAAATCAACCACACAAAAAAATCATTTAAACGAGGCTATAAGTTTATAATATACTTATGAAGAAACAATAGATAAATGATATAACTTTTTATCCGCGACTCACAGCTACAGAAAATGTACCTAGTATTTCTGATAGCCTGTAGAAATTGACCTGACATATAGTTAACCATACATAATTAGATACAAAATCAAAGTTAGAAGAAACAAATGTACATAAACCTACCAAAATCATCAAAATATCTGTACCCCGGCGGTTTCATTCCATTTTGGACATATCCAATCTTGGATAAATGAACGAGGTTGGAAATCATCAGGAGATAAACTCAATTGGACAAAGATTTTTCTTACATGATCCCCACCAGAAACGAATTCAAAATGGCTAAGAAGCATCACGTGGATAGTGGTCAAGGCAGAAAGTTTGTGATTGATGCCTGTCGACGAGTAGGCCGGTTACTAGAAAGCGCAGCCGAATACTGCCTAAAGTTTTACTCAACCTTACGGGAGTATATATAATTTAAAGGGTATTTACATATAAACTAGACAAAGCCATATATATATATATATATATATATATATATATGTTTTTGGCAACCATTCACGGTGTGGCTCAATGATGAATTAATTAAATAATTAATAATCAGAGCAATATATATATATATATTTATTCAGGTTTGAGGTTCACCACTGGATAGAGCTGGTCAATTCCGTATGGTCAATCTCGGGTCCTCGATTTTCAGCCCCATGGATTTTATCTATTACATTCACGTATTATATTTCGAATACCTGATGATATCACTGGATTCATACGTAACCCGGTCATTGATATGATCATAGTATAATAAAGCTTTCAAGGATTTACACAAATCCAGCCTCCTGTCATTTCATTACAATTATATATATATATATATATTTATATATATATATATATAATATATATAAATTAATTTGAGAAACGCAAATAAGAAACATTTATCTATTTACTCAGTGTCCTTACTGCAGTTTCATTGAGCAAACACCATGAGCTGTGAGTATCTCAAATCATCAGAGAACATTTTCAAATAAGAAAGAGTGAGTCGTCCGCAAGCAGAGATTATATTCTAATATGGTCTAGGAAAGAATTTGGCCGAATAGGAGTACTATATTTAGCAGCCTTTTCACTTGCCATTGTCGACATTCTTCTGCCCTGAGAGTAGGCGTTTTTGGTAGATGTGATACTAGTGATTGTTAATGAGACTAATTGCACTGATGTTCTTATGGTAATAGTTGTGCTTCGAATAAAGATATGGTTAGAGGTGATGGTTTGTGGTGATAGCAATAATGATGGTGACAGGGTGGCATTGTTTTTTAAGTGTAGATACCTTTGGAGGTCTTGCTGTTGGTGATGGCGATGGTGGCGACCGAATAAGGTTGATATTAGTGGTTTTGTTTGTGGCGTTTGGTATTGTTATTGGTGTCAGTGTTGGCGTCGATGATGTTGTTATTAGTGGACGGAACTGTGGTGACGGTATTGGCGGCGTTGATATTTTTGTTGCCAATGTTATTGTTCTAGTTGTTGGTGTTGGTGGTGGGGGTTGAGATGGCTCTGGTGGTGGCAGTGACAACGCTATTGTTGGGATATGGATGAGGGTGTTAGTCGTGTCGTTGATGATGTTGGATAAGTTGATGATTTTGATTATGAGAAGAGGAGGGTGATTGTGCGAGGTGTGTTGAGGAACCGCGTTAATGAGAGATGAAATCACTGAAGATGAATCGCCCAACATTTGCCCTGAATCCCTTATGTTCTAGGAAGTAGTGGGGGGGTGTTGTGTGTGTAATGGAGAGGTGTTTCACATTGTAGGAGCCACTTAATGAAATTATGTCGGGGTATCTGATTAAATCTGAAGTTCAGTGAATTTCATGAAAAGGGGTTTAAAGTAATTAGGTATTCAGTTGGACAGAGTATAAGTAAATTAGCGGGTAAATAATACAGCTATCCCCTCATATAAAGCACAGCAACTTATGACCCTCCTAGTTCCACTATTACCCACATGACATAAACGACGCATCTCTTCCGTATATGGCACGAAACATCGAATGAACAGATTACTATACAACTAAAACGATTCTACAAATATAGAATATGCATCTATACAGTTTGTTGCAGTTGAAGCGACTTGGGTTCATGAACCAGGACTCTGTATATCGAAATAACGTTTTACTAGTCAGAAAATAAGTTTACCTTTACTTTTCACTTTACTTTACTTGTTACTGCGCATGTGTTAGAAGTGATGTTTGAGGTAAGCTCCTATCTAGTCTTTTACTCCAGGGATGATATAGAACAGAATATATATATATATATATATATATATATATATATATATATATATATATATATATATATATATATATATATATATATATATATATGTTTTCTCTTTTATACTATATATATATATATATATATATATATATATATATATGTTTTCTCTTTTATACTATATATATATATATATATATATATAGTATAAAAGAGAAAACACAGGTAAGCATTAAGAGAAGGATTTTATCCAGGTATTTACGACCGTTTCATTGGTAAGTGTAACCTTATATTGCTATACTGCAAATAGCAGCCACTCAATTATAATTGTTGTTCACAGTCCAAGTTTTCAAAATAATGAGTAAGTTACTCTTGAAATAATTCTTAATATATAGAGAAAGACATTTATTTGGAATTGTATTTACTAGTATAGAGAGAGAAGAATCAGAAGGTGAGGGGACAAACGGAATAGTATAGAGAGAGAGAGGAAGGGGGAGGCGCGTTAGGAAGTAGGGTGACAAACTGAGATGGAGGGAGGGGTAGAGGTGGAAGGATTCCTTGATCAGTTTTGATATTCAGACTTTATGTCGTGGAATGTAGTGAGTTAAAGAGAATTAAATTGATCATAGTGGGAGGGATGGATAGAGAGGGGGGGGGTATATAAAGAGATAAATATATATATAAAAAATAAAGATAAAGATAATAATGACAAAAAATAAAAGCAAATAAAGGGGGAGGAGAAAGAAGAAAAGAAAAGATAGCCAAAAAGGGGAGGGAAGGAAGGAAGAAAACGAAGAAATAGAAGAGGAATGAAGGAGAAATGGGGGATATAGGTATTGGTTTTTGTGGGTAATTAAAAGGGTTTAGATACAACAAGAGGGTATAAAGTCTAAGTATATGCAGTTTGTCAGTTGGTAGTAAGAGGTTAAGGGTTCGATTTGCACTTGTAGTGCGAATACTTCTCTTTGAGTCTATGGTTACAATAAATTGATCTTTCGATTTTATTGTTGAGTAACTTATTCTTCGAACTCAAGATGTGGAACAGCTCAAGGTCGCATAATCGACAGCTTCTCATACCACTCCGATATGGGGGCGCGTTCGATAATTTGTTCCACTTCAGGGTGTATTGATGGTTACTTTCCCTCAGTTGCCAGGTCTTGTTTGCAAGGGTAGTTACATAACGATGCTGGGAATGTTTCATTGCATAATGGTGTGTATACCAATGGGCTTTAAATGTATTCCCAGTCGCTCCGGTGTAATACCATTTCTGGTTGTCTGATCCCACTGTGCATTGGTAAACCAGGTTAGACTGCATACATTCATTATATAATGGACAGGTTTCAGGTAGGTAGCAGTTACAATTCTTGTCATGGGCAACTTTGGCATTATTGGTGGGCTGCGATGCCTGTACAAGTGTGTTACGTTTTGTTTGCCTATTAGCGGGTGGTTGTGTATTAGATATTCTGTTGTGTTCAATGGTGATTGTATTGTTATTGTTGTAAATTTGTAAATTTGTGTTTTGGTATATATATATCTATGTATCAAAAGCATGTATTGAGTTAGAAACTCAAAATAGTCTCATTACAGTAAATTAGCTTTAGGAAAAAGATTTTTCCGAGCCGTATATAGCTGAACAAAAAGGAAAAACGAACACAGACATATATATATATATATATGTTCAAATCGTAATGGACCAAAATCGCCAATATATATGTATGTATTAAAGTAACAGATTAATGTTTAAGCAAAGAATCGCAGCTTTCTTACTTAACGGGACCTTCTGAATCTGGATGTTAGTCTTCACATTTATCATTATTATTTACAGTCTGAGTTCAAATCCCAGCGAGGTTAACTTTGCCTTTCATCCTTATGGGGTCGATAGAATAAAGTACCAGTTATGTACTGGGTGAATGCTGGCCTTGTGCCTAAAGTAGAAACAATTATTATAATATATATATAAGAAGAAAAAGATGGTTCAAAAAGCGCATCTTGTAGCTATAAAAGGATATTTAAAACCTGTACATATTCTAAAACTTGAACGATACAAAGAAGATTAGAATGGCCCCTACACATGGTTGACATGAAACTTCGTGAAGCGTTCCCTATTTTTAACATTAACATTTTGTACATGTTATAAAGATCCTTTTTTATATATTATATAACAGGTTCGCTTTTCGAACCATCTTCTTATTATATTTTTACTTATATAACGTGATTTGTAAAGAACGTTTATCTAACATCTACACTTTTTTCACTATATATATATATATATATATATATATATAGTTATGTAATAAACAACATAAGGCAATTATTCCATTTACCAGTGGTTTCTTAAAGGCAAAAAATGTTGCTTTCAATCATCAGAAAGAAAAAATCCTGGTATATTTATTGATATTGGATTCTAAAAACAAAAATGCAATCTATATGAAAGTGAGGCTGGAGAAGGAAGAAGGAAAGGAAAAATAAAATAAAAACACACATGCAAACGCACACACACACACACAATTATATACATACACACACATATATATATACATACACACATACATACACACACACATATACACATATATATGTGTATATATATACATACACACACACACATACACATACATACATACACACATAAATATCAACATATCCATACATACACATACATATATACAACCACACACATATATATACACACATATATATAGAAATAGAAATATATATATATATATATATATATATATATATATATATATATATATATGCATACACATACACATAGCCATACACACATACATATACATACATAATACATACACACAATCATACGTATATACATTCCCCCCTATTCTTTTGCCTTACCAACGATTTTTTTTTATTTTTAGTTGTCAATATTTCAATACACTTCCAAATGATTATTTATTAAACATAACGTATATCTCTATTAGATTTACGAAATTCACATACTTGTATGTATACAGCTATGTCGGTGCTCAATTTTAGTATATATACATGTTGAAGAACGAAAACAAAGCGTGACGTTTCTTTCATTGTTTTACGGTCGTTTCGTATGGTTGATTGACCATGATAAATCGATAGAGTTACTAAGTGATACTCAATATGCAAATCCATATTGTTTGTCAGGCAACAATAGATCAACCAATGTAAATATATGTATATCGTTCGTTAAACAAATATATTCCTTTATGGAAATGTTTGTTTGTTTTTTTGCTTTGTTGCTTCCGTTTACTTTTTGCACACACACACACTCACACAGACTCACACACACACACACACACACACACACACACACACACACACACACACACACACACACACACACACACACACACACACACACACACACACACTCACACACACATAACACACACATATATACATATATATATATGCATATATATATATATATTAGAAAGTGAGGTTTTTTACAAAATGAAAAATAACCGAGGTGTATTACACGAGTGAAAGTATAAAGAAAAAAAGCTGAAATCGAAAATGCAACTAGTGTCTTAATTTTAAAAAAATATATATATTTATTTGGTTCCTTTACCGGTTTCGCAGTTCTTCTGCTTTTCAAAAGTAGAGTTGAGATGGATGTGAGAAAAACCACAGACCCTCCATCACAACTCTACTAATGAAAAGCAGAAGAACTGCGAAACCGGTAAAGGAACCAAATAAATATATATATTTTAAAAAAAATAAGACTCCAGTTGCATTTTCGATTTCATAATTTTTTCTTTATATATATATATAT
>OZ024743.1:346387638-346400138 GCA_964016885.1 Eledone cirrhosa
GGAACTACAAAATGATTATAAATTAAAATAAAGAAAGAATGTTAGATGAATGTAATGTTCCATATATTGGTATTTCACTATGGTCTCCTGGGTATATCTATTGTCTGCCATAGTCGAGCAGTATTCTTCTGTCGAGGCTGCATTGTGTGAGATCTGCCTATGGGTAACAAGATGGCCGCCAATGGACATATTTACCTTACTAATTAGAGGGTGGTTTCAGGGGAAGTAACTCCTCCAGAAATTAGAAATTGTAGGTAGTTTATAGTTCAGATGTGCTACTATGAACTCTCCGTTATTGTGATCGATTTATATATACCATTTTATTAGAGCCCTTTACGTACTGAGTTCAAATCCTGCCGAGGTTAACTCTACCTTTCATCCTTACTGGGTTGATAAAATAAAGTACCAGCCACGTACTGAGGTCGATTTAATCGACTTTCCCCTCCCACAAAATTACTAGCCTTGTGCCTATATAAGAACATTCTTTATATAAGAATAATTGTTGTTGCTGCTGTTGATATTATTGCTACTGATCTTATAGAAACGTGTACGTTTCTTGATTATTTGTAAATGCTATTAACTAGGGGTTTTTTCACAAGTATTTTGATACATATTTATTGCAAATAACTTCATTTGTACTTCAGAGCCGGCTTTGTAAAGTTTCGCAGCGACTCAATTCCAATTCACACATGAAAAATATTTCGTGTTTTGAATAAATATCGTTCGGTCGTGCTTAAGACCGTGTATACCCCCGCCCTTTTTCCTTAGTATATATTATATTCTGCATTAGTATATCTTACACATTCCACTACATTATAGACAGTACTAGAAGTAGTATTTGCAGAGGTTTTGCCTACGTAGATGCTTACTCGTTAGCTTATAAGTAGCTTATATCATATGCATGTCGACAAAAAATTTAAGCAACATGTAAAGAAACATTATCATGATTTAATAACACATCACCTGGTATTAATTAATGTGGCTTACATTTACTCTTTTATCCGTATTACTCGTATGATATATGGGATAAAATTATTCTGAAAGGCAATAACATACAATATACAACTGATTTATAGGAGAGAGTCCGAGATAGATAGACAGATATTAAGAGAGGGAAAATCCGTGTGTGTGTTTATGATAGTGAGAGGGGTGAAGCGGAAACAAGATACTTTGAAGTTAGTAATTTTTTTTTTCGCCAGTTTGAAAGTAGATGGATTGACTCGAGAAAAGAATCTAGTTCGTTGGTTTTATTTTTAAAAAAATTTATTTGACCATATATGGAAATTATTTCAGTATATTTTATATGAAGTTTTGTTCTGGCTGAAATTTGAGCTTAAACCTAATAATTAAAACCGTGTTCAGCTCATGTCTTCTAAAGAGGATCCTACGACACCAATCGTATTGCTAAAAATAGCAGCTAAATATCTTTCAAATACCACACACCGTCTTTAAAATGATAGGACACAGTATATAATCTAGCCTTAATCTAGCTTTAGGTGCGGTATGTCGGGAAAAAATAAAGAAAGTGTCACGCCTGAAACGCTTTTCAAGAGGGCTCGTCAGATTTCCACTGTGTTTGCAATTTTGTTATACTTATTATTCACGGTAGCATAAATTTTGAAAAATGATAGTAATGACTCACGATTATTATTATCGTGGATTGGCAGTATCGGTAGATGGTCGGACGCCATGCTTTGAGGCATAGAGTTACGGCCCTTGCCATTCTGAGTTCAAATCCCGCCGAGGTTCACTTTGCCTTTCATCCTTGTGGAGTCAATAAAATAAAGTACCAGTAATGTACTTGGTAATTGTGCCTTGTGCCAAAAGTAGAAACAATTATTGACAATTATTTAAACCACCACATTCTTTAGATTTAACATAATATCAAAGGCTCTCTCCCTTTTGTTTCTTATAACTGATTGTGTTATTGTCATTACTTCTTCGTCTATCTCATGTTGCGTTTCACAGGTATTCATCCAAACTGCCATGTCTTCCTATAGATTCAAATACAAGATTCTGGAAGCTTTCTATAGCAAGGTAGATTGTATGACGATGGTCACCTATTTACAAAGCGCAAGCTTTCTCGTGTGCTGCGAATTGTGAACGATGGGTATCCTCATTTCAATGGCAATTAGTAAAAGCAAATCAAGTGATATTGAGAGACGGAAAAATTGAAAAAAGGCAGATATAAAGATAACAGTGCATAATTATTACATCATTTTATAGACGCCCGAATGATAAGTGGTGAAATGGATGTCGGTGGGGTTTGAACAAGGATCTCAAAGAGGAGGGGAAAATATCCTAAAGTACTTTTCCTCCAACCCTTCGCATTTTTTCTTTATTGAAAACTACATAAACCTGCATATATGTGTATTATACTATAATTTATAGATGGAATAAGTCACCAAGAAGAAATGAAATCCCCAAATATAATTGTTTCTACTTTTGACACAAGGCCAGCAAATACCCCAGTGCATTACTGGTGCTTTATTTTATCGACCCCGTAAGGATGAAATGCAAAGCTAACCTCGGCCGGATTTGAACTTAGACCCTAAAGAGCCGTAACTATATGCTACTAATCCTCTACCGATACTGCCAATCCACCGCCCTAAATTCCCCAAATATACTAAATTATAATGAGCTACATAAAAACAAATATGACAGAGAATAATTCCCTTCGCTTCCAGACCACAACCACAGATAAACGGGAAGAAGAAATAATTTAGGAACATATCTTCTGATAGCAACATACCACTACCATTTAAATAACGATACCTACATTAGATTAGAATGGACCTCCGTGGCTTTCACAATGAGTTTTCTAACGAGTGGCTGAGAATTCTAGAAATACGCATGCATAGGGACATTTAACATGACATTGTTTGATACGATTGACTTTTTGAGTTATAGCTACAGTCTTCTGATTCACTTCAAAACAGCTTCCCTGTCCCTAATTCCACACGCAAATCTTTGGGTTAACCCGTGCCTATGGTAAATAAAATTTGCATAAGTTGCCTTGTAATGGGTTGGAACCTGGGCTATTATGATTGTGAAGCCTATTTATTTACTAATATATACAATCTAACCCTACCGAGGTCAACTCCATTTAAACGAATATTAACATCTAACACAAGTACAATCCCAAATTTGGGAGAGGGGTAATGCCGATTATAGTGATTCAGAATTTTACTGGTATTTATTTTATCCATCCTGAAATTATTAAAAAAATCAAATTTAGTTCGACGGGATTTGAAATAAATAAAATGTTGTCTAACAATTTAACAAGTCTATCAATGTTTTGCTTTCTGATTTCAAATATAGCTCTTGCCTGCTGTTGTAGTAGCTTTCATTAATCATCCAGCTTAACACAGCTACTTGGCCATAGGAGTTCTGTTAGCATAGTTCATTCAGTTGCAAGCATTCGGGCCAGGACTCCTGTTTGAGGAATCCTTCCTCAACCCCACGCACTAATCCCGGTGACCCTACCCTTCACTCCCTGAATTAGCGGAAAAATTATATGACAGATAAAGAAGTATTCAACATCCTAGTCCCTGATATGCGAATGGATAAGGGCTCTATTCGAGCAGGGCATAGGGATAAACAACAAAAAAACAACAACAACTACTACTACTACTACTACTACTACTACTATATGCGCGCACACATACGCACTCGCACACACACTCACAGACACACACACAGGCAAAGCAGCTGCTGCTGAAACACCAATTCTAATTAGTAAGTCTAAGAACTGGCAACTGTCTCCCTTGAGGCCTGTTGTTTCATTTCCGTTGTAGTGGTGGCAGTAGTGGGTTTAGTAGTTGTAGTGACTGTTGTAGGTACTGGTAGTAAAATTAGTATGGTTTTTATATAGTGGTAGTAGTACGGTGTGGTAGTAATGGCGGTGGTGGTAGTGGTGGTGGTGCTAGTGGTGTTGGTGGGGCGCAAGATTATGATGGCTATGATTTAAATAGTAAATTATGTTACAAGCTTCTGTATAAAGTAAACTTGTTCTAGCCATCACCTCTCCACGGTGATCGCGATGTCTGCTTTCGGCGTGGTGCTGAGGACATATGCAATGTCTGTCAGATAAGTTGGTATCGATCTACAGTCTTCTTTCTCAATGGCAGCATTTCTTTCGTCGATGACATGCTGTCGGATCCTCATCTGCAAGATACTTCCCAACATATCAGAAAATATGCTGATCACTGAACGCGATGCTGTCTGGCAACCGAGAAATCACACACGTCCTCACATAGGAAGTCCAATCCTAGCAAATACATGGGACACAATCCAGTGCGAGAAGACTTTGGACAGTCATGTATGCCTGCTTGAAGAATAGCGTCTGGTATGATTTTGCAATATCACAAACCCGACAGCGGTGCCAGCTTTAACACCGTAAACTCGCTCTATATATCTGAATAGTGACCATCTGCCCATCGGCGTTTTCTTGACACACAACCTCCTAATCTGTGACACACATAAATACTGCTGTGGTTTCATAGTAGACGGTTTCGGCCTTCACCCAATGTCATGCATTTATAGTACTGTTGTTACCCGATGTATGCCGTTAGAGTGCCGGGGGCCTCCGACTTCGTGCCTCTCAACGTGATCTCCAATCATAGATTGGATTCTGCAAGCTTCAATTTGCAACTCAAGCCAGTGTATGTTGACCAAGGGGACAGCAGACGGCTAGATGGCATCGTGATATTCCAGACCCACGTTAGTATCTGCCTCATCTGGGCCGCAATATGCAGCGACACGTTTTCCAACAGCAAACTGGTGCATTTGGTCACAAACCCTGGCTTTTTTCTCGACAAGCCGTAAATCGCAAATATGGAAATAAGTCCCCTTATCCGATAGTTTTCTCGTTTAGCTTGTAGTGGCGGAACCTTCCAGCGCTCTTGGTCCTCGCACCACATACCTGCAGGAATGAGCCCTGCGAGAGGGAACGGCTGTTTAATAGCGTCTAACTTACAATAATGTGGAGGAACGCTTTCATCATTCTGACCTCTGGGACAACGATGCGGCTTGCGCCTACTTTTGTGCATGTCAGAAAGCGCTCTCCGACAAAATCCGAGCCGTATCATTGGAGTGGCGATATCTGAGCACTCATTCTCAGGTTTTCATTGATATTTAGGCCATTGTTGATTCAAAAGTACTTAATCAGTAAGCACCGTTTATATAATGGATATGAGTAGTATGGTGGCTACATGGTGGTGGTTGACGTTGTAATGTCTTGTATCGTAATAGTTAATATAAAGTATTACGCAAAAACGATAACCGCGCGAAACATACATTAAATGTTGTCTCCTGCAAAAAAAGTAAAAAAAGAAAAAGACCTCAAAAATAATTTTGTACATTTATACAAGATCAGGCATTCTTGGAGAGAGATTATTCGACTAAATAGATCGCATTACTTGAATGGAACATTTTATCGACCCGAAAAGGTTAAATTCTGAAGTTGACCTCAATGATATAAGCTGAAGGGGTTAAAGGCAAAATTAACTTCGACGAGTTTTGTGTGAAATGAGCCGTGACAAATACTGCATTCAATATCGAGGGTCTAGCGACATTTTAAATACGCAGCTTCCTCACTAATAACAGCTTGAGTAATACGGACTGGCGTGTTTGTTAGCGTGAGACGCTATGGTGGCGCTTTTGACACGATCATTGTAAAGTGTGTACGTGTAGCTATATAGAAGCAGAAGAGAAACCTGGCCATAGCAGATGTAGTTGAGGTGATATTATTCGTTTCGGGAGGTTGATGTTGTTGTTTATATTGTTTAATCCCAGGTCATCTTTGATTGAGCAGACCTATCAAAAGGATGCCTGCCGCGATCAATCTGTGTTACTCTTATGCAAAGAAACCCGAGCTGGGAGGGGAAGCCTGCAGCATCCAAGCTATGCTTTATTATCTCGTTGAGAGCAGTATGGCGTGGAAGGTGACCATTAGTGTAACGACGAGAAAGCGGATGCAAGCCGAAAAAGCCCACGGTGGATCCGCAGTGACATTTGTGTGGTTCACAGATGCGTAGGACACGCCTCAAGGAAACCCCGATGCGCAGGCTCTCGTTGTCCAACTGCGTGCCTGTAGAGCAGGAGGGTAACGCATGGAGCCAGGCTCTGGTGTGGGGTTGCGAGGCCGCGCGAAAACATGTAAGGTGGTGCTGGTCGAGCTGGTGCGCTAGTCTGTCTGAGGCCAGGGTACACTGGACGGCATCCAAAATACTCGGGGGGGGGGCTGATGTTAACAGGGCAGAGAAGAAAGGACGTCTACTGGGCGGAGAAGAAAGGACGTCTACTGGGCGAAGTCCAAGCCGGTTCCACGTCTTGCAGGTGACCTCACGTTCCTCGATCACAGTGGGCTCCATTTAGCAGAACCTTATTGATGAGGACGCGGCATATGGTTACCGACGAATGAAACGCCGGCAAAGTCAGCCACCTTACCTGTTAGATATGGTGGCCTTGGCCACCATATCTAACAGGTAAGTTGGCCTATTGCAATCCAAGGTCGTAAACCTGACGTTGCATATCTCCTCAGCATGGCGAAGCAATTCCTCAACAGGATGAGGGTTGGATGGGTGTAAAGGAAATCACATACACAAGGGTTGGACATTTGATTCATTTGATTCTCCTTTTGCTTTACTCCACTTTTCAAATCAAACGTTCACTCTTCGCGGGTGCTCTAGGAACATAATGCTCGTGAATACCGGGGGACAGCTGTAAACATACACACACACATACATAAACACACACACATATATATATATATATATATATATATATATATACACACACACAAATATGTACATATATGTCTTGTTATTGCTAGAGATGACGATGGTGATGGTAAACATACAATTGCTGTTTGGTGGGGCGGGGAGTGTTATTGTTGTTAATAATGGTGGAGTTGGTATCCTTGATGGTTGTGGTAGTAGTGGTGATGATGAAGGCGCGGTATGTTAGATGTTGAGATGTTGTTGTTCAGTCCTGGGTTAAACTTAAAGGGACCTATGTATAAAAGGCATTTAAGAATAGTGTTTCGTATGAACGATAACAGGCCGCCGTGGACACAGCATGGCTGAATAGTTAAGAGTTACGCTTCACAATCATAAGGTCTCCAGTTCATTCCCATTGCCTTTCCTCTTGAAAAAGTGTTATTTATCCCGCCGAGGTTGACTTTGCCTTTCATCCTTACGGGGTCGATAAAATAAAGTACCAGCAATGCACTGGGTAATTGCTGGCCTTGTGCCTAAAGTAGAAACAGTTATTTATCATAGCGTCAAATCGCCCATGATTTGTAAGTAAAATAAAGAGGTGGAACCTGTTTGGAAGCCCAGTGGAAGTCCATACTTGGAAGATCGTGTTATTCAAAGGACCATCCATAATACACACAGTATGACTTCGAATCACCTTGATGATTACGTCAAGGGAACACGTGTTTGTGGAATGCTCAGCCACTTACACGTGAATTTCATAAGAAGGCTGTTCCGTTGATAGAATACCTGGAACATTCATTATCCAAACTGAAAGAGTTCAATTCGATAGATCAGCTGGAAATGGGATAGGACTGATAGCACTAACACCCCCACACAATTGAGCATTTCAACGTGGCGCTAATTGTTCTTTGGATGTAGGTATTGATAACTTTTGTTATATATTCATTAGTTTTTACATGATGTTTGTGTGTTAAGTGTTTGCTGTTGTTTTTGTTATTTCTGTTGTAGTTGTTTTGGATGTTGGTTGTTGTGGTGCTGTTAATGTTGTTGGTAACGTTAGTCACCAATTTAGTGTCTAGAGTTTGTGGTTGGGGTGATGG
Source organism: Eledone cirrhosa (assembly GCA_964016885.1). Taxonomy (NCBI): domain Eukaryota; kingdom Metazoa; phylum Mollusca; class Cephalopoda; order Octopoda; family Eledonidae; genus Eledone; species Eledone cirrhosa. Next base: position 346,395,461 of record OZ024743.1, read on the forward strand.
AAGGAGTGGTTGTGTTGAGGGTGAGAATTGTGGTGGTGGTGGTTGTTAAATTAATTAACACTTCTTCTAAATATGATTGTTCCGAGGCTGTCAGTATCGCTCTTAATATACTGTATACAATTGGTACTACCGAATTCTATGCGACTATTTGGGAAGAGATGGTGGTCTGATGGAGGAGAGAGTGGTGTGTTTTTGTCGTTATTTTTGCTGGTTTTATAGTATTGTTTGTATCGTTGGTCTCTAATTTAATGTTTAGGTGGTCGTGTGAGTTGTTTGCTTTGTTTTGTGGTAGTGTTGGTGATGATGATCATGGTGGTGATGGTGGTGGTGTTATTGGTGGTGTTGGCGGTGGTGTTGATAATGGTGGTACTGGTGTTGGTGTTAGTCGATGGTGATGATGATGGTAATGTGGACTGTTTTAGGTGGTGAGAGGGTTAGCTTAAACAGTTGGTCATTTCCGTTGGTGTCAATGTATAGGTCAAAATAAAAGCCGAACTGTCAAATACTACACTACTAGTGACGACATGTCAGACATGCACGATGGTCAGATGACGCGTGATCGACACAGTCTGGGGCAGGTGCCTGTGTCTATCACTTAGAAAAGTCAGTTGCCGTACGCGTCAGACAAGTAGGGTAGTTGTAACTCCCATCACCCCCTGCTCTACAATTTACACGAACAACCTACAGCTACTTACTAATAGAACTAACTACTGCTGCTGCTGCAAGTACTGCTTCTGCTGCTACTAATACGACTACGAAACATAATGGTTTCTGATTTAGGCATGCGGCCAACACTTTTGAGGGAGGCGAAAGTCGATGAAATCGACCCAGTGCATTACTGGTGCTTTAATTTATCGACCCCGTAAAAGATAAAAGCAAAGCTAACATCGACGAGACTGCTACTAAAAACAATAATTACTGCTTTTACTTTTGGCAAAAGTCCAGCAATTTGCAGGGAAAGGGAAAGTCGATTAAATCGACCACAGTGTGCTGCAGCTACTTTGTTTCATCGACCCGGTAAAAGTAATCTTGACTTCTTTATTAATGGTTTCTAATTTAGGTACATCGCCAGTAATATAGGGAGTGGAGAACAATTGGTAAAATCGACACCAGTATTTAACTAATACTTGAATTTATTTACCCCCTAATGATGAAGAGCAAAGTTAACATTCGTGTGATTTGATCTCAGAATGTAAATGACCTTAATTAAATGATGCAAAGTATTTTCCCCGACGCTCTAACCATTCTGTCAAACAACCACCCTGAGTAATTATTTCTGATGTAGACAATTGGCCCGCAATTTGTGGGAATTGGAAAATCGATTAAATCGACCCCAGTATTTAAATGGTAATGTATTTTATTGACCCTTAAGGGATGAAGGCAAAGTTGACATCGATGGGATTTGAACTCAAAACATAGAAAGTCGCAACTAAATACCGCCTAGGGTGATTACGTAAATTTTTAAGTGTTATTTCAACTAAACATTATTTAATCTCATGTATGTAGCACATACTTATAGGTACACACATACGGACATACGTGCGCGTACACATATATACACATGGGCACAAATACGTACGCATGGAAGCACACATAAGTGCACATACAGTCATATTTATATACGAGATGGAAACCGCTTGGTGACACTGACAATATTGCAAAATTTATAAAAGATAATTGTTTAAACTCGTCACAAGCACTGGAACGGGTATATAAGGGCATGGTTGTATATAGACAATACAGAAGTATTAGTATCACCGAGACAACCACTCCGCGGTCATAGGCTGCATAGATGGAGTTATAGATTTTCAGTCCCGACCGAAAGGACAGTTGGATTATTCGGCGTCACATTGTCTACCAAGATAGTTAAACACTGTCTTGGAGTATGATAGCCGTTGAGGAATGATTTGAACATACCATACCACATTTTCGCAGTTTATCATGCAACTTTTTTTATTTACTTCAAACATCTAATAGCAGGCTTGAGAGGCAGGTTTCATTACGAAGCTGCTGAATTGTCTGCTAGAAGAATGTATTTGCTGATGCAAAGTTAGATTTCAGCTTAACCCCAAAGCCTTTCAATGTTTAACTTTGTATGCTTTTATTGCTTCTATTGACACTTTTCGTGCCTCCTTGCACCGCAAAAGCAAAAAAAGAACGTATTTCTAAACCAACGATTGTACGCCTCCTTTCTCGCTTCCGAATGAATCATCCGATACGTAAACAAGCCGGTTTCATTCGTAGCATTTAAGAACTGAAGAAGAAACTGACTGTTCAACTAAGTTGAACAGTCTCCACTCCGTTTTAACGTCGTTAGTTCTCTGAATATGTTTGCATTAGTACCCGCATACCTGGTCATCGCCTCCTTATCAGCCAGCGCTTTTCACTTTATACTGTAGGTTGAGTGGGACCAACCAGTTTGGTTGGTTTTCTTGGCTTTAGGTAGATTCGGGTTGCAGATAACTAGATATTGATTAACTGACAACTCAGCGCCTATCTTAACACAGACATCCAGCACAGAATCAAAGAGATCGGAGACTATAACAAAATCGATCATTGATTTTTGTCCATGGTTTCCTTAATACCATGTGCTTGAAGAATGTGTTTATTGAGAGTCATTTACTAGAACATAATTCTAATAAGTCCTCTCTATTCTTATTTAGACCCGAAACGACGTTCCATCCAATCACTCCTTTCCATGTCAGATGGTCAGCGCCAATATGTGTATTGAAGTCTCCTATTAGCATATAAGACTTAGCCGTAACTACATCTAACGCTACAGTAACTCCACCAAGGAAGAATTTGCATCCGTACTCTCTGTTTGGCGCATACACTTGCACCAGCAAAAGAGGCCGCTCTTTCAGCCAAAACATCAAGGGGCAAATCCTCTTTCTCAATGGTATCTAGTCCATAATACATTCTGACAACTTGGGTCTTCTGTGCAGTCATTTCTGGCACCACAACTGGATAGTGGTTTGTCCATCCTCCGTCCAAATATACGGTACCAGACCCATGGAACTTTGTTGCGGAATTCCCGACTATCTAGCCGGTAGCATCTGGCATATTCACTTGTTCCTGCTCATTATATGTAAGTGTTGTAAAGTTCCAGTTACCAATTGTTAAGTGTTCCTCCCTTCCGGACCACCTTTGTGGTTTCGAGATACGAAACCTTTGTGCTTCCATCACTCATCTGCTAAGAGAGGTCGCAATCCCATCCCCATTTCTTACAGCATTTGATATAGACTGCAATATATTTTTCGAACAGGCCCCTTTAACTAAAACCTGAACGCTGCTTACCATGTAAAGAATAATGTCATCCGCCGCTCCAATACCTTTAGTAGATTACGCTGTTGGTCTGCAGTTATAAATTTGTCCGCCGGGACCGCGCTTAAACCATAACTAACCAGCACATCTCGTGGCCGAATCGCTATCCACCACCTATGTAGTCTTATCAAAACTGACAGGTATACGTTGAATCGGCTGGGGTTTGATAATATCATAGTACTACTTGATTTCACGTTGCTCAACTGAAAATGAGTACCAGAATAGGTGGGGTTTTAACCCTGCGATGGACTGACGGGGGAAGTCTCCTACTCAAAAATCGCTTTACGCCATGAAACCGGGATAAGCACCGGTATATATATATATATATATATATATATATATATATATATATATATATATATATATATATATATATACATATGTGTGTGTGTACGCGTATGTGTGTATTCGTGAACGTGAGTGTCGGTGTGTGAGTGTGTGTGGGGTTTGTATACAGACATATAAATATATAGGGAAAGAGATAGGTTGAGTGAAACAATGTAATCAATGAAGAAAAGTATTTTATAACGCGACAGGAAGGTACTTCCGGTTCGTCTGTGTCTACATGGCCTGGATGTAAGGGTGGCCGAGAGAGAATAAATACACTAAACTGAAGTAAATAAAGATCGCTCTGAAAATTTGAAAATGTGTGTAAAGTTGTCTTCGATTGACACTTGATCATACCATCCCCCAAAAATTCACAAACATACACAAAATACTCATATACACAAACCCACAGACACGCATATATATATGTGTGTGTGTGTGTGTGTGTATGTGTGTGTGTGCATACGTGTGTGTTTGGGTGTGGGTGTGAGTGTGTGGGGGTATTTATGTGTTTATGTATATATATGTATATATATGTGTGTGTGTGTATCTATGTGTCTGTATCTGTGTGTGTATCTGTGTGTGTGTGTGTATGTGTGTGTGTGTTTGTGTGTGTGTGTGCGCGCGCCGTGTGTGTGTGTGTGTGTGTGTGTGTGTGCTTCCCTCTATTTGTGCATGCGTTTGTGCACATATCTGCTTGATCACAAACAGAAGTAATCACTTATACATTCACACACACACACACGTACACAGACATACACACACCAATACAGTCAAAAACAAACATATATGTGTACCCTGAGCAATATATTCACATACGCAGGAGGATATTCAGTCAGAGTCTTTCGAATATATATATATATATATATATATATATATATATATATATATATATATATATATATATACATATATATATATAAATATATATATATACATAAGGAATTAGATATTTTCTATTAAAATTTTCTTTGATTATTTGTATATTTGTATGTCTGTGTGCGTGTATAGAGTGACCAAGGACTTT
>OZ024743.1:346405138-346445138 GCA_964016885.1 Eledone cirrhosa
AGAGGGAGGGAGTTAATGCCCTTATCATATATATATATATATATATATATATATATATATATATATATATATGCATATTTATTTATTTATATATATGTATGTGTCTTTTTAAGCTTTTGTGTCCGAGTTTTTCCTTATATATACTCGTTTATACATATGCAATGTATTAGCCTGTGTGGTTTTCTTATGTTTTATATTTTAAAATGGGTTTACGTATGCTTGTAATTATGTTCACACACGCAGTGTATGCTTGCGTGTGTATATGTGTTTGTGCTGTACTATATTTTATATTGAGTCAACTGACACGAAGGTATACTATTGTAAATTTTCACGAGTCATTAGACGCGTAAAAGACAGTTAAAATTGAGAATCAAGGCATGTTTATGTGCTACTAACAATATTTTCCTTCCAAAACTTCCGTTTTATTTCTGCGACAATAACTTAATGTTGCTATATAAGTAAATTCAATGAGTAAACGGTTTCCAAAACCCGGCTGTAGGAATTAATCTTATTGGGACTAATCCTTTATTAAGCAAGTTTCAGAGAAGTACAACGGCTGGTGATTTTACTACGAAATCCATTGTCCCAACACAATAAACATTCACTGCAGACATTATGACGATTATGAATAGAGCCAGATATTAGCACAATAGTCGGACAAAAGCATTATTTATGGCCGGGTAAGTTAAGCATTTAATTCAAACCTATTCAGCTAGTCTCATAAAAGTCCTAATACATTCATGCAAGCATCGTATAGGTGAACATATTAACTCATACGTGTTTATGTCACTATGAGGCTTAAAGCATAGAATTGTGTTCATATTTTAACCCCGAAAGATGTTGAGAATTTTAAATAATGATAAGTGAAAGAGAAATGAGAGAGAGAGAGAGAAAAAAAAGGGAGGATGATGGTGAGGATGGAGGAGAGTGTAAAAGCTAGAGTGAGAGTTTAAGAGAAAGAGAAAGAAAGAGAGAGAGAGAGTGGGAGAAAGAAAGAAAGAGAAAGAAAGAGAGGTAAATAGAGAGAGAGAGAGAGAGAGAGAGAGAGAGAGAGAGAGAGAGAGAGAGAGAGAGAGAGAAATGAAAAAAACGTAATTCAGAAAATCTTCCGGCGCCTAATCGCACGCAAAACCAAATTTATTTCGTTTTATAGTAACGTACGTGGCTTGAAATATTTGCGTCATGAACCCGATATGTCCTGTCTCAGATTGTTAGTTGTAAGTTGTGTAGCTTTCAGTGTTTGGAGTATGACAACACACAAGGACATATATGTGTATATACAAAATGGGAATGTTGTTAGTTGTTCTGAAAACGTTGCATTAGCCACCCGTAACTGCTTGGTAAAGTAATTTACTGACAAGTTTATTCTAAATAATGTATAACAACCGTATAAGAATCGATGAAAATATGCTAGATTGGAAACAATGCAAAAATTAAGAAATAAATACTCTAAAATAATTATAAAGAATCACTTGTTCTTCATGCAACATTAAATAGCTCGTTGGATGAAATGGATATGTCATTGATTAATATGATATATCATCCGTCTGTTTCAACGACGAGCATCCAGTTCTTCGGCCAACTGATCTAGCTGCTTGTTATATAATAAGGTAAATGGCAGAATATTCTAAAAATACGTGTATCCTAAACGTAATTCTCAAAGTAAATCAGCGGGACATACCATTTAATAGACCATTTATTTATAGGTGCGATGCTATCGACGAGCTTCCACACAGTTTCTGTCTATCGAATTTTAACTTCAAGTCATGAGTCGAAACTATTGTAAAAGATAATTTCTAAACATTCCACTCACTGGAATCGAATACAGGTTCTCATAATTTTGAATCAATTATCGTAAACACTCGGACATGTCTGTGTCTATAATATATTGATTAAGCAACGAAGACAAATGAGGATTTACTCTGGTTGATTGTAATTAAATATTATCCATGTCAGATCTAAAAATATTATATTAATGTTTAATCCTTCACTGTGTGTTGTAGCTATACAAAATCTCTTATGGCTTAGTGATTGCTTAGGTTTAATCCGACCTTGTAAAATATAAAGATCCAAATGATATGATATCACCTGCATGTTATGCTATCCCAAGTTTGTTTAAAAGAATTATAAATCACGACTAACTGGAAGGTTGGCATAAAATTCCAATATCCTAGATATATAATTTTCTAGTTTGGCTACATATAAAAAGATAATAATTGTTTCTACTTTTGGCACAAGGCCAGCAATTACCCAGTGCATTACTGGTACTTTATTTTATCGAACCCGTAAGGATGAAAGGCAAAGTAAAAATAATGACATTGATTTATGCAAAGATTCTTTTGCGGAAAATGTCAGCTGTATTAAATGAACACTTGTCTTTATAAAAACAGGTTAAAATTTTAGCCCGGACATTCATTAGTAAAGGGTTTATTCTGATTTCAATGGAATGAAGGGAATGAGATTACAAGTATCTCACTGGAACGGATGGCAGGTCGTCACAATTTTAACCTCAGCTGTTGTAGGGTATCAAAACGGGAATTCAGGCATTCTTTAAAGGACACACCGTTATCTAAATTAGTTATCATTCAAATCTATTTCAGTAATGTTTAAATCTGATTGGAAAAGTGATAATTTTAAAATTTGACTTGATTCAATGATATCTTTTAAATATTAAGTCGAGTCAATGATAATTTGTTAAATTCACGAGCCAGGTTTTCCATAGATTAAAAGAATGGAACACACGAGATCAGAACATAGGTTTCCTCCTTGATCTCTGATTGCCATGGTCTTAACCAGTTCAAACCTGAACCTGCTGACGTTAGGAGTGATCCGTAACTTGAGAAGATTTGACTTGAATTATTTTGCACTGCCGGTATTATGCAACTTCGAGCAGAGAACATACATATATAATCGACTACAACCTAGAAGTGATTGAATATATCCAACATTATGGCAATAGGGCTGCAGAGAGGCGTTTTGGTTCATCTCCAACCGAGGAAGCTATCCGCTACTAGAGGAAACAGGAAGACCTGTTGATTCCTGCATCAAGACTTAAACGTAAACCGTATCAACCTCCAGTTAAGTGGCCAGAAATTAGTTGCGTGGATAGTTGCAGAAAGAAATTCGGGTCTTGTCGTATCAACAAAAAGAGAAGAAGAAAAAATAAGGAATCAAACATGAATCTAGCAACAAGAGGTCTAGATCATTTTTGTAGCACATCACTCTGATGTTACAGATTTATAAAAAGGCGAGGACTAGTAATGAGAATGAAAACAAGAAACGCACAAAAAATACCTAAAGATTATGATAACAAATTATTCGAATTTCACATGTTCATATTCAGTGCAAGAAAAAACACTGACTATGAACTGGGTCAGATCGGACAAATAGATGAGGTGCCACAAATATGTGTTGTGGTATCTCGAAGAAGTGTGGATGTTAAATGTTTAAATCTGTAAGTGTAATGATATCTGGACATAATAAAACCCATTATACTGCGTTACTATCGTATTGTGCTGATGAAACAAAACTGCCACCGCTGCTTATTTTCAGGAGGAAAACTTTACCAAAAGACAAACTTACACGTGGAAATTTTGTTCACGTTCATCCAAAGGGGTGGATGGATGAAGAGAGAGTGAAGGTATGGCTAGATAAGGTCTGGTCAAGGCGTTCCTGTGGCCTCCTTAAAAAACAACTCTTCTTGTATGGGACCATATTTGCATTTATGTTTTGGTAAATAGACGTGTCGACTGTAATGAACATATAATTTGCTAAACTACAAACTCAGATGCAGACACATACACGCATATAGAGACACACATGCTCACAGCCACATGTATACAATAAATACACATGCTTTTAGTCTCCTTTACACAGATGATGTAAAGCAATCGTGTGGGTTCTATTGATTCTCTAAGAGAAGGGTGAAAATAAACAATAATTTTAATCACCTCTAACCAATCATTTAATCGCGTGATGGACAAGAGAGAGCCTATACTATAGTTTCACACATCTTCGTGACGAAATCAGAACCTGTGCATATAAGATCGTCATACCGGAAGTCATGCTGCAGCTGAGCCAACATGGGGGGATGAATATAAAACTGAATAAATAAAATATAAATGCAAACGGAGTTAACGGCGTATTGACACAGCGCTCATTTTCAGCCCGATGGCTAGCTTAGGATATAACCGGATACATATCGGAAATGAAGACTAGCGGACAAGATTTTGGGATAATCCTTCAGGATTGGATGTGGAGTGATATATAAAGAGTTATGAATTCTCACTTCGGATTAAAATAGTTCACCCCTGCGTACGAGTTCCGGTAGGAAAACTGGGAGCAACCTAGGCTGTCAAATGTAAGTGAGCAAATTTGTATGGAGATTTGTAATAATATTTCAACAAACAAAACTTCAAAACATGGTTATATATATATATATATATATATATATAGATATATATATGTGTGTGTGTGTGTATATATACACACACATACAACATGCTCACAAACATAGAGTGTATGTGTGTGCGTCAGTGGAATAGTAAAAATAGTTGAGAAAATGATGTTTAATAATTATTGATGTTAAGTTTCAAAAATAAGTAAATGATTTAAAATTGAATTATGATGCCACTGAAACATACTTGCATTTTTAATGTCTTTCCCTTCCAACTCCCCCTCTCCCTCTTTCTCTATCCCTCTTTCTCTCTCTCTCCCTCTCTCTGCATATATACATGTGTGTGTGTGTTTACGTAATAAGACGACGGTACAGCCTGATTACGTCTGTCACGTTCATACAAGTAATCGATGCAGGCTGGTTATGGTTTTCCTGACGGGTTGGATTATAGTTTTTATGGATAAGTTTATGTTACTTTTTCTTATGTGGTGTCACTTTGGTGAATGTAGGATTTTGTTTGCTTCAGTTCATGGATAGCACTTGGTTGTTGTAGATTTCTTATTGTTAAGGCTTAGCTCAACGCACGCACATACGTACACACACACACACACACACACACACACACACACACACACACACACACACACACACACACACACACACACACACATACACACACACACACACACACACATATATATATATATATATATATATATATATATATATATATATATATATATATATATATATATAATTAGGTAGTAACATGTTCTTACGCCGTATTTGACTACATAGCATTAGTCTCTTAGTTGGGATTTTAAAAGCATAAAATGCTCTCTCCAGAGAGATGCTGAAAAACTACTCATCAGCAACGTAATATTACCAATCGTCAAAAAGAACCGAATCACTTTTGTAGAGGTAAATAGCCTTCGAACTGGCACCCAGTATAGATTTAGCCCAATTAGAAGTTGCCTTACGCAGGCAGCTCTTACATCATTATGAGTGAGTAATGAAACAGTTATTAGATCATTCGAATATGGATGTAATATATCTCGACTTTGCGAAGGCCTTCGACAAGGTTGATCATATAATTGTTTCTACTTTAGACACAAGGCCAGCAATTACCCAGTGCATTGCATTACTGGTACTTTATTTTATCGACCCCGTAAGGATAAAAGGCAAAGTCAACCTCGGCGGGATTTGAACTCAGATCGTAAAGGGACGTAACTATGCTGGAAAGCATGGCGTCCGACCCTCTACCGATACTGCCAATCCATCGCCCTTGATCATATAATGATACGTCACAAACTACGTAGCTCTAGCGTAGGTGGGAAATTAGTTGATTGGCTTCATGTCTTCTTTAAAGACAGAAGCTAAAGAATTGCAGCAAAACCAAACGTCAATAACAAGTAGGCTTTCCCAGGGAACGGTCTTGGGACTACTATGGTTTGTGGTGACTATCTCAGTCATGCCCTCTGTAATACGAACAGCCTCCCTCAAAAGCAATGATTATGACAGCAAAGAAACACAGGCAGTCAAGAAACGGTCTGATGCTACTCTGTTACAAGATGATTTAGATGTTATACAAATGGGCAAGAATGTACAATTTAATTCCGGAAACATTCACTATCAAGCCGCATACTCAAGGCCTCTACAACATAGCTACACTAGATCAGGAGGATTCGATATCCGCTAGTTGAAATAAATACGGGATCAGAGTATTAACATGAGCAACGATGCGTCATTTCATGCAGACATCACCAAAATGAGGGCAATATGCAGACGATGGCATGTTGAATTCTGAGACCGGGAATCCGTATGTGTCCTCAAGAGGTATTTCTTCTTCAGCCAACGGGACTATTGCTCTCAGCTGTGGTCGCCCCACAGTGTCAAGCAAATCACAGAACCTGAAGCAATCCAACAAAGATACATCATAAGGACAACTTTAATTAAGGAGATGAGCAACTAGGAGAGGCTGAAAACATTAAAACTCTACACCCTGAAGCAAAGACAAGAAAGATACGCAGTGATAAACGTATGAAAGATCCTGAAAAGCTAGCACTAAAGTTCGGCATTCAGAGCTGGAGCAAATCCGTAACAGGACGCCATTGCGTAGAGCCAAAGGTTTCAATGTTGGCATCAATAATAATGATCTGATACGGCAATAGCCTGGAGTTCATAGGTCACCATATCTGTATTAAGCTGCCATAAAATCTGAAAGATCTACATAGTGTGCATATAGATATTTTCAAGAAGCCTCTCGACATTCTGGTAACAAATAAAACCATACCAAGAGATGAAGCACAAATAAGTGCAGCAGCAACAAACTCCCTCTTACATAAATCGCCTACCCATGAAGGCTAGCTATAGAAAGTGTAGCGTGTATGGCGGTGACCCTGCATGACTTCAGCCAGTTGGCTGGAACATGTACAAGAGTAAACGTATATATATATATATATTTATATAAGCAGTACCACTAACATATTGTGCTTCATTGTAGAGGTGGATATGTAAACATATACGATGTGTTTATGTATAATACATATACTTGTATACTCCTTTGGGGTATGCTTGGGTAAGGTGTGTTTGTGGAAGACCAATAGTGGCTCGTGCATGCAAGTGTCCCCTCCTCAATGCAAATGCACTGGCCGATACAGATTGGCACCAGTGACGTCACAAACCTACGGCTCAGTAAAGTGGAGCACCGTGAAATAAAGTGCTGTGCTCAAGAAAACAACGCACCATCCGGTCTGGGATCCCAGCTCACAATCTTCCGATTATGAGCTCAAAGCTCTCGCCACAAAGCCATATATATATATAAAGATATATATAAAGAGAGAGAGAGAGAGAGAGAGAGAGAGAGAGAGAGAGAGAGAGAGAGAGAGAGAGAGAGAGAGAAATAGATCGATATATATAAATATACATGGTGGCTGCCCACTCCCACTCGTTATTGAGTATGGCCATTGCACGATATGCCATTATTACTAATTATTAATTAATGCAATCATGCAATCTCTGTGCGTGAAGAATATTTTGAAGTGAGGAAAGACTGTGCACCGAGCCAATCCCACTCTCTGAGCGACAGTAGTTATAACCCGAAAAGAAGAAAAGATCAACATCGGTAACTATTGAGCCGCGGGTTTTATGTCGGAGTTATCCCAGTTTCCTAAGTTGCCTTCTCCTAGAAGAATGCTCTCACAAAGCCTAGAGGTCATTCACGTCTAGTGGTTTAACCGCGCAATCGGGTATCCAGCCCGACTATTTCTATGTCCCCGCGCATATTATATATACACATGTACACATGCATATACATATATGTATGTGTGTATATATACACACTTTTGGATGGCCGTTGACTCTTATGAGTTCTTCCGCCCTTTGTCGGGTTTTGCTTTTTTCATGAAAGGTGTCCAAAATCACCCTCTTCACCAAGTAAACATACATACATAAATACGCATATATAAATCCCACTTCCTGTGGTTTAAGTCATTTGAGAAGTACATATGCATATACTTCCACATACATCTCTATTATAAATCATGCTATGTTAATGATACTGGTAATTAAACCTAGACAACCAAATGCATGCTGTATGCAGATGACCATCCAGCAGATGTTTTATAAGCAAACATTCACCGCCATTGAATTCAGATCAAGGTTCTCTCTACGTCAAAACAGCTTTTGTACCCCAGTCCGCCACGACTTTCTCAAGTAAAAAAACAACAACATTTGATCTGCAATGAGTGTCCTGACCAAGACCACATCGTACACTGAATGACACTATCCGTGCATCCTCTGCTTTAAGGTCACCATAAACATATTGCTCACCAATGAAACAATATCTAATAGTAAAACCGAGATCTTTACCTTTTGTTGACACATGGTAAATAAAACATACATCAACACGTACCCAATCCTGGATATTAAGATCATTATTGCTATAACATGCACACACACAGACATACACACACATACATACATACACGCACGCGCGCACATACATACACACTGAACTAAAGTAATCTTTAGACACCTCAAACAAATAACACATGCTTATTACATTATACGCAACATCAGAATGTGTACTTAACACATATCCAAATCTACGAATGTGACCTGGCTTAAAGCTACCAGAAAATAATGGCCACTACACACAGGAAAAATACTCAACCACACCTACATAACTATAGATTTAAACCAACCGCAGTGCCAAAGATTTTCTGTAGTCTAACACGCATAAAGACAAATTCCCTGATACCATATAACAAAACAGCAAGTGTTAGACACTTCTGCACTAACAAAAAAGTTTATGCACCCACAACTAAAGAATTACACCAGAAGTCCACATTACACATTTAATAAGCCCCAGAAGAAACCCCATATGACAACAATTAACTAACCACAGATTGTTACCTCGTTACATAAATATTTATAAACCAACCATAATGCCAACATCTTTCCTATTGAATAAGGCATTCATAATAATAGATATAATGATACCACGCAGTTAACTCCTTCAACAACCAGCAATAGGCAACACAATTATATAAGCCTCCAAAGGCTTACAAACTTACGCAAATTATCAACCTAGCACAAAATCGTTCCTTACAACACCTACACTCAATTACACCCACACATTTCTTACACCAACTTAGTCCTTTAATTTCTTTCTCTCTGAATGAAAATGACAGTAGAACTTAATTCAAAAAAACTGGATGGAAAACCACCATGTTTGGATACTGTAACACATATCTACATTAATAAACTACTAGGAACATTAGAAAATAAGAAATATGCAAGATAAGAGAACACGGAAATAAACACTAGCCAAACCTGTCTCTAATTAAATTTAAAAATTACTTTATCTATAGCATGTAGATGGTCAAAGCAGACTGTTCAATGACCTAGTGACTGTTCCCATTTCATTTCATTCTTGCCATGTCTTTGGTTGTTATTTTGCTTTATTTACTATTAAGGTTTGATTGCAGGTTTCACCACTACTTCTCCAATGCTTTCTCGCACCTGTCAATCACCATATATCATTGCCCTTGAAGAGATAGACTTGAAACAAATTAAATCAATCAGATTAATTTCTCATTTGCTAACGAAACGGAATAAGCTTAGCCTCTGGGCAAAAAAATCTCTGTAACAATATCTACACTATTTTCCTTACGCATAGTTTACTAATTTGAATAATGGTCTTACTGAACTTAATAACAGATTATCCATATATATATATATATATATATATATATATATATATATATATATATATATATATAAACTAATATAATAGCCTTGTGTATTTGTCCGTCACACATGCTAGAGATGACTGAAGGAGAAAGGGGTGATTATGTCGACTGAGGAAGGAAGAGGTAATTACGTCCACTGAAGAAGAAAGGGGTGTCTAATATATACACCTCTATGAGATAACAGACGTCCAGTGTTCTAAGATACGTCACAGCTTTGTTTTTTTATGTTTGTATCTTTTGTGTGAGTGAGCGCGAAGGAACCAACCAACCTACCAACCAACCAGCCAACCAACAATGGTACGGGGCCAGCTAGTATATATATATATATATATATATATATATATATATATATAAAATAAAGTTAAATAAAAGTCAAATGATTAAAATTTAGCTTCGTTTATTACTGCTATATATATTTCAGTGACAGCCATCTTTGGCTGTGACCTCTTCAGGCAGTTTGAATTAGTATGGTATAGACAAGTACATATGTTGTTTAGGTGTATGATATTGTCAATACTCTGATATGCCCAGTTCCTTGCTGGGTTGTTAATTCACTGGGGAACTGGAGTCATATGAATTCAAACAAACGAATTTTCGTGTCACAGGTCCCCTTCTCCTCTCATTGGTCAGTTATTAGTGTTGTCATTGTTGGAGTTAGCTTAAAAATTGATAAAATGGTAGAAGGGACAAGGTGTTGAAGGAACAAAATCTCAAAAAATGTGTCAAACTTCCCATTGTTCAGTTCTGAGAGCATTCCTCAGTCAGAGTCTATAGAATTCTTTCTGGGGTGAGGCTCCCTGTGGTGTTTATGCCTGCTATTGTTCAGTACATTTGACCTCCACCATTATTTTGGTACTGTTGTTGTTGTAGTGGTCAGCTTATACCTTGCTGCTGCTAACAATTTAGAAGTATTCAGTTTGTGTTTTCTCTTCATCCCACCCGCCACCATCGTAGTGGTGGTGACGGGTGGGGGGAGGGGGTTCTTTCATGTATATGAAGAAATATAAGGCAATAAATGAAGAAAACAGAAGATAAATAAATAATATAATAAAATAAAATAATTAATATAATTTGTGTAATTTGAAAATAAATAAATAAATAGAGAATAAAGAATAAAGAGTAAATGAGAGATTGGTGAAAAAGTAATGATAATGTATATGGAGAAGTGAGAAATAATGTAGGATAAAGTGTGTGTGTGTGTGTGCTATAACCAATCTCAAGGTCAGAATATGTTGGATAGATTGGTATGATACAAGATGTTAAGATGAGATATTCAATGTGTTTGTGTTATAATCTATCTCAACTTAAAATAAATATAAGGTTATACAGTGAAGAGGGCAGAAAACAAATAACAAATTAATAAAGAGAAATCAAGATTTAAGATTGGAACTTTAAAGTCAGAAATCTGGTAAATTAAAAGTGTTTGTGTTATAGATGTTGGCCAGATTATTATGGCTGTGTCCGATTCTATCTCTAGGCTATCATGGTGTCTGCTCCGCCTGGGTTGTTCCCTATGGCTTGAGGGGAGTTCACAACCTAGGGTGTTGTAATTGTCCATATAGCTTGAGGGAGGTCTGGCCGAGAGGTGTTTTCATGTTCTGTAGAAGTCCCTATAGCTTGAGGGGAGTTCACATCTTCTTGTGTTGCTACTGTCCATATATTTTGAGAAAGGTCCCGGCTCTAAGGTGTCTGCATGTCCCGAAGAAGTCGGTTCTGAGGTTTATCAGGCCGCTTCCACCTCTTAGTATCTCGAGGGTCTCGTTCAGGCATAGTTTGCATATGCAAGATCCCCCTTTATCGGGTGGTACTTTCCTGATTATGTACCAGGCCAGAGAGTATGGGGTCCTGTCCAGCTTAAGCTTCCAGATCAGGTCGGAGAGAGCTGTGCTTTTCCTTTTGGCCTCCTTCTTGAATGAATGGCGATGGTTGTACCAGCGGTCCTTAAAGCTCGTTGATGTGGCTCCTATGTAGAGGTATTCGGAGTTGGGGGTTTTAACCCTACAACCGTACACTATGTTCTTCTTGAGACATTCATTACCAAGGGGGCATGATTCGGGGTTTCTACAGTTGCAGAGGGTGGGCGGCCTCTGCGTGCTTAGATTAGGGTTCTCATTATGTGCTACATGTAGGGAGCCTCACCCCAGAAAGAATTCTATAGACTTCTGACTGAGGAATGCTCTCAGAACTGAACAATGGGAAGTTTGACACATTTTTTGATATTTTGTTCCTTCAACACCTTGTCCCTTCTACCATTTTATCAATGTTTAAGCTAACTCCAACAATGACAACACTAATAACTGACCAATGAGAGGAGAAGGGGACCTGTGACACGAAAATTCGTTTGTTTGAATTCATATGACTCCAGTTCCCCAGTGAATTAACAACCCAGCAAGGAACTGGGCATATCAGAGTATTGACAATATCATACACCTAAACAACATATGTACTTGTCTATACCATACTAATTCAAACTGCCTGAAGAGGTCACAGCCAAAGATGGCTGTCACTGAAATATATATAGCAGTAATAAACGAAGCTAAATTTTAATCATTTGACTTTTATTTAACTTTATTTTACACTACTCCGGAGTAACCAAACCAACCTGCGCACTTCGTCGAGTGCTCCAGCCTGCATACTGAGGTGTTGGTATACAACCAACATAAACTCAAAATATATATATATATATATATATATATATATATATATATATATATATATATATATATATATAATATTAAGGATACTATTTATAGTTATGTATATACTAAAACCTTTTATAGTTATATATATTTTAAACCCTAAACAGTGAAAGACAGTAATTTATTACTACCTTATTACCAGTAAGATAAATAGCTCAATGTAATAACATCAGTTGTTCTACAGAGCAGTTATATAGAATTCACAAGAATCAAAGCTATCTTCAAAGCATTTATTATTTTTCTGCACACATACTTTTTTCTTCTATACAAAAAATACCTTACCACTACAACCACCATAATAATCTTGCTTACCCGCTTAAAGTGCTTGCATTACGTGTAACGCCCTGCCACACAATGATAGTATAAAACTGAGACACACTTGCATGTTCCACGTGTAACTAACGCATACACTACCTACTAGACCTGACTATCAAACTATCCTCTTGCATTATCTGTGTTATCTGCCGAATGTATTTTAATTTTGATTTTGATTTTAAATTTGATTTTGATTTTGATTTTGATTTTGAATTTGAATTGCTGTACAAAAATAGTATAGTATAATATATGCCACTCCACTGTACATCAATATATATATAAGTATCTGTATGTCTCTTGCGTTGGAAAGGATGTCAATTATGTGTACAAACATTGAAAAAGGCTCCGAAGACTCCAAGCCTAGGTTTGGGTGAAACAAATGTAAGTGAATAAATGCTTTGAACATAGCTTTGATTCTTGTGAATTCTCTCTCTCTCTCTATCTCTCTCTATATATATAACTGTTTCTACTTTAGGCACAAGGCCAGCAATTACCCAGTGCATTACTGGTACTTTATTTTATCGACCCCGTAAAGATGAAATGCAAAGTCAACCTCGGCGGGATTTGAACTCAGATCGTAAAGGGACGTAACTATGCTGGAAAGCATGGCGTCCGACCCTCTACCGATACTGCCAATATATAACGAAGGAAATGTGGTAAGGAACCAGGTGGACCATAACGCACCAAAGTACTCAATACTTCGGGTAGTAGAGTGGGTAATAGGAACGAGTAGGACCCCGACAGCTGAGCTCAAGCCGTTTCGACGGCTAATTCTAGACTGAGTCCAGAATTAGCCGTCGAAACGGCTTGAGCTCAGCCGTCGGGGTCCTACTCGTTCCTATATATATATATATATATATATATATACTAGCTGGCCCCATGCAAAAAATGACAGCTAATTGTAATATCTATACATAATTTAAAAACGAGATATTTGTCTGTTGGTTGGTCAACAAGAGCTAAAAAGGGACCCTTTATGTGGTCCCTCGACATGTTAGATATAACATCCAAATATTATTAGATCCTTGTCTGGTACCTTAAATAAGCGGATATACATTGGATAATATAATTATCGATATACAAAATTGGATGGCCACGGCTGGAATGCATATATAGGTATGCTATATCAGGGATGATTTAGGTGTTAAAATAAAAAAAACGACGTTGGCAAATACTTTATTAGTAACACCTTCACAACAATGAACATTACTATCACTGCCACTAGAAATTCTGTTATCGCTATTACTACCACAAATATTATAAATACTATCGACATACCAAGTCTATGTCTCTCTTAATCAACATCATACATACCGATACAGCTGCTACTTCTTACAGTCGATATAAATACATCAGCACCACTTTTATCACCACCATAATCACCACTATCTCCACAACAACAAAAAACTACATCCAAAAACCCAACAAATATTCCTACACTGCAACTACTACTGAATAAAACACCAGCAACCACCCTTACTCTCCTACACACCATAGGTCCTCTATCACCACACCGTACAAACCCCATTAGCACCCACCCCAATACACATAATATTCCCTAACATCATTCAAATGACTAGAGATTCTTATTCATGTGAACAGCCATAAAACCTTTGAACAGAGTTTTGCTATGACGCAATGTTAATTTTCTCTGTGCTCCTGATTAAATTGGGCGGATCAATATTGATTATCGATTGATCATGTTCTTCAAAGAACCCGCCAATACTCTGTCCATAAACTTCATCTCTATTCTACTGTTTATTTCGTAAACGGATTCTGTAGTCCTACTTAAACCTCTTAGTCTTAAGCGAGTTTAATTTTCAACCATCATTGCACCATCCTTGCCTCATTGATGTCGCTGTTGGTAGTAACGGAATCTAATAATTTGACGTCAGTTTGCAAGAAAATAATGGTTAAAATACCAACAGACATTTGTCATGTTTATCAGGTTTACAACATTTGTATATAATTATTTTGAAATACGTATAAAATGAAAATTTTCAATCTAACCATTTCAATATTAGACTTAGTTTTTAAATTGGTAAGTAGGCCACACGTTTTAATGGTTTAGTCACTTATATTAAATAGTCTTTCAGATTAAAAAATCCAAAATAAAATCGGTTATATCAACCACCGTTTTTCACATTTTAAAGGTTAAATTATTATATAAACCTGAATACTATCAATTCTAAATATATACTCATTAATATCATCCACATTACTTCACATTATAAACCACACCGGATTTGAGACCTGCGTCTTATTTGTTAACCTTCAATATGTTCGTGGATGTCACGAGAAGATAAAACGTGCTTATTGTTTGATTCGAACTTGCAATTTTTCGACCGCCACTATCCTTCAAAATTAAGGCGTATTGTGATAGGGATTTCGCATTGTTCATATTCTTGAACCGAAAGAATTATGTACATTGACTGTAACTAAAAAGAGGTGGAAGAAAGTGAAATATAGATATGTAAAATTTGTTAGTTGACAAAACAAATATGCATATATTTAAACGGAGATGAGATTTACAATTAGAAATAAATTATAATCATTGTTTAATACAGCGAATCGACCGCAATACATATGTAAAAATGAGTTTATTGAACTAAAATGAGGAAATATGAGGGTTCAATGAAAAACTAGGTCCCAAGGATTCGGAAAACTAATGGACCGTTTTCCCACCAATTCTACCATTCTGCCTTCAATAACTAGGCATAACGTTTTTATATTCATAAGTAAAAATATAAATTGTTGCGACAGCTATGCCTTTCCCAGGAGCGTTGACTGTGTAAGAGAAAATAATTCGATTTAACTAGTGATTGAAATCGCGTCACAAACTAAGCTTTATTTGAACTTCTCGTTGAACGACACTTCCTGCATAAAATATTGGTATTAATTTCTAACAGTGGCACACTTGATAAGAATGTGTATAGTCAATAAATTGGAACTAGTATTAGGCTGGTAATTATTTCATCATATCCATAAGGGATTTGATCTCAGGGCTTAAAATAATGTATCTTAGCACCACCAGGCAATAGAGTTTGGCACGCTACCGTTTCTGCTATCCACCACCCCAAAGACTGTTAATATTGCATACGCACAGGCATTAAACAAACTAATCAGTTGGTTTTGTTTGGTCACATGAATGTTACTTGGAGGAAGCCTTCATAAGGTCAACACAGGAAACATTTGTCCGCTCTAATAGCTTACCGAAATTCGCGTGGACAAACTGTGCTGTGTTGGTTTAGCTACAGCTGAAGGACAATAACAAAATTGATTTTAGTATTCTGCTTCCTCTTCCTCTTTTTTATTTTGACACATGGTGTCTATGCTGACCCTGGATTTATTTAAATATTATAAGAGTTATGTTTTTTCAGAATTGTTTTCTTTATTTCCCCGTGTCCCCGTTTGTACATAAAAGAGTGAGTATAAGCTGAAAAAAAAAAGAAAAGAAATTCGTGGTTCCTCGATAAAATAGCAAAGTTTGTTAACCGGAAAGGAAAGACACGCAAATCAAAAGGTGTACATCGCAAAACAAGTTCTATATTTGGCAGACAGGAAGTATTTCACTTATTTGTTGTTTGTTTATGGGGTGTTGTTTTTTTGTTGTTAATGTTTTTTTTTTTTTTGTTTTTTGTTTTTTTGTTTTTTGTTTTTTGTTTTTTGTAAAGTCAGATAGACATGAAAACCATTGTATTTATCACAATGTGTCTTCTATATTTTGTGGTCCCGGTGCACAAACTAGTAAATACGCTACTCCGAAGGTTAGCTTTGGAAATTATCTGTCTGAGCCATAGCATCTTGTGAGGCGGACTCATACATAAGGATGGACATCTCTATTCGGATTAGACTATGTGAGAATGTGATATTGGAGGTCAATGACGCCGGATGTTTCCATTGTTACAGTAAAAAGTTACATTTGTTTCTGTGTCTAGAACTTTACATCTGTGAAATTTCGTTAGGTCCCCTGAGAAACATATTTCTATAATCTGAAATTATACACATACTTTAATAAGAACCATCTAAGATGTAATGGAATAGCTTATTGAAATGAATTATCAATACCGGCATATTTCTTAAAACCTGGGCAAATTCCCTTAACTTTCATCAGCTCCAATTGAACTTGAACTTGGCAGTTCTGCTGAAATTATACAGCTCTTTAGTTATTAAAGAGTAATTAGATTTGGCTATAAAATACGTAGACTCGACAAACCCCAATTATTTGCCAGAGCGATTGACAAGATGTAGTGCTTCCGATTGTATACGACCATCAGGATTTCTGATATGAGTTTAACACATTATCGTGTCAGCTATCAACACCTTTCAAAATTTTCATCAAGTTATCAAAGTCAATCAGAAACAAAATGCTCATCTCCATAGTAACAATACTGTAAATATCTAGCTCCATAACAACACTAATCTAGTGACGTAAAAGTTATATATTCTGAAATTAACCCAAAATTATAATTTCAATAGAACGAATTCAATTATTTTCTCATTAACTTTAATGATTAATTCTTCAAAACATCTTCTACGCATGACTAGTAGTTTGAAGGCCTTTGCATAACTCATTTATAGGTATCTTTAACTCAAGGGCACGAAACTAATTACCGAGCTTGGATAACTTCTTGTACTTTAAATATATAAAATACAGGTATTTCAATATTCCATTTACACCAGGAATTTGAATAATCACTCAGAAAAATGGATCTTTTTAATTAAAAATATCACTTGGTTTAACCCAATCTCTGGCATTTGGTTGACATAGGAAAGTCCACTCCGTTGTATGTAATTGAATCAGGTTTCGGCACTGAGGAAAACCTTATGAATCGTGATTCTCGTCTTCTTTTTCTTTTTTTTTTTCATGTGTCTAAGAAGCCCCTTATATAGTTTTTTCTTCTTTTTTTTAGATTCTCATCCATCTTTAAAAAGAAAAAGGAAAGAAGACAGTTTTCCCGATCGGATCAAAGAAACTATGTTCCCCTTGTTTTTTCCATTGCTGATACAACACTTTGCAAAAGCTCGACTGATTTATCACTGACAGGAGGAAGGATATGAATCCAGAACCCACAAAACCAGATGGTATACCCAATATATTTAGCCTAAAATGTCGCTTCTAACCAGAAATAGAAAAAATATTCATATTATTTTATAGCATCGACTTCAAAGAACGAACAGTTACACACCTTGACAGCAAACCTTAAAATATTCATTTTCCATTCATATATCTCACAACCCAGGCATCGATATGGAGCACAAACGTTTAAATATTCAGGAGTTTATAAATCTTATGATTTTCGACTGTATAGCGCTTAAAAATACGCAGGCATCCAGAGTTATTTATCTAATAGTATTAGATATTTTAGTTTCGATCAGCCTACATCCTTCTTAGATTTGCGAACATACATAATTTGAAGTGTAATTTATGTCTATTACACAATGTCAAATCCACTCATTGTTTAGTTTATGATGTCATCCACTAAAACACATTTGTTCCATTAATCCTAATTATCCTACCAATTTCTTCTTATGAAGGACTAGTGTACGAAACGTTAAGTCTCTCTTCCTGCTATTTCAAGCGTTAAACTAATATATTTCTTCCATGTACTGTTGAGTTTGCTTTGTGAATTCTGTTTACACACACACACACATACACACACACACACACACACACATACATACACACACACACACACACACACACACATATATATATATATATATATATATATATATAAAGAAAAAAAGCTGAAATCGAAAATGCAACTGAGTCTTATTTTTTTAAAAATATATATATTTATTTGGTTCTTTTACCGGTTTCGCAGTTCTTCTGCTTTTCGAAAGTAGAGTTGAGATGGAGGGTCTGTGGTTTTTCTCACATCTGGTTGGTCTTTGAATGTTACTTGTTTTATATGGAAAAAACTGGGTCGAAACGCCAGGTTTTTAGAGAAGTAATTTGATTGGTTGGTCAATAATTATGATAAATTTCGCGCCAGTTCGCGTTACAAAGTTCTTCAAGCAAGGGGGCGGCTCAGGTTGATTTTTTCATATACGAGTGTTTGAATTTCTTTTTACTTTAAAAAAAAGGGGCTCATGAAGGCTTTTTTTAAATAAACGTAATGTGATTGGTTATAAATGAAATTATGGCTGTCACGTGAACTTCGTGCCCGTATTTGGAAATTTATTCTGTAGCCTTTTTAGAGAATTTTATGACAAGCAAAAGATAATGGTCAAGAGAAATGGAATGGGAGAATTGTTCTGGTTCAGTGAATAAGGTTAGTTCGCTGGGGTGTCAGAATTCAGATTTTCTATTGAAATAAAGAAAGTAAAGATATGTATGTTTATTTGTGTGCTTGTGTGTGTTGTGTGTGTTTGAATTTATTTTTTACTTTAAACAAAGGGGGCTCACGAAGGCTTTTTTTTTTAAACGTAATTTGATTGGTTATAAATGAAATTATGGTTGTCACGTGGACAAGTTTTCATTAAATTTCGCGCCCGTATTTGGAAATCTATTCTGTAGCCTTTTTAGAGAATTTTATGACAAGCAAAAGATAATGGTCAAGAGGAATGGGATGGGAGAGTTGTTCTGCTTCAGTGAATATGGTTAGTTCGCTGGGGTGTCAGAATTCAGATTTTCTATTGAAATAAAGAAAGTAAAGATATGTATGTTTATTTGTGTGCGTATAGGAAGATGATTATATTAGTAGAAATGGGGGAGGGAGTTGTGTGTGTGTGTATGGGTCTTATGTGTGTGTGCGTGTGTGGGAGTATGTTAAGTTGGAGCGAATATATATATTTTGTGTGTGTGTATATATGTGTTTAGGAAAGTGATTCTATTAGTAGACATGGGGGAGAGAGTTGTGTGTGTGTGGGGGTGGGTTTTTGTATGTGTGTGTATGGGTGTTATGTGTGTGTGGGAGTATGGGTAGCATGTTAAGATAAAGAGAATATATATATATTGTGTGTGTAGGAAAATGATTCCGTTAGTAGAAATATTTTTGAATGAACATATTTTCCTCACTTATTCGTATTTGTGCTGTTGTATTGTCAGCGCAAACGTATGTTAAGGCTTATTTAGTTCGGGTTTTTATTTTCTAAAGTAGCAGGTGTTATGTGTGTGTGTATGTGTCTGTTTTGGATGGTTCGCACGTTATGGTGTTCACATAATGTATATTAAACCATATTTATTGCTGGTCTATATTTTTTAATAAACATATTTTCCTTATTTATTCGTATTTGTTCTGTTGTATTGTCAGCGCAAAGGTAAAATGGGAAGACTTGGAATTTGGGTGTCTTATTACTTGCGCATATGTCTAGATGTACGCTTAGTGGTATATGTCTCGTGGTTGGATCTCGTAATTGTTGGCGATGAACTGTCGTTCTGTTTCTGAGTGTGAGTTTAGTTTGTCCTATATAATCTTCATTGCATCCTTTACATTTAATGGCATAAAGTAGATTTTTTGATGAGCAAAAATTTCTCCTGATTTAATATATACGTGTTGCCTTCAATGAGGTGAGAGGAGGTTCCACAATTAGAGCGACCACATTTTTTGACAGTTGGTTGTGGGTTTGTGGTAGGTAATTTAGCATTGGTGAGTAATGTTTTCAGTGATTTAGGTTGTCTTTTGCTTTTGATTATTTTGTGTTTCAAGGGCTTTTTTCATTCTTGGGTCTTGTTTTAGTAGTGGGATGTACTTGTGAATAGTGTTGTAAGCTTCCGCATTTCTTGGGTTGTGTGTTGACATGTATGATAGAATATTGGACGTACCTTGAATTTGTTTCTGTTTTCGTAATTCATCAATGTCTATTGTTTTAGCCCTTTCTATTCCATTATTTATTAGTAATGGTGGGTACTCTCTTTCTGCGTTTCATAATTGGAGACAATGGTGCAAATTCTTCTTGCTAGGTTAAAAGGAATGTTCGTCTTCGTGTGCTTTTGATGGTTGGAGGTGAATAGCAGGTATTGTTTGGAATCTGTTGGTTTGTAGTGTATGTCAGTTTCAATATTTATGTCTTTTTTTAAGATTAAGATCTCCAGAAATGGGAGTTGATCTTGGCTGTATTCCATTGTGAATTGGATGTGGTTATTGATGCCGTTTATTAAGTTTTTGAAATCATTCAGCTGGTCGAGTGTGTGGGACCAAAGAATGAGACAATCATCCAAGTAGCGTTTCTAATTCTCTGATATATATTTGTGGAAGTTCAATCCGTATTTTAATTTGGACTGTTCATATATCTGGACTTCTAAGTATGCCATAACTAAGTTGGCATAAGTTGGAGCGGATTTTGTACCCAACGCAGTCCCCGATATTTGCTTGTAAGTACTGCCATCGAAATCAAAAAAAGTTGTTCTGTAAGATAAATTTTAATCCCACGGTGATGAAGTTTTTTTCTATTCTGCCAGGTATCTCATTGGGATAGTTCTCTAGCCAGAATCCTATTGCTTCCTATATATATACATATATATACATACACACACACACATATATATATATATATATATATATATATATATATATGTATATATATATATATGTATATATATATATATACATAGTAATAATAATACATTTGAAGACTAAAATGCCAAAAGGGCTCGATAAGGATCAATATATATATATATATATATATATATATATATATATATATATATATATACATATATATGTATATATATATATATATATATATATATATATATATATATATATATATATATATACATATGTATGTATATAAATACATACATACATATGTATGTATGTATATATATATGTGTGTGTGTGTGTGTGTGTGTGTGTGTGTGTGTGTGTGTGTGTGTGTGTGTGTGTGTGTGTGTGTGTAGATAAATCTACCAAAATAAACGGTAGGGTTCAATCCGTATGAATAACTCAATGTAATCCAAATATAGAAGATATCATGAAAAGAGAAAATACATTCAAAATTATAGGATAAAAATCATAGGAAAACAGAGTCAAGATAAATTAATAAAAACAATGAAATAAAAACAAAGAACAGGTTCCTTATATTGAAAAAGTATCCTTTTACGATCGTTTCTGGCATATATATGTGTGTGTTGGTATGTATATTATATTAAAGATGTATGTAAAAAAATATTACAAATTATCAGAGGAGATATACGCACCTTCACTTATATATGCCATCTTGAGAAATGATGAAGTACTTTTATTAAAAGAAACAAAGTATTAATACAAAAAGTCTGTTTGAGAACAGGTTTTGAATTGACCAATAGAAAAGAGTTAGAGGTCAAGTTGATAGAATAACAGTAGTAGAAACTTTATGCTAGGAGTGGAGGATTGTAAGTTTATGCTTTGAATGAAAATAATACAGTGGGGAAGAGAAAGATAGGGGTTAAAATGAGGTCAAATCAATGAGATAGAGAAAAAATTGATGTTATTAAACAATGTTGTTAAAAGTGAAGGGAAAATAATTTTTTTGTGGTATGAGAGTGTTAGTGAGAAGTACTACTCCTGTTTAATTTTCAAGGAACCTAGATACATAAAGGGAAATTAAATTAATTAATAGGTATACTTACAGAGTTAAAATTATATTAATTCTTATGAGTGTGATAAATAAAGAAGTAAAAAAAAAATATATATATATAGAGAGAGAAAGACTGAAATAGATAACATTTTATAAAAAGTAGTGTATCTATCGAAACATCCATATTATTAAAGATATTAATTATATTCACTAATCCTAGGTATTAAATAATCCTAGGTATTAAATAATCCTAGGTATTAAATGTGATAGAAGGTGGATGCGGTTAAAAGAAGTAGTGAGGTTAAAGATAGCTTTAGGTAAAATGAGCTGCAAGAGGGAAATAAAATTATGAAATTCTTTGTAGTAAATATCTAATTATAGGTTAACTAAATTAAAATTTTTCTTTTTTAATCTATTATAATAATTTGTAAAATATAAGAATGAGGTATATATTAATTAAGTTTATAACATTTGAAGGTTTTTCTAATTCTATGTTTGGATGATATAAATAACTCCTGTCGCTTATTTCATAGTATATCATTAGATTTCATGATTACAAATAGTTATTGGGAGCATAACCTACACTCATATCTGCTATTTTGATAAGGGCTGGCCCTTTTGAGCACGCTCCAGGTCAGGTTGTAATCAATGTCCTTCTTTCTATAAGTATTCATTGCTTCAGCCAAGGAGGTTGTATTAGCTAATGCGGCATTTTTAAAACTATGTTTGTGGGTATTAAATCTTACTTTAAATTGTTTAGACGTAGCTCCTATATAGGATTGAGTGGAGTCCTTAGTTCTAACTACACATTTATAGACTATATTATTAATAAGACAATTTCCCTTTAATGGGCAATTTCTTTTGATTCTACAGTTACAGCCATTCGTAAATATTGTATCAGGAGAGTTAATTGTGTTATCTATAGTGGTATTAGTGTTACTATTTTCATTAATGTATGGTTTAGAATAGGTTGTAATTATATTAGTATGATTAGACAGGTTGTTGATGGGTGATAGTTTAGGGCAGGGGTCGGCAACCTTTTGGAGAGAGAGGGCCAAACAGCTATGCAGTCTCATGGAGGAGAGCCATGTTATTAAATATGTAAATAAATTTTCTGGAGGTTTAAAGCAAAACAAGGAATTTAATATAATTTTCTTTTAACAAGGCCCCTTATTTTACTGCATGAATAACAAAAAAAAAAGAAAAAAAAACTACAAACACATTTAACAAAAAAAAACAAGACAAATTCCTTATTTTACTGCAGGAATAACAGAAAAACAACTACTATCACAATCAACAAAAAAGAAAGCAAATTCCTTGCTACAAACGAAATACAGTTAGAAATGGTAAATGATTTAATGAGACTCTTGTTTCTGCTTATTGTGCGATAACTTCTCCACATCAGTTGAAATATTTGTCGACGACAGGAGCAAAACATCATCCAGGTGGTCGTCACGCAACCTTGTTCTTAAATGACTTTTAGTATATTTCATTTTGAAAAAAAAGTTGTTCACAAGCTTATGAACTTCCAAATAATGATATCATCAGTTTCGCATTAGTCAAGATGTTTTTATATTTTCTGCTTGGCAATATATATTTCTTGTAGAAGTCAGCAGTGTATTCGAACTGAAATTTCGATTTCAAAGATTCGACGCACTGTAAGTCAATTAACTCCAACTGATATTCTTCTGCCACTTGCTCCACATCTGTTTCGTAAGGAGTACCAAATAATTTAAATAGAGTTCCATATTGCCGGAAGTCAGCAAAACGAGAGGAAAACTCGCTTCTCAAATCCTTAATAGAGCTCACAAAGATGTCTGGTATTATATCTCTCTTGTGATTTTGGAGACTTGGGAAATGAGAGTAGTTTCCTTTTTGAAGTTGTGATTCCCACAGTCGAAGTTTTCTCTCAAAAGCAGTAATTTGACCAAACATCTCAAATACAACCTTGTTCTTTCCTTGAAGCTCAAGATTCAAAGTGTTCATGTGGGTCGTGATGTACACTAAAAAAGCTAACTTGACAACCCACTGTGGATCCTGAAAGTAAGAATTATCTTGGTCTTTGCTCTCTAAAGTCATAGAAATCTCTTCTCTCAATGCATATACTCGTTCTATCATTTTTCCGCGGCTAAGCCATCGAACATTTGAAAAATATGTAAGGTCGCCATACTCTGCTTCAATTTATTTTAGAAATTCTTGAAACTGGCGATGATTTACTCCTCTTGACAGTATAACATTCACTGTTTTCACGACCACTGCCATGATGTCCTTAAAATTCAGTGACTTTGCACATAATGCTTCTTGATGAATAATGAAATGAAGTTTGATTAGTTTTTTTATCAATACCGATGGGGTTTTGGAGCAATGCAACACACCCCTTTTTCTCTCCAACCATTGCTGGTGACTACTCCAGAAAGCTTTGATAAATCCAGATTCATTTTGGTAATCCATTGTATTATGCTTCCAAAATATCTGCTCCAGTGCTAGTGTCCTTCATAGGAATCAATTGTACAAATTCTTCCACAATATCAAATGTTGGTTTTACACACCTCACAAACACTGCAGGTTGACAAGTATCCTTCATATCTGTGGATCCATCGATAGCAATGGAATAATACTCCAGATTATTTAAAATGCCCTCCAAGCCACTTCTGACATTTGCTGCCAGCTCTTCAATTCGCCTTGTTACTGCCGATAAGCTGATCGCAGAAAATAATTCCTTTTTTTCTGGACAAACAACATCTGCTACATTCAACAATAATTCTTTGAAGAAATTTCCATCAGTAAAAGGTTTCATCCTTTCTCCAATTAGTTTTGACACCTCGTAGCTAGCACGAGTATTTCGGTCACTTTCTTTAACTTTTCTAGTGAAGAAGGATGATTGCTTTGTTACATTATTTCTCAGCCGTGCAACTTCGTTTACTCGGGCTTTTCCAGTAAACGATTATTATTTTTTAATTTAATTAAATTCGGGTTACGTTTGGATCGATGAACAGTTTTCTCTTTCTCATGTTTGTAGACACTTTTAATATGATATTATACTTCAATATAGATCTTTAAAAATGTTCTCGTATTTTAAAATTATATAGCTTAGATATTTGGCAAACCATTTACTTATTTATTTTGAATCTGGTTCTTATCCTTATGATTCATGAAGTTTGATTTGTATATTTATAGTATATATGTGTTATATGATCCTAATATAATAATTGATCTAAAATCTTAATTTTAACAATATTAACAGTAACTTATTTATTATATTATATTATGTTATGTATAACTGACTAATATCGTATTGAACTTTAGACAATATACTCTTTGTATAAATTTAGACAAATATGTATATCTAGTTTAATAATACCCTTTTTAAGTATAATTATAAGGCATTTAGAATTTTTAGGGCATTCTAATTGTTAATTTAAAATTTTTAAAGTTATAACTGTAATTATTTTCTAAATTATATAATGATTATTATTTTAATATAAAATCTTTTTAAATATAATTTAATATGGATTACCTGCGAGAGGATGAAAATATTAAGTCTTTTCTTTCTCATGTTTGCAAATACTTTAAATATGATTTTATAAATTAAATATGATAGTATACTTTAATATAAATACTTATACATTTTTATAGCCTGAAATATTTTACCTTTAGATTAATTCATTATTCTGAACTAACATAAATGATTCGAAATTTAACGGTCATCCGGATACGTTTGGATATATATAATGTATATAATTAATTGTTAGTATATTTCTAATTAACTAAAGACTCGAAATTAAACCCTCATATAATTACACCCAGATATATTTAAATATTTAGATTGATTGATTATTTCTAGATAATTTAAAGATTCGAGTTTACTCTTTCACAAAGCTATGCCCAAATGTATATTTATGTATTTATATATATATATATATTTGCATCATCTAATCACACACTATTTATCCACGACAATACAAATCTCCCTCCCTATGCTTTATACTATAAACATTATTCCTCCTTGTCTCTCTATCCTTGATCAATTCCCTTTTGCTTTCTATACTTCTAGTAACTATATTTTTCCTCATCTGTTTCTCTCTGTCTTTCTTCTTTCTTCAATAATTTAAATTATTTGAATCTCTAACAGTTATGTAAATTGGTATTATGTATTTTTAAGCGTTCTCACACGCACCTTCTGTATTATATGTAATTCTTTCATGTCTCAATCTTAAGGTATATAAATATTGAGTTTTGTCATATCTTATTCATTACCATGACTGAATATTAACCATCTACTAAGTCAGGGTATGTCATGCATCATCTTATTTTATCTGATGAGGACGTACGGTTGAAGATTGCTCAGTACCTATAAAATATGTATAATAAAATATATTTGATCACACGAATATCTATTTTTGTTAATACTTTGAATTAATATATATATATATATATATATATATATATATATATATATTCTATTTAAGAAACCGAATGACTCTCGGCTTCAGAGTTAAGAATAATGTAAATAAATTACAAAGGTAATTGAAATCAACAAAAATTAAATATATACAAGCACGCATCCAAATACGTACATACACATGCATACGCTAAAACATGGGTATGCAAATACAAGCACGTACACTAAAAAACACGCGCGCACATACAGAACCCACGCAACGCCTGTACCCGCACACATTCGAACGTATGCACCAAATACACATAAAAATATTTAAAAAATATATATATATGTGTGTGTATGTATGTGCGTGTATACATATAACTATATAAACGTATATGAATATACACATATAAATACGTATATAACGTGCACACACATACCTACATGTAAATACACATGTTCGTTAAACCTACGTCAACCAAAACACAAAGTACACATATACACACACCCCCAACATACGTAGGAACCCGCATATCCACGCAAACGCAAAACTCACGTATACACTTAACCATATGCACATGTACCAGTATATATAACATATACGCCTATAACATATACAAGCAAATATACGTACGAGAAAGTATACGTTCCTTGACAAAACATACAGGTAATATATACTTACGACTTCATGTATACTATGAACGTGGTTTTGTCTTTGCGTGTAATTGTTTACACCGCCCCAAATAATGACGTATTATCTAAATATTTACTCCTGCGTTCAAAGATTGATTGTTTTACTTTCAGAAGATCCCGCTAAGGGTGAAAGCAGCGATTCTTTGCTTAAACTTTAATTTGTTATTTTAATAAATATTTGCTCTACGGTTCTTATATATTTGATATATATTTATCCTTATCGAGCCCTCTTTGTATTTTAGCCTTCAAATGTATTATTATTATTACTATATATATATATATATATATATGTATGTATATATATATATGCATATATATATATATGTGTGTGTGTGTGTGTGTGTATATATATATATATGTATATATATATATATATATATATATATATATATATATATATATATATATATATATATATATAAACACACACTTGCAAACACATCCAAATATACATATAAAATTATCCCACTCTCAAATTATTTCTTGCAAATCATCTCATTTCATTTCTTAACCATTACGATCCGCGTTACCACCGGCGCACACACTATCAATTCCATCACCATTATTATCTTCACCGGCACCGTTGATCTTTCATCTATGGGGGGCCCCACCTCAGTGATTCTCTAGTTATCATATACTCACCTCAACAGTCACGAAAGTAAGAAGCCATGGGCCATTTTTTAGAACAAAGAAATAAATCGCCGATCGGGTAGTAAAATCGACCCGAGCACAGTCGGTTCGTGTCAACATGATTCCCTGGGAGCTAATAATATCTCTCTATTGCTGCAATCAATTTTACATCTTGCCATATATTCTTCAACAGACATCGCCTTATTTTCTTTCTCAACGCAAAAACAAAATTAATACCTCCTGGTTCTATATTATGCTTGCACACACGAGAGCACAC
This sequence comes from Eledone cirrhosa, assembly GCA_964016885.1. Lineage (NCBI taxonomy): Eukaryota > Metazoa > Mollusca > Cephalopoda > Octopoda > Eledonidae > Eledone > Eledone cirrhosa. Next base: position 346,433,295 of record OZ024743.1, read on the forward strand.
AAACATACGTATTTGCATACATATACATATATATAATGACACGCATTTCCACAGTGACAGATACGCAGGGAAATAGATTTTCAGTCTAACAAGATCTCACCAAAAACATTATAAAATAGTTTCAGGAACCTTTATATATATATATATATATATATATATATATATATATATATATATATGGGTCTGTTTGTGCGTGTGCGCGTATGTATATATATATATGTGTGTGTGTGTATATATATGTATATATATATGTGTATATATGTATATATGTATGTATGTATATATATATATATATATATATATATATATATATATATATATATATATATACATATATATATGTATATATATATGTATATATATATATATGTATATATGTATATATATGTATATATTTATCTATCTATCTATCTATCTATCTATATATATATATATATATATATATATATATATATATATATATATATATATATATATATATACATATATACGTTTAGAGTCGGTTCGCCGTTCTGAGTACTCGATGCTGTTCCAAAGTTCGTCTATTATTGAGGTTTGTTCCAGAGTTAAGGCGGCTCTATTGTGCAGACTGTAATTAAATATAAGGAAGGTAGAAGTTACAACGTATATATGAAATTTATGGCACATTAAAATCGTTTGAGTATCGATCAGTATCGAGTACATATATATGATAGCTGCAAACTCTGCTAAGATTATTGCAGCCGCTTGTAGGATTATAGAGTTTGGTGCACTTTTAGGCTACAGCCAGACAGACGAACCTGTAACAGATCCTTAACAAGCAAAGGCTGTGCTTTGAAGGTTTTTTTAAACTGGGAAAAGGCCTTGCACTCGACCAATCCCACTATCTAAGCATCGAAAATACTACCCAAAAAGGTGAAATGGTCAACATCATCGGATGCTTCCGAAGCCGCAGGTTTTTTTTTTCAGAGTTTCCCTCTCCTTGAAAGATTTTGTGACAACTGGGGGCCTTTCTCACCCAGGTAAAAAAAAAAAAGAATAAAAAAAAACTATTTGAATGGTCATAGACTCTGTTGAGTTCCTCCTCCCATTACCGGGTCTTGTATTTCATGACGCACGGTGTCCAAAGTTCACCCTCCCCAACAAGCTAGCTTAGTGGGGTTGCCGGTTTAGTCGCCGACTACCCGGCCATGAGACAGGTTGTACTGGGTTACATGTTATCAGTAGCACTCGCTAGTGACCTGACATAGTATATATATGTATGTATATATATATATATATATATATATATATATATATATATAACAATGGAGTGTAACGTAAAGTTACGGTAGGTTCACCAAGGTGAGCACTCGATGTTTAGATTCATGCCTGTAACGCGGTGTTACAGTGTTAGAGCTTAACAGAGTGTAAATATTATAATACAAGGACGATATGTTATGTCTTCATTACGTTTATTAGTTGGTGACGCGCGTTTCGCTATTGATCAGCTCAAGGTTCGATCTGAATCGAATAGCGAAACGCGCGTCACCAATCAATAAACTTAATGAAGACATGATAAATCGTCCTTCTATTATTAGATTTATATATAAGGGTCCTGGATTGGGAGAACCGCTAGAGAGTCGAACACCATGCTTTGCTGCATAGAGTTACGGTCCTTTAAGGTCTGAGATCAAATACCGCTGAGGTGAACTTTGTCTTTCACCTGTAACGTACTGGGATCGATTTAATCGACTTTCCTCTCCCTACAAATTACTGTCCTTTTGCTTTTACTAGAAACCATTATATATATATATATATATATATATATATATATATATATGTGTGTGTGTGTGTGTGTGTGTGTGTGTGTGTGGGTGTGCATATGCATATAAATATATATAAATAAATATCTTCGCGTGTACTATATTCACATATTGTTACACTTGTCTTAACTTTGAGCTACAATATTTTTTCTTTAGATAATAATAGTAAGAATACACCTTTCCTCCTTGCATATACATATCTTATACGTTTCTTACCATATTTTATATCTTTGTACGACTACGAATTGTGTGATACTTATTAAGCGTTGTCATAGGTACTTCTTGCATATCCCACTGTTTTGTTCTTGCGGTTTTTTGTTTCTATTTTTCGCTTGTGATCTACTCATTATTTATTTAATTGTCATCTATCTTCAACCTTATTTTTCTACTTTAATTACTACTACGGCCACTGAGGCCGAGCACTACAGCTAGCTAACTAAGGTATCGTCGATACAGCCGTAGATGTAAACGAATCCCTCTGACACAGCGACTGATTTCTGCCACTGCTAAAACATCTCAGAATGACCTGGTTCCAGAGACAGTGAAGGGCAAATTTCCGACCATGGTACCACTAGGTATATACAATCGCTCGGGGATATGGTGGTAGTAATACATCTGACCAATAGCTAGTGGCCTTCTATATCCATTGTATTGAGGCTTTCAGAAACCAAAACCAAGTATCAGCCCAGGACATATTAATGAATTGAAACAACAGGTGTAATTTTTATTTCTTCGTGTTGTTTTCTGATTTTCTGATGTGGATATAACTGTTGCATAACAGTTATCATCGAAATACGTATAACAGTTATAAGGGGGTAAATGATCTAAATTCTAACGTGTTGACTTGTACTTCATTATTATGAATACGGGGTCGATAAAATAAAGTACCAGTAATGCACTGGCTAAATGCTGGCCTTGTGCCAGAAGTAGAAACAATTATTATGAAATGACTCCGGAATAAACAGATGTACTTGTATACTTCTTTGAGTGCACTATCCTGCTTACAATAGTTGTTTCTACTTTTGGCACAAGGCCAGCAATTACTCAGTGCATTACTGGTCCTTTATTTTATCGACCCCGTAAGGAGGAAAGGCAAACTTAACATTTGGCGGGATTTGAACTCAGAACATAGAAACGTAACGATGCTAGAAAGCATGGCGTTCGACTGTCTACCGATACTGCGAATAGCGTCAGTTACATATTTAATTATATATATATATATATTGTTATACTTGGGGAGGGTCATATATATATTTATATATATATATATATATATATATATATATATATATATATATATATATATATATATATATATATATATATATATATAGAGAGAGAGAGAGAGAGAGAGAGAGAGAGAGAGAGATGAAATCGAAAATGCAACTGGAGTCTTATTTTTTTTTTAAATATATATATTTATTTGGTTCCTTTACCGGTTTCGCAGTTCTTCTGCAAAACCACAGACCCTCCATCTCAACTCACCTTCTGAAAAGCAGATGAACTGCGAAACCGGTAAAGGAACCAAATAAATATATATATATTTTTTTTAAATAAAGACTCCAGTTGCATTTTCGATTTCATCTCTTTTTCTTTATACTTTCACTCGTGTAGGACACCTTGGTTATTTTTCATTTTGTAAAAAAAACCTCACTTTCTAATATATATATATATATATATATATAAGGGTTAAAATACTGGAGTGTGTTAGAGTTAAACACCCTCTTCGTATTATAGAAATGACAGTAAAAGGTATAGCTCAATGTAGTTAAACAGAGCCGAAAAATTAACAGAGTAAAACAAAGAAGCCTTCAATACATCAAAAGTCTTTATTAGCCGACAATGTTTCGTCCTATTAAGGACTCATCAGGGCAATTAAAACAACAAGAAGTAATATCGGCAGATACAAGCCGGAAGCTCCGAAGAATATGGAGTGTACATACACTGAAGTATTACAAAAATATATAATAAAAATATATGATAAAAATTACTAAGGATGTATATAACACTAAGAACCATATTACAAATATAGTCCAAAGCAAAAACTAGAGCTAAACAAAGGTGGTTATATAGAGCAGGAATTATATATAATACAATATAACATACTATAATATACCTTTACCAACATTAAAATTACAATAAAAATCAAAAGATACAATATGCATATGTATATATGTGCGCACACGTACACACACACATACACATACAACAATACACACATCCATCCTCAACTGCACAAATTAAACCTTATTAAGAATTTGAATATATAAATAAGCATGATAGGAATGAAAATAATAATAATAATAATACTAATACATCTACCCAATATACATGAGGTAATAATATGATATAATTATAAGTAGTACATAGGTAATAATATGATATAATTATAAGTAACACATATAATAATAAATAATACAATTATATACTATATAATACAATATAATAGAATAGATAATCTCCGGTTAATTTACACAAACAATATAGATGTCACAATAATAATATAATAATAATATTTACAATATACAATATACTAACATTCTAAATGTACTCAAGTTAACAAGTCAATTCATACTGGGTTGCAGAGTAGGTGAGGAAAAATAAAATGTACAATACCTCAAAAGAATTTTGATGATACAGAAGTACAAACATCTTACAAGATATATAAGGTTTAACATATCATAATGTTACATATAATTAACGGTAAGTAATAAGGATCAATATTACAATAAAAAATACAATATAATATAATATAATATATAAAATAAAATTAATACAATATAATATAATTACTTATAATTACAAGGTTGGTAGACAGACATGTACATGGATGAGTGAGTAAGTGCCAGACAGTAAATATAATCATATATCGGCTCTGTTTAACTACATTGAGCTATACCTTTTACTGTCATTTCTATAATACGAAGAGGGTGTTTAACTCTAACACACTCCAGTATTTTAACCCTTATATATATATATATATATATATATATATATTAGAAAGTGAGGTTTTTTTTACAAGTAAGTAAAAAAAGGGGGGAGGAGAAGAAAAAAGGAACAAAACATAAAACCTAGATGTCAAAACACGGATATAAAGACACATACACATACGCATACATATATACATACACATAAATATATATACATATATATATATACTGACATACAGATACATTTGCCCTTAATTATATATTTACGCACACTTTTTCACTATACGTATACATATGTGCATACACATATATGCACATCTGCGAGCGTATATACATACATATACACACACCTAACTATATTTCTTGAAAGATTATTATATATTTCATATTCTAATTCATTTGTCTATATCTTTTTTTTGATTTTCTTGACGAGACTTTCCAAGTATTTACCCATGTTTTATATTGCCTCGTCTGACGAACGAATGAAGACGTTTCTTTCGTATTCGCCTCATTCGGGAAACCTCTGGTAATGAGGTAATTATATTGTATTGATTTTTATACATTATATATATATATATATATATATATTTATTAAAATAACAGATTAAAGTTTAAGCAAAGAATCGCTGCTTTCACCCTTAACATATAGACATATATATATATATACATATATATATATATATAATATAGAAATGGCTTCTACAGGACTAGAACTGTTTCACTCGAAGGAAACTGTTCTCGTCCTGTAGAAGATATTTCTCTATTAAATATTTATACTCTGCTATGTATAGAGTACCTTAATTACTGTGGTTACTCCTGATTGATCCCGGGATATACACACACGCACACACACACACACACACGCATATATATATATATATATATATATATATATATATATATATATATATATATATATAAATATACATATATACATATATATATATATATTTATATATATGTGTGTGTATGTGAATCTGTATATTTTAGCAGAAACCCTCTCTCCGCTCGGCCACAATTGTTAACATGGCGCAAATATTTTGCCTGATATCGCATTACTCCTCTGAGTAGACGATTGAGAATATAAGTATATGTATCTCAATCCTGACCATCCACGCTCTCTCCCTCTCCCTCTCACACATTCTTACATCTTACATCACACACCAACATTTTCGTCGTCAAATTTTCAGGTATTTAACGCGAAATCGTACAATAAATGTTTCAAAACAAATTAATTTATTGAAACTTCTGTCGTTGCTTACCTGGAAATTAGAACGGAAATGAAGTAATCACGAATATAAGATACAAAGTCGATATGTATAAATGTCCTTCTTTGTGTGAGTATATATGTATGTATATATATATATATATATATATATATATATATATATATATATATATATATATATATATTCATACATACATTTTCAAACATGCACACACACACACACATATCTTATATATATATATATATATGTTTTTATATATATATATATATATATATATATATATAGAGAGAGAGAGAGAGAGAGAGATAGATAGATATATGTGTGTGTGTGTATAAAATCGTGATTTCTGACTGTCGAGTCATCGATACACTGTCAGATAACCAACAGTGAGTTCAGAAGTTTATATCTTTTTACAGACACTCCCATATATATTTACGTCTAATTGTAAATAGATATTAGTATCATAGTAGTGAAATTTGGAATGATCGTATTACTCAGTGGACTACCTAAAAATATACCATCTCTCATTTGGAGCAACCTATCCTCGGTCACTCAAACTGCTAGATATAGCAGCCACATATCCTTCAACCCACAAGATATTCTGTTTAAAACATAGACACGGTAGATTATTTTTTCTAACAAAGGCATCGATCTAATAATTTGTTGGGGTCGTTTAGGCAATTACATTTTCGCCAGTATATGACTAGTACTTTATTATCGAGTTTAGATTTGGACTCAGCACACAGTGAGCCGAAATCAATTGAGCTTGGTCATTTGTCTGACACCTTCTATCGCATCTACACCCTCGTCAATTTAGATAATGTAATCAAAGGTTTTTTTTCCAAAGCTGTACATATATCAGCATTAATAGTTTCCAACTGAACAGAAATGTGTAAATTGGTTTGTATAGGATTGTTATCTCTTAGCAAAAGGAGGAGATTAAGGAGTTGATACTCATTTACACACACTTGCATTCATTCAGCTATTCACTCATTCATCATCGGGATTTAAAATAACGATGTGGTTGTAGTAGTGGTGTTCTCGCATACCGAGTAACTTATGCATTTCAACCTAGTGTAGCCAATCCCTCTCATTATTTGACAATAGACAAAAGGCGGTGGATTGGCAGTATCGGTAGAGGGTCGGACGCCATGCTTTCCAGCATAGTTACGTCCCTTTACGATCTGAGTTCAAATGCCGCCGAGGTTGACTTTGCCTTTCATCCTTACGGTGGTCGATAAAATAAAGTACCAGTAATACACTGGGTAATTGCTGGCCTTGTGCCTAAAGTAGAAACAATTATTTGACAATAGACTATTACTTCCAGAGAACTAATGGAGAGAGTTAAAGAACTTTCGATAAAAGAATTGACTCCAACATTGACGTAGTTTATTCATCGACCTCTAACACACACTCACATACTAACAATTGCATCATCAGTGCAGAGATAATTTTCATCAACACCTCAACCACCGACACTTACATCAACGTCATCGCCCCTAGAAGCCTAGAACCGCTACCATATATACTTCATCATCCCCCTAGAAGCCTAGAACCGCTACCATATATACTTCATCATCAGCAGCAGCATTAACACTATCATTACTCTTCCCATTAATACTCCACCACCACCACCACCACCACTACCTAAGTATAGATAGAAGAATTAAATGACAAAGTACAAATAGTTATAAGAACTGTTTCTTTGTCGCAAAGAACATCTTTTTAAACGTTTCCGCGAGTATTTCCTGTTGTCTGCCTGTCTGCCCGTCCACGAGATTTGTCCTTCTATATTTTCAGCATTCTATAATTCTTTCTCTCTAGTTATTCCTTCTTACATTCTATCTTTAACTCACCTATACTAGATTTACTCTATTTTTTGTTTATTTAATTTATTTCTTTTTCATTTCTTTCTCTTCCCAATTTCTTTTATTATTATTATTGTTATTGTTGTTATTATTATTATTTATTTATTTTTACTAAAGCACTTAATTAGAATAAAAGCGCTTTTGGGTGTAACAATGCTTTTTATGTGTTACAAAAACATGTAAGGTATTTTATTTGTTTCCTCTCGTTTCAATCAAATTTTTAGCGTGCAAATCATTTCTTTCTCTATCCACCCCTAAGACAGAATAGATAGAAGCTATTTGTTTTATGTTATTTATTTCATTCATTTTTTTAATTTGATTTTTTAAATTTATTTTTATTGTATTTCTCATCGTGTTCTACATCATTTCTCATATTGCTCCTTTCTTTTTCTCCATATATTTTTCTAGCAATGAAATAAAACTGAAAGTTTTTTTTTGAATGGTATAAACATTTGAAACAAAAACATTGTATTTTTTTATTTTTTTGCGAAATTTCTTCTTTGCAATTGACGTTTTTATTTTAAATCTCATGTCTGACGACAGAATTTTGATCTTCAAATGTAAAACCAATGGTTTCGATATTCCTTAGAATATTGGCATAGTTCTTAAAACTCTATACATCATATATATTTTGTTCGAAGAATAAATTTAAGGGTGCAAATATACTGTATTTTCGCATAAGATTGGCAGCATAAGTATAAATATATATGAAATATATATTTATACTTATGTACCTTCTCCTAGAGAAGATATTTCGAAACTCTGTGTCGTGACGCATTACTCTATCGCAAATAAACTCTGGGTGTATCACGAATTTAACTCTTGTCTGAAAATTGTTCCAAATATTTGACTGTGAAGTATATGCGAGATACGACAACTTACCGTAGAATTATACGTGTGAATGGGGACACCTGATGTGATATTTAATTATTTATTTATTAAATTCTTTAATTTCGTATTGCCAACAAAACTTAATTAATATGTCACGAAAGATTTTATTTTTAAAAAGCGTGTCAATGTGAAAAATCTAGAGTAACAACCGTAAATTATACTACTAAAAGTGTTGTTTTTTTTTGTTTTTTTTACACATCATGCCTATATGTGAGGGAAGAGAAAGAGGAAGTTGTGATGTTTATATTCTCAAAGGGTTTAGTAACAAAGAGGAAATGAATGGCTTCAATTGGTATGTCCTCTCACTGGATATTTATCGCTAGCTTAACAACCATAATAGCATGGTGCAGTCTGCGACTGACCAAGGTTCTGCTGCACATCGGGCTGAGGAGGCCAAACTCCTCAAATACCGGTCGCTCTCCGACAGGTTTGCGGTCGTACCCCTGGCAGTAGAGACTTCTGGTGTCCTTGGCCCCAGGGCTACCTCCTTACTCACCAGCATAGGCGCTGAGCTACCCAGCCGTGAGTTGGAGTGGCTTTTCCAGCGAGTATCCATTGCCGTCATCCGGGGAAACGCCTTCTCCATTCTGCACGCCGGGGCTAATTAACGTTTGATCTAAGAGACTGAAGTTCTCTTGAATCTGTCATTGTCCCCTCTAACTTAAGTATAAGTAAATACACAAGTACACAGAAACACACATACAGACACATATGTACTTCACTCTCTGGAACTATATATCTAATAGGGAGAGAAGGAAACGCTATTACCACAATCACACCCAATACTAAATTGGTACGTTTTACATTGCCCTTGAAAAGATGAAAAGCAATGATGACTTCGGTGGGATTTGAACTTGAAGCACCGTGAGCCAAACCATATGTCGAGGTATTTTTATCGGACACGCTAAAGCCTCTGCCAATATGCCGGCTTACTAAATGTATGTGTGTATGTATTTTTAGCTTTTGGGGCTCAACTTATATCGCCTCTATGTTTCATATCCCATCCAAATGTTAGATTTTGGTCTTATCTTCTGAATGAAAGGTTTGTTAGTGCCGTTAGTTTTTTTTTTATTAGCAAGTTTTTATATTGAGGAGGATGGGTAAGAAATTGTTACTTATGTTATCAACGTCTGATTAACATTTTTGGCCGTTAACTTCAACTTGATTTCGCTTATCAGCAATGTATCTTAGCTTATTACTTAGTGCTATGACTGCGTATTAATGTTTGGTTTCAGTTCAGGGAGACATGTATATAATATTATTTAAAAGAAGCACAGAATTGGAACAGAAATTAGAAACAAACCCACTGACATTACGCGACCCGTGTGCGTATCACTCGCATGTAGGAGCATCTGTTAAAACGCTCTCTCTATAAAATGTATTTGACTAATATTTTATATTATTGTGCATTTCTATATCAGGGGGTTATTTCATCAACTTAAAACTCAAAATATTCTTTTGATGTAAATATATAAGCCTACAAATAAGCCCTTATGTATATATAGAAGACAGTAATCAAACTAACTGTGACACTGATTTCTGTTCCTAAATTTGTTGTAAACATACTAAAAGATTAAAAAAAGGATGCAAGCGGGAAGGATGGAACTTTAAACTTAGATTTGAATTCAAGGTAACAAAATGCAAACACGGACAGACTTTGTCCAGATGTCTAACATCTGCACACATTTAGAGATTAGATATCATCAAATTAGATCCATCTATAACGGTTGCCTTTTATATCGACCAAACATCAGCAATATTTGAAGGCATATCACAGAGATCGGGTTTAGGAGATTAGCAAAGTATTCTCTTCAGAGAGGTTCATCCTCAAGAAGTAAAGAGAATATATTGCAGATCTCCTAAGTCTGATCCCAACAGTATCTTCTGATGCACACGAAGTGCATCTGTGAGTGGTGGATAATCTCTCTGAAGCTTAGGACACAAGAGTAGTTAAAGAGTTCAAATGTGACAAGACCATTGGGGAAGATGAAATCCTGCCCGAGATGTTAAAAGCCTTAAATTGAGATGGCATCTCTGGCTAACTTGTGTGTGTCGGGTGGCCTGGATCTCTGGAAAGGCACCTATGAAATAGCAATCGGAAGTGATAATCGCAATTATCAGAAAGAAAGACAAGAGCGATTATTCCAATTAAAGAGGGATCTCCATTTTAAGCATCCCCCGTAAAGTCAATACCAATTGTCTGGCTAGCTGATGAACAGGGGTAGACCCCGAACAAGATGACTGGATAACATCCATGAGCTTCGCTGATCCCTAGAGCCGGAGCAGGTGTAGACGGTTGAAGGAGTGTTTGACCTCTCAGTCCACACGACCCTCGCAAGAAGAAGAAGATGATGATGGCGATGATCACACAGAGACATAGCTGATTATTTCAATGCATTTTGTCTGGTACTCTACTGAATATAGGAGACTTTTTCTGGAAGACCTAGCCAACATTGGATGTCAACAAGATGATACGTTCGTACTGCCTCACCACAGGCATGGCTATTATTGATGGAAGAATAGATGTAGGGACGCCCGATAAGCAACAACATGGTTTCACGTATGATCCACTGACACATATACCAACACACAATCCGGATAAGTCCCTCCACCATTACATATATATGCGTTTTTGTGTATGTGTGAGTATGTGTGAAGACGCATGGTATACTGGTTAGGGTGTTGGATTCACAATCGTGTTGTGGTGAGTTCGAGACTCCGACCGGGCGATGCGTTGTGGCTTTGAGCAAAATACGCTACTCCAGTTCATTCAGCTGTAGAAATTACTTGCGATGTCACTGGTGATAGGCTGTCGCAGACTTTACCTTTTTCTTAGACAAAATCAGTAGCGCGGAGAGATGATTCTGGTATGCATGGGCGAATGCTTGTCTCCCAAAAAATCAATTTGCCAGAGCTTGTGCTTGCTTCGGAGGGGAACTTTCTAGATCCCATGGTTTTTCGTAAATGAAGAGGGGATCTTTACCTTTATCTATATTTACTGAAACACGGAGAAGTGAAATAATTTTTTTTTTATTAATTTACCCATGTTACAGCACATAATTCAATAGATTCTGGCAATTCTCAACTTGTTTATATATTAATGCTTGGCTTGGGCCTAGAATTCGTTATTTGATGTTAAACA
>OZ024743.1:346452638-346475138 GCA_964016885.1 Eledone cirrhosa
TTAGGGAGCTGCGCTTTTTGTCCGCAAATCCAAGTTCAGTCATACTTTGGTCCAAGCGGGTTGGTATATAACTCGTAGCTCCAATAATGATGGGTATGAAGGCTATCTTGGATACTGGATTTGTAAACTCCTCATCAATGGTCCGTATATGTCCTCCTTGTCCTGTATTTTTCTGACAACGTTTACATCAAGTGGGCAGCTGATCTCCACAACAGAACTCGTTTTCAATGTGTAGTCCCAAACAACAATATCAGGCCGGTTGTGCTTTAATTTAGTGGCAGTTTTTATTTTCAGGTTCCACCAGTATTCCTTAGTGCCATCTGTCTCAATATATTCTTCCTCGTTTGTTGTTAATTTTGTTTACCGAAATGCGTTCCAGATGGTTCTAGCTATCCCATCGTGTCTCATGGGGAGGTAGTAGCGAGATGACATTCTTTCGCAGCTGGCAACAATGTGGCTTACATCCTCGATCTTTGTTTTACATAGCCTACATTTATTGTCAGCTGATCGCCCTCCCCTTTTGTGCAGCAGATATTTGGTAGGGAGTTCTTGTTCCTGTATTGCATAGAGATATGCCTCAAGGTGTGATGTCATAAACTTGTCGAAACTCCATGCCAGATGTATGTATGTATGCATGTATGTATGTATGTATGTATGTATGTATGTATGTATGTATGTATGTATGTATGTATGTATGTGTGTATGTATGTATGTATGTATGTATGTATGTATGTATGTGTGTATGTGTGTGTGTATGTATGCATGCATTTTCTACTAGTTTCATTATTTTATAAATTTTTACCAATACAGAGATAGCCGGTTTCTACCATAGACACAAGACTCTTTTATTGGAATTTAGACATCAACTAAGTAAATATGTATGTATGTCTGCTAGCGTGTGAGTGTTCGTTCATGTGTATGTGTATGTGTTATTACTGAGGCAGTGTATGTGTTATTACAGTGCCCCAATAATTACAGGCATAAATCTGAAGGTGTAGTCAGGGTGGTGTATCTGTAGATTCCTCATTAGTTCTGTATAGATGTTCTCCTTTTCGCTGACTTCCACTACTTTGCATGTCTTCTTTTCTCTGTCCCATATAACTATATCTGGTCTGTTATGCTTGCATTTAGTTTGGGGTTTTGATTGAAATATTCCACCTGTACTCTTTCTTATTATGTCTTCTACATTACCATAGCTTTTAATATGTTTATTGCCAGGGCTATCTTTTCTATAGATTGTAAGGCAGAGTGGTTTGGCTACTATATCGTACCTCATCGGTAGATATTACCATGATGACATTTTGTCACATCTAGTTGTTTTGCCTGCATCCCTATCTCTATTGCGAGTCAGGTATTTTGTATTGATTTCTTGATCTTGGATTTCAAAAGCTTACCATTCAAATTGAGAGCCAATATGGCGGTTGTAGGTCCAATATAGACTACTTTCCTTTACTATATTACTCTCAATTTGGAACCCCATGGCAACATATCCATTCATAATTCTTTTGCTGATAAACATGCAGCTTTTCGTCCATGGTTTCACTGCGGTATTGCTGTCCAATTTCCCCGGGTGAGTTTTTGATTATCATACAGGGATTATTTCTCAAGGAGCTGCTTCCAAACTCTCATGATCTTAACTGGCTCCTGTAGAGAGACTTGCTCAGTAGATGAGCTCCTACGCTTGATTGTTCATAACTGTTGACAGAGGGATGTGATGCGATACTCAAATGCAGTCTGCACTGATATTAGGTCTCTGCGTCCCTGTTTACGTTTCTGGTAGAGGCAGTATATGTCACTGTAGATGTGAAAATTTCCGGTGTTTTTTAAAGATTTATCGAGTTTAATCATCGGATTTCATCTATCGTCCAATCGAGTATTCCGAATATTGGTATTAGGACAAACACAGCAAACCCTCTCTGACCCACTGTTTTATTGAGTGCAGAGAATTCAGATGACCCTATTTTCGATAATATGGTGTAATAAACACTGGTTAGGCGTTCCTTGTTACAAATACTATCATAAGATATATTCTCATATATTCCTAGGTATCTGTAGGAGTTCTCTTGACATATCCCTGAAATAGTTAGGCCATTGATAAGAATGTTGTATGTATGTATGTATGTATGTATGTATGTATGTATGTATGTATGTATGTATGTATGCATGTATGTATGTATATTAGTATGTATGTATGTGTGCTTGCATGGATGGATGTATACTTAATCAGATTAAGCTCTTATTCATTGCAGATTTAATGCGAATACTTAATTTAATGGGGTGGCTTTGCTTACATGAGAAGATTTTTTTTAGAAATATTTTAATAATAAATGAAAGGTTAAATTGATACTATTGGTTTTTCTCGATGCCGTTTTGTATGTAACTAGTGTGTAGTTTTAAGGTAATATAGGGTGCGACAATTTCTATATACACAAGTGTAATCCTTTGCAAAACATTTAAGTATTTATAATTTTTACAATTCTGTGTCGAGTAATCAGTGCTGTCAATGTCCAATCTTCATAATAATTCGTCCCATCCAGCAGTAAAGGCAAACATTAAAATGACGATGAAAAAATGAATTTTGTTGTTGATGAAATTAAATAAGATGGTGACGAATACGAGAGTGACAATGGCGAAATTGACGTTCATAATGCTGATCTTCAGAGGACCCCCCCCCTCTCACTCTCTCTGTATCTATCTATCTATCACTTTCTCTATCTCTCTCCCTCACTCTCTCTCTATATATAGGCATATATATATATATATATATGTGTGTGTGCGTGTATATGTTTATCCTGGGTTCATACCACCATATTAATTGACAGTCGGCTTCCTGATGATTTCTCAAAACAGTTCTAGTCGTGTAGAAGCCATTTCTATATTAAATTAAATATATATATAAATGTATATATATATATATATATATATATATATATATATATATATATATATACGTGTGTGTATGTATGTGTGTGTGTGTGTGTGTGTGTGTATATATATATGTATATATATGTTTATATGTGTGTGTGTGCGCGCGCGTGTGTGATGTGAGTGTGAGAGTGTGTGTGTGTTTGTACATGTGTGTGCGTGCGAGAGCGCATATGTGTGTCTATATATGTACGTGCATACACACGCATAGTATATTGGTCGTGATTTAAGTGAAAATCTTCGTAGTGTAATTAAAACAAAAACTCAAACATAAACACATATAAACGAAAAAACAACAGAAGAAACAAAACTATGAGAAATCATTGAAAACTAAAACACTATTCATTAAGCTGTGAAATATATATGTAAGACTTGTCACTCATTCGTTTGGTATTTATACGTTGGTGTATTAATACGGATACTGAAGACTGTTATTTAAGTACAACTGTGATTTTTACTGACCAAGGTCAGAGTTAGACAAATAGTTAAACATATATAACTATGTGTGTGTATGTGTGAGTGTGTGTGTTAATGTGAAAGTGTATGCGTGAGAGAGTGTGCGTTCGTGTGCCTATGGACGTATATATATATATATATATATATATATATATATATATATATATATATATATATATATATACATGTATATATATATATATACATATATATATATCAATGTATATATATATATATATATATATATATATATATATATATATATATATATATATATATATATATATACGTATATATATATATATATATAAATGTATATATATATATATGCATATATATATATATATGCATCCATACATAAACATATATGTATATATATATATACATATACATATACATATACATATACATATACATATACATATACATATACATATATATATACATATATATATACATATATATATATATATATATGCATATATAGAGTGAGAGTGAGCATATATATATATATATATATATATATATATATATATACATACATAAACATATGTATGTGTGCGCCTACACATATACATGCATACGTTCACATATATATACACACATATATATACACACACATATATACATACATAATGCAAGTAAGTAGTCTCCCAGTTATTTTTATTTGTTGTTTGGTTTGGTTATGTTGTTATTTTGCCTGATTTCTTTACAATTTATCCATTTGTCCAGCCATACTTTAGAAACAATGTTAAAAGTCACTAATTCTAGTCTTAGTTGCTTGTTAATGAATAAATATATAATGAATCTGGTGAGGTCACTTGTACCTGACATATATGGCCGTTCTTATAATTGTCCACCTCGTCGTCTCTTTCTTTTTCGTCTGTCTCTCTCTCACTCTCTCACTCTCATTTTATTCCTTACTTGTATATTATTATTATTATTATTATTATTGTTGTTTTTATTTCCTTTCATTATTGTTTCTGAGATATATGCCGAGTGTCTTCCTGACACCTAGGGCAAATAAATTCACAGTGTGCATTGGTAAGCCAGTTAATGCAGCACATTGATTATAATTAAAAAAAAACAGTATACATATATACACATGTGCATAGGCATATGTAAATACAAGGAGGGGTATCAATCTTACAGAGAGAGTGCTCTTCTCAATACGTGTGCAGTACCAGTCAAAACAATTTTTTGCACCTCGTGCAGAGAGGGTAAACCAGGAAACATTCACAAATATTGTTCTGTTCCTTTTATGATCATTCCCAGTCCTCCCACAATCACTGGTATTGTAACGGCCTTGAAGTGCCTCATTTTCTCAATTTCAATAAGCAGATCTTTATATTTTCGTAGTTTGCCAAATTCTTTTACTGCGATATTGTGATCACATGGGATGCTCATATCTATCAATAAACAGACCTTGTTATGTTGATCTTTTACAATGACGTTTTTATGGTCCTGTCAGTATGTACAGGAAAGTCCCAGAGAATTGTTACTTTTATTATTATTGGCCCTTGTGGCTAATAAATGAAATCATTATTATTATTATTATTGTTATTGTTATTCCTTGAATCTCAGTCATTGATGTTGGTTAACTGGAAAGTCCGTTGGATTGAATATCAAGCCACTACCTGCAGCCTCAGATATTCAGGACGTATCGGAGGGTTCTTGCTGTTCCAAGCAAGCATGCCTTTTGAAGCGTTCCAAAAAGCGTGAAGGGGCCGATTTTCTTTAACCATCCCTGGAAACCTTTGGAGATAGTCCCCAGTGCGCCTATGACAATCGGGATCACTTTGACTTCATGGCAGTTCCAAATCCTTTTCACCTCCCACTTTAGGTCCTGGTATCGGTTAATTTTCTCCCTCTCCTTCTCTTGCACTCTCGTGTCGAACGGGCAGGCCACATCCACAATCAGGCACGATCTTTTTTCTTTGTCCACAACCACCAGGTCAGGTCTATTGTGTTCCAGTTTTTTGTCCGTCTGTATCCTAAAATCCCACAGCACCTTCACCTGACTGTTCTCCATCACCGCCTCTGGCCTATGCTCATACCATTTCTCAGAATGTGGTAGATTGTTTACTTTGCACAGGTGCCAGTGGATCACCCTGCCCATCACATCGTGTCTCCAGCCCTTATAGTGGGTCTGGGCTAGGTGTTTACACTCGGACACAATGTGAGCCACAGTCTCCTCTCTCTCTCCACAGATCCTGCACAGTGGGCTAGCCTCCTCCTTGTAGATATGGTGCTTCAACCACTTCGTTTTGAGGGCCTGCTCCTGCGCAGCCATTAGCATTCCTTCTGTAGCCTTTTTGAGGTCTCCTCTTCTCAACCAGTTCCATGTCTGTGGATCTCTAAATTCAGTTTTCTCAAAGAAGGTACTATGAAGGGATTTTCCCTTAAGGCTGCTCTTCCTCCTTGATGTTATTTCCTCCTTGGACATCCCCTGGCCTACTGTCCCCTCCTTCAGTACAGTTCTGAGCATTGGCTCCTTACTATAGGTCACGTATTTGTATAGGTTGTTTTTCTCCATCTGAACACAGTCCTCTATGCTGATAAGACCTCTTCCACCCTCAGATCTCCTTAGGTAGAGTCTATCGACATCACTCCTCTTGTGGAACATGTTGTAGATAGTCAATAGCTTCCTAGTCTTCCTATCCATTTCTTTTTGTTCAGCAACATTCCATCTCAGAATTCCCGCACTGTACCTAATAATAGACACAGCTCGGGAATTTACTGCGCTTATGGCATTTCTGCTGTTCAGATGTGACTTCAATACGCTCCTTACTCTCCGAATGTATTCAGTTCTTAACAATTCCTTCATTTTTTTGTTCTTTATGCCATCAGCCTCCAGAACGCCCAAATACTTGTATCCTTCCTCAGAGTCAATTTCTTTTATCATCTCACCTGTTGGTATCTGGATCCCGTTACTTCTGCTCAACCTACCCCTCTTCATCACAATGAATCATCATTATTATTATTATTATTATTATTATTATTATTATTATTATTATTGGCGACCTACGTAGTAAATCGTATCATCGTGAGCTCTACAAAGGTTTGTTATTTTCTGTTGTTTAAATTTGCCATTCATGGAAAATGTTTATTGTTTATTGTTAACTGTATATAAGTGCACATACATTGTTATCTGAAAAGGACACCCAAAAAGATTGGGGCCTTGAGCCCAAAATTTAAACTTTTATAATTATCAAACAAAAATTTTTCTTTCAAAAATCATGGATGACTCAGAGTCACTCCTTCCTCACAAACTAACACCTCACACCGACACCACCATTGTAAATATTACTACGTTTACCAACACTAAAAATATAAGCAGTAGCAATATTTTAAATTTGTCTCAGGCAGACATTCATTTCCCGCCATTACCAATGACTGCAGGTGTTAAAGCCGCTACCACCACCCCTACCGCGACAACAAAAACAAAATAAAAAAATAAATTAACTCGTGATATCGAAATGAATTCAACCAAAATGAACTGTTCCACACCGAATACCACTGACGCCACCACCACCACCACAACTGAAACTAAAATTAATAATAACAAAAATAACGATAACAACAACAGCAACAATGACATTAAGAAAACTACCCTGAGTTTTGCCAGAGTAGCAAAACAGTGCGAAGCATTTCAGGTAACTCAGGAGGAATTAGAAGAAGCCAAAAAAACGGTAAAGAAAAATGGGTACAGGGTCAGCAGAAATATGGAACCGTGGACGTGTTCTTTGAAACACCACAGGAGGCTAGAGAACACTCCATGGCCCCATTAAGAAGTGACGACTTCACACTCGTCCCAAGCTATTGTGGCCAGAGACTCGTAAAGATCAGGGTCACCCATGTTCCACCGACAATCGAAATTTACTGGCTAATAGCTGCCGTACACGCCGGCATCGAAGCTAACACCAAGATAATCGAAATAGCGAAAGAAAAGCAGGAGAACTGGTCCGGATCTGGGATGGAGCTCCTGATCCAAGCGGACCAAAAAAGCATTGAGGAGATCCCAGAGGTAATAGACCTCACTGACGGCAGCCACCTCACCGTAATTGTGGAGGGCAGAAGGCCTAGGTGTGTCGTTTGTGGTGAAGGAACCCACCTAAGGGATTTCTGCCCTCAGGCTAAAAGTTTGAGGCCACCTCTCCTACCCACACCAGTGACTCAACCATCAACACCACCAGCAGCAACAACTGTAGCAGCAACAACGGAAGCAACTGTAACAGCAACAACCCCAGCACCAGTAGCAAAACCAACACCACCACCACTCAACGCACCAGAACTAGCACCAGCGCCAACATCATCCACCTCGCCACAACCAAAACCAACGCCTGTGGAGAATTTTCCACTCCCCGGCCTATCACAACTGGAGACAGAATATGACGACGAGGAGTGGGAAACGGTATCAGGAAAAGCAAAAAAACAAACCAAAAAAGAAAAAATTCTCTTCCCTCCCCATCCAAAAACAAAATACAGAGGGAAACAAATAAACTATCAAACAAAAAAGTTATGACAGATATGCCACCATCCACACCAGCATCCCCAACACCATCACCACAAACACCAACACCATCACCATCATTAACCCCAACACCACCATCACCAACACCACAAAAGTCACCAAAGAGCGAAGCAGAAACAAACCCACAACAAACCCAAACAAAACCAAACCATACACACTACACAGCATTAAATTTGAACAACAACCAATTATTACAGTACATCCAACACAACACCATCATCACAGAAAAAGACTACACAACAACCCAAAAGTTCACACCACCTCCACACATACAAATCACTCGCATCACACAGAAAACGTACATGACACTAAAACAAAAATCCCCCAAATCATCGGAGACTTCCGACCAGCACTCTCCAGGAGGATTTATAAGGACATCATTCCTGAGGAGGCCACAAGCAGTGAAAAGGATGGAGAAACCGTCCTTCCTCTACGAGAAGTAAGGTAAGTGGTCTTTCCCATCTTTTCCACTCCATTTCAACCTGACTTCACTCAGAATAGGCAGCATAAATGTGCGTGGCTTGGGGTCGTCATGGAAGCAGGGCCACCTGCTCAACGACCTCAGGTCACAAAACATAAATATAGTGGCCATCAGCGAGAGCAGAATCTCCGAAGCACGGGCCTTCGCATCGATCTTCGGAGGCTACGATGTGTACGCATCTACCAGCCGTCCGGGATCGGAGGGGAGGAGTTGCTGTGCTTTTTCGGAGAGGTTTGGATCTCGCCATACGGGCCATCTTCTTGGACCCAGAAGGTAAGTTGGTGGTGCTGGACGCGACCAGCCGAGACGGGCAAGCTTTCAGGCTAGTGGCCTATATGCCCCAACAGGAGCAGGGAGGCCTGATTTCTTCCGGCGTCTGGAACCTGTCTTAGAACGTCCCGCTCTTTAGTGTTAGTGGGCGACTGGAACGGGATCTGAGATGCACGCTGGGACTGTGTGGGATTAGCGGATAGGAGAGGAGGGTACAAGAGTCTCACCAACCTGCTCAGGCATTTTGAACTGTCTGACAATGTGGCCTTGAACAAATCGCATAGGGTCATCCAGATCATATCTAGATAGAGTATTTTGTAGGGAAATAGATAGGAAATAGATAAGCTGTCCACAATTCAAGATAGTCAGCTACACGGACCACAAATTCGTGATCTGTGTGCTTGAC
This sequence comes from Eledone cirrhosa, assembly GCA_964016885.1. Classification (NCBI taxonomy): domain Eukaryota; kingdom Metazoa; phylum Mollusca; class Cephalopoda; order Octopoda; family Eledonidae; genus Eledone; species Eledone cirrhosa. Next base: position 346,461,711 of record OZ024743.1, read on the forward strand.
TTAGATAGGCTTCATAAACGAGGACCCGGCTACTGGAAGCTAAACGCGTCCTTACCAGCGCGCAAAGCCTACAGAGACCGGATTAGCGAACTAGTTAAGCGGGCGTTGACGGGGGCCATCGTCAACAACAAGTGGTGGTTTGCTCTGAAAAGCGCAATTAGAATATAGTCCATTAGGTTTAGTAAGGCTTTAGCAATAGAGAAAAAATAGAGCAGAGGGAGAATTAGTTAGAAAATTAGTCGAGGCGCTTAGCAAAGGCATCGCGACCGACGTACTTGCGGCGAAATTGGCCCTTGACCAATTCTTCAATGCAAAGCACGAAGGCTGGGTTGGCAGAGCTAGGGCGCGTGCTCTCAGACACAAGGGGACAAAAGCCGTTCAATGGGCCCGAGTGGCGGAGGCGCGTCGTGGCAACACAGCCACGATCCTGTCTTTGGTGGACCACGACGGGCGCATGCTACTCGATCCCGGCAAATGTGTGAAGCTCTTCAGCGACACTTCGCTCAACTGTTCGGGGGCAGCGGCGGGCCCGATCGAGGGATCGACTTTAGTGTCTACCTCGACGGACTGCCGCGGCTCTTGGCCACTGAGGCGGAGTGTTGCGAAAAGCCGATAACAGCCGGTGAAGTACGGGAGGCAATGACTGGCTGCAGAAGGGGTAAATCGCTTGGTTTGGATGGTCTGCCCTATGAACTTTACGTACAAATGCCAGACTTGTTCGGAGGCCTCTTGGCGGACGTCTACTCCAAATGGCAACAGAACGGAAGAATTCCCAGCTCTGTGAGCCGAGGAGCGGTGGCGCTGCTGAGAAAGGATCCGAACAAGGGGGATAACATAGATAATTTTAGGCCCATAACTTTGTTAACACAGAGTTCAAGATTTTGGCCAAGGTGTAAGCAAAGGGGTTGGTGCTTGTCGTTGGTGGTCTGGTGGGAGAGGCGCAGAAATGGGCCATTCCAGACAGATCCATCCACGACAACCTCCCCCTCATGCAATACATCGTAGAGATGGTAGCTAAGGAACCTGGCACGGGTGGGTCTTTGATCAATTTAGATCAGTCGAAAGCTTTCGATAGGGTCAACCATCGTTACCTAGCGCGATCCTGTGGGCGGCTGGCTTTGGGCCTGTCTTCAAAGGCTGGATCGCTGCCATGCACAGCGACATCTGCTCTGTGGTGAGAGTGAACGGTCACCTTTCGGAACCGTTCAACATAATGCGCTCGGTCCGCCAAGGATGTCCCCTCTCGTCCCTCTTGTACGTATTGACTCTCGAGCCATTACTGCACAAACTGGAGACGTTGGGGGGGGGGGTCCCGCGTGAACTAGTATGCGGAAGATCCGTGTCAGCATATGCGGACGATGTCACCGTAGTGGTGTCGAACGCCAAACACATCGAGGCGATCGGCACTACACTAAGAGAATACGAAGCGGTGACAAGAGCAATGATCAACCATCAAAAGTCAGTGGGCCTGCAGCTCGGCACCTGGAGAGGCACGTCCATGCCGTCCAACAGCGTCGTCGGGCGCTGGACGGACGGACCGGTTCAATTGCTAGGGGTCTGGTTCGGTCCGGACCTCCAGACGGACAAAAACTTGAACGAGGTGACGAGCAGGGTGGCGTCTCTCACCCAGAAATGGGCGGAGAGGAAGCTATACCTGAAAGGTCGAGCGGAGGTGGCTAACGCGTACATCACGTCCGTCATCTACTACCGACTGACCGTCGTACCTTGTCCTAAGCCCCGCCTGACTGCGCTGGAGCGTTTGCTCTTTCTCTTTTTGTGGAAGGGACGCGCTCCGAAGGTCAGGCGGTCCATCTGCTGTCAACACCCGCTACATGGAGGGCTGGGCATGCCGTGGCTGATGATGCGCAGACACGCGCTCAGGCTACGACATCTCCACCTCTTCCTCGACGGTGATCAGGTGTGGTCACCGTTTTCTAGACACGTCTTTCCCCAGCTCCTCTCCTTGACGGAGCTGCAGTCCTAGGTCAAGCGAAGGCCGAGAGGGAGCGCTTGGAGACTGGAATGTCTTCAGGCGCTCACAGCCCTCGACCAATCGGGCAATGTGATCGGTGGAAACTCCACCTTGGCGTTATATAGAGGATTAGTGGACAGGAAGAGCGACGACGTACTTGGAGAAACTCTAGGCGTCGACGAAAATCAACTAGCCAATCTCTTCGGAAGGACTTTCGGGCCGATGCCTATGGACAACTTCCAGAAATCCCTGGCCTGGCAGTGCTACCGAGGAGCTTTTCAGTTTGGGATAAACTCTGCAGGCATGGAGGTGCCGTCAGCCGGGCATGTCGGAGATGCGCGCAGGGCGACGAAACCGTCCTGCACGCACTTTTCCAGTGTCCGAGCATTGCTGACTCGTGGGTTTATGTCGAACACCTGCTGTCACGTGTCGGACGGATCCAGCTATCAGCTGAGTCCATCGTGAGGATTGCCCCGCCCTCTTCCTTTAGCCGGGAAGGGCAGGCAGTTTTTATCCGTCTGGTGGCCATGGCGAAAGAGATAGTATGGTGGACACGTTTGAAAGGGCTGAAGACGAGCACTTAACTCTTAGGTGATGCCCTGATTAACCTTTTCAAATTTCATTTGAAAAGGAAAATCAGGGTAGAGAGGGAAGTGTTCTCTTCCCAGCATTTTGTTGAAAGATGGGTGAGAGAAGCAAGTATGGCCCGAGTGAATGGGCCTACACTGAGTATGTGTCTGTAAATTAAAGGTGGAAAACTGGGAGAGGGCACTTGCCCTGGTGTTCAGGGTCACTGTGGCCTATTAATGGGCTTTCTCCACAAATGTCCCTCGGAAGTCTCCCCCCTATTGGGGAATTTTTTCATTGTTCGATTATTACATCCTCTGTTTCTTGTTTTTTTGCACGCAGAAATGCCCATTTGTACCGCCCTGTATTGTCCTGTATTGTCCTTAATGTCTACTTTATGTAGACCCTTGTGGTTAATAAAGAAAGCATTATTATTATTATTATTATTATTATTATTATTGACGAAAGTGGATGTACGTTTTTTGAAGCTCCGTGAGTAAGCAATTTTTTGAGGATTAATTGTGGAGAATTGTTTATTTTTTTGTACCGCTGAAGCATTATAAGACATTCATTTGTATCCTGTGAAGGAATAACTCATAATATTTGGGCCTTTTGGCCCAAATATTTGAACTTTATTTTGGAAAAATAATAATTTCTTTTCTCAAAAAAACATGGCGGAGCCACGCCCCCTAGAGGCGGGTCTGCTGTCGTGCAACGGCGACTTGAGCGTTGAGAGGAGAGGTGGGGCGAGGAGCGCCACCAGCACGAGTGTGAGCAGCGACAGTGCCAGCACCAACGGGCTGAAGGTGGTAACAGCGACAACACCAACACCAACAAGCCGAACAGCGCAGAAGGTGGTAATAGCGAGAGCACCAACAAAACGAACAGCACAGAGAGTAATAGTAGCGACAGCAGCAGCACCAACAAGGCCAACAGCACAGAGGGTAACCACGACACAGGGGAGAACAACAACAGCAATAGCAGCAGCAACACCAACAAGAACAACAACAGTGACAACACCAACAAGAACACCTTCGCTGCTGTGGCAGCGGCTAAAAGGAGACCGTGCTACAGCAACGACTTAACCAGCAGAGAGGAAAAGTTGGCCCAGGCCTGGAAAATCATAAATCAAGAGCAGACCTGGGCAAACTTAACTGTCCCGGCAGAAGCCATTGAGGCAGTGGAAAAAAGAACGGTGCATTTCAGATGCATCTCAGTAGAGACAAAGAGGGCAGCGATAATCGCCCAAGCTGATATAGAAGCCGCACTGAAATACATCAGAGAGGACACAGACTTCATAGAGAGGGGCAGGCAATACGGCACCGTTTCGGTGCTGTTCAAGTCTGAAGCCCTCGCTGTGAAGCATTCAATGACCCCTTGCAAAACCAGCAAGGTCATAATGTACCCTCCCACATGGGAAAACGAATAGCACGTGTGCGCATTCCCAGGATTCCACCAGGACTTGATATGTGGTGGCTCCTGGGTTGCGTAATCGTGGAAGGAACGGATACAGTCCCGGTAGAGGCAACGAGAACTGCCAGGGACGACTGGTCCGGGGTTGATCTGGAGATACTGCTCCAAATCAGACCCGAAAACGTAAAAGCAATCCCGGACCACATCCGCCTCCAAAACGGGAGGGTGTTGCATATAATGACTGAGGGCAAAAGGCCGCATTGTTTCCTTTGTGGGGAAACGACACACTTGCGAGCCTTCTGCCCTCAACTGCCGAAAAGCGCAAGGGGTCGAAAGATTCCACTGCTGGCGACGCCGGGACAAGGACCACCAGCAACACCGTCAACAATGGAACCACCAAAATTGCACACCCAGGGGGGAAACGAGGAAAGCTCTCCCATTCCCCCTCCCCTCCAAAATACACACACGAACAAGAACATAAACACTCACTCAGACACAAACACGCTCAGAGCCACAGACCCCTCATCCTCCAGCAGTGAAGATGAGGGAAAACCAAAGTCCCCCAAAATACAAAAAACAAAACACAAAAAAAAAAGAAATCCACAAAGCACAAACACCCCCACAAAAAAAATACACACACCACCCACACAAACATTTTCCCCACAGCATCACCAACACAACCACCAAAATCCCCCAAACGCAAACAAGCTAAACAGACACAAGAACAAATAGACACACAAACATCAGAAACTACAGACACCCCACCCACAACAAACGCAGACACAATAGAAACAACACTAACAAAGCTATCACCACCACAATCACACGAACAAATAAAACCCGAGCAACAAAACATTAAAAACTTCGTGCTTGCCAGAAGGGCCAACAAGGAATTGATGGCCCATGTAGCACGAAGCACAAACATCGAAAAAGAGGGGGGAAACATTTGAAGCGAGCACATTTCGCGCACCAGATAATTTGCTTCTGATGCGAATGTCGCTCGCTTCATACAAAGAAATTCGAAAGAGCTTTCCTCGGGATGTGGGAACCCCGAACGTAAAACCCACTTCAAGACTATTAAAGGGGTTCCCAAAAGAAACCCCACAAACCATGGAGGTCGAACCACCCGACCTTCACAAGACCCCCGGAAGGTAAGTAAACCTTTCCTCTCCCATTCATCCTGCCAGCATGGCCATAAGAGTAGGAAGTTTAAATGTTCGTGGCCTGGGGTCGCCCTGGAAGCAAGGTCACTTGCTCAACGATCTCAGGTCACTAGGAATGGATGTAATTGCCATCAGCGAGACCAGAATTTCCGACACACGCGCACTGGCGCCGATTTTCGACGATTATCAGATCTTTGCATCTGTTAGTCGGCCGGGAATGGGAGGTGGAGTGGCTGTGCTGTTTAGGAAATGTCTGGATCTCGAGGTAAGGTCAATCTTCCGGGATCCTGACGGAAAGTTGGTGGTCCTGGACGTGAGCAATAGCGAAGGTGGTGCCTTTAGACTGGTGGCCGTCTACGCCCCTACTGGGGCCGGTCGGCCGGACTTCTTTAGGTGCCTGGAAAACTTTCTGCTTACGTCTCGCCCTTTACTGTTAATAGGGGATTGGAATGGCATCTTAGAAGCACGCTGGGATTGTGTGGGAGTATCTGATAGGAGCGGGGGGTGCAAAAGCCTCAAGTACCTGATCAGCCAGTTTCAACTGTCTGACAGGTACCGACTAGATTTCCCTAATGCGCCAGTATGGACCTGGACCAATCGCATAGGGTCATCTAGATCGTACATAGATAGGATTTTCATTAGGAAAAGAGATAGAAATAGTGTAGGATGTCCACATTTTAAAACGGTTGCCTATTCAGATCACAAGCTTGTGATCTGTATGGTCGACCTAGATAAGACACGTAGGTTAGGACCTAGCTAGTGGAAGCTAAACATGTCGTTTCCGGCACGTAAAGCTTACAGGGACCGGGTCAACAACTTAGTTAAGCAAAAGTTGACAGGGGGGGTTGTCAACAACAGGTGGTGGGGGGCTCTCAAAAGAGAGATTAGAGCAACCTCGATAGGATTTAGCAAAGAAGTAGCAATAGAGAAAAATAGAAAGGAGGAGGGGCTGATAGCTAAGTTAGACGAGGCTATTTGTAGTGGCATTGCAACAGACGTGCTAGCGGCGAGAATGGCACTAGACCATTTCTTCAATGCGAAACACGAAGGTTGCATTGTCAGAGCTAAGGCGCGTGCTCTGAGGAACGAGGGAACCAAAGCTGCCCGATGGGCTCGCTTTGCAGAGACGCAGCGTGAAAAAAAAACCACAATTCGGTCTTTGACGGATCGAGATGGACACGAACTGAGCGATTCCAAGCAGATGTGTGAGGCCTTTCGCCAGCACTTCGCTCGATTGTTCGGGAGGATGGGTGAGTCGGAGATGGCGGCGGACTTCAGTCCCTACCTCGACGGCTTGCCACGCCTCTCGACGGCCGACGCTGAGCGCTGCGAAGAGCCGATAACATCAGTCGAAATTCAGGACGCCCTTGTCGGCTGCTCGAGTCGCAAGTCACCCGGTTTGGATGGTCTGCCCTACGAGCTTTACGTAAATATGCCAGACTTGTTCTCCGATCTCCTCGAAGCGCTCTACTGCAACTGGCAGCAGAACGGGAGCATTCCCAGTTCTGTGAGCCGTGGCGTAGTGACGCTGATAAGGAAAGACGAGAACAAGAGGGACACACTAGATAATTTCAGGCCCATAACCCTGCTCAACACAGAGTTTAAGATTTGGGCCAAGGTGTTAGCGAAAAGGTTGGCGCTTGTCGTCAAAGATTTGGTTGGGGAGGCGCAAACTTGCGCAATCCCGACCAGGTCCATACACGACAACCTCCACCTCATGCGATACATCATAGAGAGGGTTGGGTGCAAACCTGGCTTCGGTGGGGCTCTGATCAATTTAGATCAATCGAAAGCATTCGATAGGGTCGACCATCGGTACTTGGAGGCTGTCCTCGAGGCGGCTGGCTTCGGCCCCGTCTTCAGAAGCTGGATCGCTGCAACGTACAGCGGTATCTGATCGGTGGTCAAAGTTAATGGCCACCTCTCGGAACCGTTTCAGATCTCTCGATCGGTCCGTCAAGGGTGCCCTCTCTCCTCACTTCTGTACGTATTGACTCTTGAGCCTCTACTGCGGAAGCTGGAGTTGTTGCAGGGCATCCCGCTCGAACCGGGACGTAGAAAGGCTGCGTCCGCTTATGCGGACGACATCACCGTGATGGTGTCGGACACCTCGGAAATCGAGGTGATCCGCACCCATTTGGAGGAATATGAAAGGTTGACGGGAGCAAAACTTAACCCGGAAAAGTCGGTGGGCTTGCAGCTCGGCACCTGGAGAGGCAAGTCCATGCCGTCCAACAGCGTCGTTGGGCGCTGGACAGACGGACCGGTAAAGTTGCTCGGGGTTTGGTTCGGACCAGACCTCCAGGTGGATAAGAATTGGGACGAGGTGACGAGCAGGATAGCCAACCTCACCCAGAAATGGGCTGAGAGAAAGCTATCACTGAAAGGGCGGGCGGAGGTGGCGAACGCGTACATCGCGTCCGTCATCTACTACCGCCTGACCGTCGTACCTTGCCCCCGTCCACGCCTCGCCAATTTGGAACGGCTCCTTTTCAAATTTTTGTGGAGAGGACGGGTCTCGTTGGTGAGGCGGTCCATCTGCTGCCAGCACCCTCTTCGTGGAGGGCTGGGCATGCCGTGGCTAATGATGCGCAGACATGCGCTGAGGCTGCGACATCTCCAGATATTTTGCCTAAACGGTGAACAGGTGTGGTCGCCGTTTGTTAGACGGGCCTTTCCGCAGCTCATCTCTTTGACTGAGCTGCAGTCCTGGGTCAAGAAGAGACCGAGACTGGGCGACTGGCATCTGGAATGTTGCCAGGCGCTCACTGCACTCTGCAAGGTGGGCAATGCGGTCAGTGGAACTTCCACTCAAGATTTCTATAGAGGATTAGTGGAGGGCAAGTACGATGACGTACTAGGAGAGGCTCTAGGCGTCAACGAAGTAGAACTGACCAGTATGTTCCGGAGGACTTTCCAGCCTGGGACGATGGATAACTTCCAGAAATCCCTCGCTTGGCAGTGCTACCGGGGGGCGCTGCCGGTTCGGGATAAACTCTACAGGCACGGAAGTGCTGTCAGACGAACCTGCCCGAGATGCGCGCAGAGCGACGAAACCGTTCTGCACGCACTCGTCCAGTGTCCGTGCATTGCTGACTTGTGGGGTTATGTCGAACAGCTATTGTCGCGTGTAGAACGGATCCGGCTATCGTCCGAGTCCATAGTGAAGATTGACCCGCCGCCTTCTTTTGGTCAGGAAGGGCAGGCATTTTCCTCTGCCGGGTGGCAGTAGCGAAAGAGGTTGCATGGTGGACCAGGTTGAAAGGACTGAAGACAGACACTTTTCTCTTCGGCCAATCCCTCATCAACTTCTTCAAGTTTCACTTGGAAAGGAATGTGAGGGTGGAGAGAGAAGTGCTGCCCCCCAGTACATTTACTGAAAGGTGGGTGAATGTGGCGAGAATGGCCCGCGTGAGTGGGCCTACTCTGATCATGCGCCTGTAGGCTGGTGAATTCGAGAAGGAGAGGGGTGCCCTTCCCGGGTGCCCTAGGAGCGTCGGGTGGCTCAGGACTGGTGGGGTGCTTGAGCCAACCCTGGTTGGTGATCCCTCTTATTGGGGAACTTTCATTGTTGTATTTTTATTGTTATTTTGTTTTTTGTTATTTATACTTACTCGATCTCTATGTAAACCCCCACTGTCCCTGTCTATTGTGTTGTCCCCTATATGTCGGCCCTTGTGGCTAATAAATGAAATCATTATTATTATTATTATTATTATTATTATTATTATTGTTATACCCGCAGAAACCCATATTTGCACCGTCCTGTACCAACGGGTGCTGTCCGTAACGAATTTCTTTTTGTAAACCAATTTGTGGTTAAATCCCAGGTCGATAAATAAAGAATCAGTAACACTGTGGGACCGATGAATCGATTCCCTACCCCTTCAAATTGCTGGCCTTATGCCTAAAGTGGAAACAATTATTATAATTGTTGGTTTTCGGACTGTAAAGACGTGTTTTTGTGAGCTCCTTATGCTGCTTAATTTTCAAGATTTTACTTTGAATTAATTATTGTATTTTTTATGAGAAAGGGGTCATAAGCACCTGTTCTTTCCCTGTGTAAAGTTGACCCCATAAATTTGGGCCTTTGGACCCAAATATTTTAACATTATTTTCTTTTTTAAATTGTTTTCCTCGAAAATAAAAACATGCCCTTTCCTGTTAAGTCAGCTGTCAAATCACAGCGATTTAAACGTCAAGCTGAGTGATACTGCCCCTCCCACAACCATTGCAAACATCAGCATCACATTAGGCAGTATCGCCAACAGCAGCACAAATGATAAAAAAAACGACAATAACAACACCAACAACAGAAACAACAATGATAACAACACCAACAACTGCAACAATGACAACACTAACAACAATATGAACAACGACAACACTATTAGCAACAATGAAAAGCAGCACCAATAAGAACGACAATAACAACAGCAGCAACAATAACGTATATAGAAGTACTTTCGCAACCATAGCAGCAAAGTGTCAAACGCAATACAATTTCGACTTAGAAAAAAATGAACATTTGGCCCAGGCGGAAACAAATTATAACTAGAGAAAACACCTGGACCAACGTAAACGTCCAGGAAGATATTGATGCATTTCAGTGAAATCTGGAAAAGCCGAGACAGCCTCTGAAGAACAAGTAGCCGCTGCACTGAAATGCATCATTAATGACAGAAGATATAGCAAGGGCAAAACAATTTGGGAGCATCTTGATGCTCTTCAAAAGAGAGGACGCTGATATAAAGCATTCTGTCTTCCTCTGCAAAACGGACCCAATAATCATGTACACTTCATACATGGGGTGGAGGGCAGTAAGGGACCGTGTTCCCAGGATTCCCCCTGGACTGGATTTATGGGGGCTTCTGGGAAGCGTAGCGGCAGAGGGGCTATGACACACTTCCCGGACTGGTTTGGAGATTCTTCTCCAAATCAGAACCGAAGACATAAAAAATATCCCCGACCACATCAAATTTCAGACGTGTACGAAATCCATGTAGTCACGTTTCGTTTGTAGTGAAGCCTCAGACACATTTCGTTTGTAGTGAAGCCACACACCTGCGAGCCTTTTGCCTCCAGTTGAAAACTGCAGGCGCTACAAACCTCCGTTGCAGCCAAGAGCGGTGCTGGGACAAAAGACAACACCAACACCAGTGGCATCAACATTAAAAGAAACAGCACAACCAGCAACAACACCAAGAATGACCATTTAAACCACCAAGTGAGTTCCCAAACAAGCTCTCCTTCTCCACATACACAGAAAATCACTCACACACCTGCACACACACTCCCACTACCTCTGACACACAGTCCCCATACACCAATTCCTCCTCATTCCCAAGTGAACATGAGGGGGAACCCCCAAACCCGAAAAAGGAAAATAGAAAACGACAAGAAAAAAGAAAATCCATTTTCACACACACCAACAAGCACACAAAACACACCCACAGCAAACACAAACACTAACACCACAACCGTCAACGGAAACACAAGCACCAACAACAAAACCGATACAACCGCAAATCTTGCCCAACAAAAGAAACCAAACGCAGACACCCACAACTACGGAAATATCCAGTTTTGGGTTACTAAGAAGACCAAAAAAAACAACAACAAAAAAAAACATTATGACCCTTGTAATACAAAGACAACGCATTGAGAAAGAGGGGGAGATATTGGGACCCTGCACTTCAATATACCCAAAACACCGCTATTGGTGCGATGCCAATAAAATGACCTACAACATCATTAGGGAGAGCTTCCCTGACGATGTTAGAACCTCTAATGTGAAAGCCTCGAGTAGGCTTTTAAAGGGGTTCTCAAGGGAAACACCACCAACCATATAGGTTGAACCACACGATCTCTACATGCAAACAGAGGTAAGTAAACCCCTTCCGGGTTACTGGAAGTTGAACATATCGTTTCCAGCCTGTATGGCTTACAGGGACAGGAGTTCGTAAACAACAGGTGGTAGGAGGCTCTCAAAAGAGAGATTGGAGTAATCTCGATATGTTTTCTTAAAGAAGTAGCGTTAGAGAAAAATAGAATGGTGGGTGAGCTGGTAGCTAAAGTAGAGAAGGCTATTTGTTGTGGCATTGTGACTGACGTGCTAGCCGCGACAATATCATTAGACCATTTCTTCAATGCGAAACACGAAGGTTGCATTGTTAGAGCTATAAAGCGTATTCTAAGAAACGAGGGAATCAAAGCTGTCCAATGGGCTCATATGGCAGAGGTGCAGCGTGGTGGGAAAACCACATTTCCATCTTTGGCGGACCGACGCGAACACGAACTGAATAATTCCATACAGATGTGTGAGGCCTTTCATCAGCACTTGCTTGGCTGTTCGGTGGTAGGAGGGTCAGAGACGTTGGTGCATTTCAATCCCTATGTCGACGGCCTATCGCGTCTCTCGCCAGCTGATACTGAGCGCTTATGAAAGGCCGTTAACATCAGCCGAGATTCAGGATGCCCTAATCGACTGCACTAGTAACCTGGGTAAGATAGGCTCCCCTACGATTTTCATGCCAGATATGTTCTCCGATATTTTCGAAGTGCTCTATTGCAACTGAGAGCAGAACAGGTGTATTCTCAGTATTGTGAGCCGTGCGTAGTAACACTGATGAGGAAAGACGAGAACAAGTGGGGCGCTTTACACAATTTCAGCCCCATAAATCTACTATCACTGTGATTAAGATTTTGGACAAGGTATTAGTAAAGTTGTTGTCGCAATAATGCTCCATCCCGACCAAGTTCATACACGTTAACTTCCACCTCGTGCGATAGAATATAGGGAGTAAACCTGTAATGTTGTTAGGCGTTCACTGCCTTTTACCAGTCGGGAAATGCCGTTAGTGAAAATTACACTCTAGAGTCGTTCACAGGATTAGTAGCGTGCAAGTGCTCTTGCAAAGGCTCTCTTAGTCGACGAAATTGAACTGACTAGTCTGTTCCGGAGAACATTCAGGCCGGGAACTATGGATGACTTCCAGAAATCCCTCACTTAACAACGCTTCCGGGTTGCTTTGCTAGTTCGAGATACATTACAGGTCAATATTTTTGCTGATTTGGAGAGGAATGGTGTGCCTTCCTCGTGTGCTTTTGGAGTGTAGGCTGGTTCAGGATTGGTGGGGTTCCTGTGTCACCTCTGTATAGTCCTCATCCTATTGGTCAAATTTCATTGTTGTATTTCCTCTATACACTGGGGTCGATTTCATCGACTTTCTCCTTCCCAAAAATTGTTGGCCTTGTCCCTAAATAAGAAAGGAAGTCAGAGTGGTACTGATGATATCAGGTAAGTTGTCACAGCTGTATTAATGGATGTAGTTGTGGTTGTAGTGTCGGTAGTAATAAAGATGGTGATGTTAGTGAGAGTACTAAGTTAGTAATCGCAGCGGTAATAGATACAATAGTAGTGAAAATGATGACAGTAGCAACGATAGAGATGGTTTTAGTGGTGGTACAATTTTAGTGGCTATAGCGATAGTAGTGGAAGTGGTCACAATGGCAATCGTTGACATCGCAGTAATGGTTCAACCAGGCTAGTTGTCGCAATGGAAACTGTGGTATCATTATCATTAGTGGTACATTTAATAATGCTAGTCGTATTTGCAATAGATTAGATGACGTCGTCCCATCAGTTGTGTTAGCTATCGTAGTGGTAGACATAATCTTGGATGGCAATTTACACTTGGGTGGTAGATTTAATATTTATTGGGGGAGTAAATATTCGGTGGTAGAGCTAATTGTGAGGTAATAGATTTAATCTCTGCAAGTAGACCTAATCTTTTGTGGTAGACTTAATTTGTCTAATAGTTTAAATCAAAGATGGGAGAATAAATCATGAATTGAAGGAATTTTCTTGTGGTCAATATAATATTGAGTGAAAATTTAATCTTGGTCGGTAGAGATATACAGTCACTGGATTTAAGTTCTACAACTTTGTTTGCCTTTCGTGGGGCCCTGATTTTTGCAAGTACTCGGTATATATTGCCGGGTTTATTATACTTTCTTTTACTCTTACAATTTCGAAAGTTTGAAAGTAGTTATACAGAAAAAAGATACTCGAACAAAAGTGATAACATTTGTTATATTAGTGTCATTATTTATAGAGTTATACCCTTTATGGTCTGAGTTCAAATCCCGCCGAGGTTAACTTTACCTTTCATCCTTATGGGGTCGATAAAATAAAGTACTAGTAATGCACTGGGATAATTGCTGGCCTTGTGCCAAAAGTAGAAACAATTATTTTAAATGCGGTATTTGAAGTAAACATCATGATCAGGAAAGAACTGTCTGTACTGTTAC
>OZ024743.1:346477638-346480138 GCA_964016885.1 Eledone cirrhosa
AGGTGAGTTGAGATGGAGGGTCTGAGAAAAACCACAGACCCTCCATCTCAACTCACCTTTTGAAAAGCAGAAGAACTGCGAAACCGGTAAAGGAACCAAATAAATATATATATTTTTTTAAAAGATAAGACTCCAGTTGCATTTTCGATTTCATCTCTTTTCCTTTATACTTTCACTCGTGTAGGACACCTCGGTTATTTTTCATTTTGTAAAAAAAAAACAAAAAAAAAAAAACTCACTTTCTAATATATATATATATATATATATGTGTGTGTGTGTATATATATATATATATATATATATATATATATATATATATATATATATATATATATATATATATATATATATATATATGTGTGTGTGTATATATATATTTATTAATGTAACAGATTAAAGTTTAAGCAAACAATCACTGCCCACACCCTTCACGGGATCTAGTGAAACAATACATATATATATAATAATTTTAACTATAATAAAGAAAGGATTGCGGGACTGCATCCAGAATAAATTTTTTTTACCCCGTTTGTAAAATAAGTTTGATTACTTTGAATAAATAATGAATGAATATTACATAATTTATCTAGTAAATTTCGTGTCTGTGGATTAAATATATTTTATAGCTTATTCAAAGATTCACTTCTTTAAAATTGTAATATGTCAACACTTCCGGTTAGCGGCCGTTATATTATAACACTTATAATCGCATATATTTCCGTCGCTAATTTTCTCCTAATGCAGTTTATATATAATATCGTGTGTTTTTAAATGTATCATGGATTACGTTACTGATTAAATAAGACAGTATAACACACTCTTCGTTCAATTTCTGTGTATATTGTCAATTATGATTTTATTTACATGCATATATATATTTGTGTATAATATCAATATACACACCACACACGCTAGCAGAAAACCACCCGAAGGGTGGTTTTTCTGCTAGTAATAATAATAAATGTGAAGACTAAAATCCAAAGATAAGGATAAATATATATCAAATATATTAGAAACCTACAGTAAATATTTATTAAAATAAAAGATTAAAGTTTAACCTTGCAAACACAAATTGCATAAAACTTTCCTGTATTACAGCCCCACATTATACCCTAACGGATATTACGAATAATACGCGGATAATTTACGTCTTCATGTGGTAGCTAAGTATATGTTACTTATTTGCATAGGTAAGTATACCTTGCCCGTGTGCTTTGTGGAGGTACATATACTTTCTCGTACGTATATATGCTTGTATTTTATATAGGTGTGTATATTATATATACTGGTATAAGTGTATATGGTTATATGTATATGTGTATTTTGAGTTTGTGTGTGTATGCGTGTATGCGTGTTTGCAAGTATGTAAGGTGTGTATATGTGTACATTGAGTTTTGGTATACGTACGTTTGGTGAACATATGTGTATTTACCTCTAGGTAGGTGTGTGTGTGTGCCTTATATACGTATTTATGTGTGATATTTATATACGTTTATATAATTATATGTATAGACACATATATTTGTTATGGGTATTTGGTGTATACGTTCGTATGTGTGCGGGTACGTGTACCTGTGCGTGCGTGTATGTGTAAGTGCATGTAAATGCAGGCATGGCGAGTGTTTTCGCTTATACACGTGTATGTACCTATATACATGTGTGTATATATATATCATTAATTTTATGATTTTAAAAACATCTGTCATTTTCGTTCTACTAATTTAGTAGAATCCGAGAATCATTCGGTTTCCTAAATAGAAATTTAGTCTACGATTCCATTTATACCATAAACGTGGTTTTGCCTTTGCGTGTATTTGTTCTCATTGCTCCACATAACGTATTATCTTCGCTTTTTTCCGTTCATTGCCTGAGAACCTCTTCACGAACCAAAGTATCATCTTCCTGTTTTCCTTCGGTTGCAACGTTTTTTGAAATATTTACTTCTGCCTTCACGGTTTGATTTTTTTTTAGTTTCAGAAGTTCCCGTTAAGGGTGAAAGCAGCGATTCTTTGCTTAAACTTTAATCTGTTATTTTAATATATATATATATATATATATATATATATATATATATATATATGTGTGTGTGTGTGTGTGTGTGTGTGTGTGTGTGTGTGTGTGTGTAGTGGGATCCCAGGTAAACTATCTAAGAACGTAGACTTTATATGTGGCCGATGCTCAGGTGCAATAAGTAGCAAGGCTCCTTCTATTGCCCAGATGGTTATATAGAAATAGTAGACACTTTCCGTTACCTGGGTGACGAAATCAGCACTGGAGGAGGGTGTTCTGAAAGTACAGTAGCCAGAGTCAGAACTTGATGGAAAAAGTTCAGAGAGCTTATACCGCTGTTGGCCACAAAAGCTTTCTCTCTAAAAATGAAAGCAGATTGTATGATGCTTGTATACGAACAGCAATGCTACATGGCAGTGAGACATGGGCATTGTGTGCAGAGGACCTGCACAGACTGGAAAGGAACGAAGCATGCATGCTCCGTTGGATG
>OZ024743.1:346485138-346492638 GCA_964016885.1 Eledone cirrhosa
CGATGAGGTCAAATGGAAAGGGAAAGGCAATGGCCGATACAGCTTGGCACCAGTGACGTCGCAACTCATTTCTACAGCTGAGTAAACTGGAGCAACGTGAAATAAAGTGTCTTGCTCAAGGACACAACGGTCCGGGAATCGAACTCACAACCTTCTGATTGCAAGTCCAACTAAGACATGCGCTTTCACACACAGACACACACACACACACACACACACATATATATATATATATATATATATATATATATATATATATATATATATATATATATATATATATATATATATATATATATATATATATATATATATATATATATATATATATATATATATATATATATAGTCCTGTAGAAGCCATTACTATATTTTATATATATAAATATATATAGATATATATATAAAATATAGTAATGGCTTCTACATGACTACAACTGTTTCATTCGGGAAAAATCATCAGGAAAGCCCTGATGATTTCACCCGAATGAAACAGTTCTAGTCCTTTAGAAGCCATCTCTATATTAAATGTCTATACTCTGCTATGTATTTAGTACCTTAGTTATTGTGGTTAACCTCGATTGAACCCGGTATATATATATATATATATATATATATATATATATATATATATATATATATATATTCATATATACTCTTG
The DNA here is from genome assembly GCA_964016885.1 of Eledone cirrhosa. Lineage (NCBI taxonomy): Eukaryota > Metazoa > Mollusca > Cephalopoda > Octopoda > Eledonidae > Eledone > Eledone cirrhosa. The sequence goes on from OZ024743.1 coordinate 346,485,800, forward strand.
TATCTACCTGTCCATTAGAGGGCCAATAAAGCTGTTAGAATATCATCTATTACCTTCTGACGAAAACGGTGAGATGGATCTATTGTATGAGAATAATAATTTGGAGTTGCATAACTGCTGTCGATTAGTCACTATATTGATTTATCGAGATCAATCAAAATTTTGAAACGACCGTAAACCAATGAAATAATTAAGCTTTTAACTTCACCAATTTTTACATCGTTCAGCATAATGTTGAATATCGTACAACTTTTGCTGTGCTTGATGCAGTAATGAGCCAGCTTATCACTTTAGTCATCAGAAGAAGTGAGACTTGTTTGAAAGCCAAACTTGCTATCTTTAAGTCAGTATTCATACCAATCCATACCTATGGTCATGCATAATGTGTAGTAAGTGAACGAATACAATCCTGAATACAAGTGACTGAGATGGGTTCCTCCGAGGTGTCTTGGAAATATCGTTACTCAATAGATTGCGTAACTCGGAGATGAGAAAATCACTGAAGGTAGAGCCGCAACGTCTTCGAATTATGAGATCAGAGATTAGATACTACGGACATGTGGTTAGTATGTCACAGGAAAGACAGTCCATAAGGGTTTGTACCTCAACCCATAATTTGGCACGGTCTAGCATTATGATTTTTTAATGTATTAATTGCTTGCTTTATACTGAAAGTTTGGTATGAAGTCCAAAAATAATAATATTTAGACTTGGTAAATTTTGTTCCTTCTCATATTTCCCTGAGGAAATGATTTTATATATATTATCTATGATGTTAATACTTCTTCCCCCAATTATTCCTAAGAAGTTCGTTTGGGCAGAGTCCACAATCATGCGGATCCTGTCAGAAGCCACCGTCTCCAGCTGATCCGGTTGGATGCCTAAGCAAGAGCAACCAAGCTCATGGATGTTATCCAACCATTTTCTTGGGGGAATACCCCTAGTTCTCCTGCCGGTTGTTGTTGTTGTTTTTTTTTTGTCCGTACAATCTGTCCAGTGAATCTTTCCTTAGACATTCTAAACATATCCATATAGAATCGGTGCTGTGTTCTCACAATTCAGAGAAGCAGTGACTCTACTCTTTGATCTCCGTGTTAAGTTCTGTATTGAGAAAAATTGCTTCGAAGACGCTTCGGAGAAACCACATTTCGGCGGCTTGTATCCATGATCGTATTCTTTCGGTCATTACACAAGATTCATAACCTTAGTTAAGGGTTTGCAAGAATACCTAATTAAAGTTAGGGAATTTGCTTTTACGCCTATCGCCCTTCTTTTGAATGCTGAAGCTTGGGCATTACTGTACTAGCTCATTAAATTCTTGCACTTAATTTAACTTCCTGCATTCCATCACTCGTAAACACGGGCCCGCGATACTTGAAGTTCTATACCTGCATCAGTGGAACCCCATTCCCGTGTAGAGAGCACTGCACAGGCTTCATTGCGAGATTGTGTCTTAGTTTTCGTAGCAATGATTTTCATTCAAGCCATGCAGCACTTGACATCAAACCTATCAAGTACAAGTCAGATATCAACTTCGATGTCGTCTGTAAATTCTATCTGACTGATTATATTCCTGCTAATCATGATAAACAGGAGAGGCGACAGTAGGCACCCTTGGCGGAGTCCGGCTCCTCATTTTCAATGGTATCTATTTAGCACCAGTTATCTGAAAACAAATACTAGGGCATTCTTATAGAGACATCAGGGCAGCAAGAAGCTAACTGTCCATCAAATACTCCTGCAGAATATTCAACAGCAGGTCCTGAGAAATGTGGTCATCTACATTTTCAAGGTCTACAAAACAAGAATATACCGCTTGGCAATACTCCCACTATTTCTTAAAAACCTGCCGCAGAGTGAATAATTGGTCGGCTGCGCTTTGTCCGGGGCGAAAAACCGCACTGTTCATCAGTTACCTTGCAATCGACAATCTCCCTGCATCTCATTTCCAGACACTTAGCATAGACATTCCCGGCTTAACGAGGTGGTCCCACTGTAATTAGAACAATCTCTCTTGTCACCCTTTTTGAAAATTTGGTTTATCACTCACGATTGCCATTGATTAGGTGTCTTTCCAGAGATCCAGGCCACCCGGCACACACGACTCACCCAGAATACATCTCTATTTAAGGCTTTTAACATCTAGGGCCGGCGTTCATCTTCCCCAACGTCCTTGCCACATTAGAGCTCTTTAACTGCACTAGTGATCTCGGCATCTGAGAGATTAGTCACCGCCCCAGTTGCACCTCTAATATATATATATATATATATGTGTGTGTGCGTGTGTAACAAAGAAAGTATTGTAAGAAACCATGTGGACCATAACGCACCAGAGTACTCGATACTTAGGATAGTAGAGTGGGTAATAGGAAAAGAGTCAGGACACCGACGGCTGATCTCCGGCCGTTTCGACAGTTAGATCCAAACTGTTCGGATCTAGCTGTTGAAAGGGCCGGAGCTCAGCCGTCGGGGTCCTGACTCTTTATATATATATATATATATATATCGGAGCTCAGCCGTCGGGGTCCTGACTCTTTTATATATATATATATATATATATATATATATATATATATATATATATATATATATATCGGATGAACTCGATCATATATAAATATATATATATATATATATATATATATATATATATATATATATATATATATATATATATATATATATATATATGTGTGTCTGTGTGTTGCGTGTGTGCATTCGTGCACCAGCACGCATATATTTATGTATTGAATATTGAATAATGTACGGGATATTTAGGAAAAATATTTGACGGTTTTTAGGAATATTTAAGGTTGTGACCATAGTTACACACCTAAACTTAGCAAAACAGTGAGGAGCAATGGACAACGCAACGTTGTCGATTACTTCCCCTTGCTTATGCTGAGGTTATATGTGTGATGTTGGTTACAGCCTTCAAAGTTCTTAGCGAAAGACGCTCAATTGTTTTTCATAAATATTCCGAATATTATTCAATATACAATACGTACACACATATGTACATGTAAATATCCTGATGATTTCATACGAATAAAACAGTTCTAGTCCTGTAAATAAAATAACGATGCTTATATTTTAACAACGTTTTGAGTACATTTTTAACAGTGGTCATCTTCCGTTCCACTTCGGCAATTTAACGCACACACAGACACACACATACACACACAAACACACATAAGCACACACACAAACACACACACACAAACACACACACACACACACACACACACACACACACACACACGCGCGCACACACGCACACACACACGCACACACACACACACACATATATATGTGTGTGTGCGTCTGTGTTTGTGCCCCTCTGTGTGCTCTCGACGCGCGCATGTATACGCAGGTGAACTAAGACGAAAAAGGGAAATTAATGCTTTACACACCGCCATGCTTCCCACTTTCTTTTAGTCAGTGTGTTTTAGTCACTTTCTTTAGCCACTGTATTGGTAGTATGAGGGAGAGGTCTCCGCTTTGAGTATACATACCTCCACCGACTTCCACTAATATTAGAAGCTCTGAAAATATTCATTAGTACCACAGTTCTCTACCTAACTGCAATGTAAAAATAATATACAATATATTTTATCAGAGCCAGAAAGCCATTCGAGCGTCTTGGGGGTGATGAGAATCGCACATTATGCGTCACGTGTCATTTGAATATTTGAGCAACTAAAATATAATTGTTTCTACATTTGGCACAAGGACAGCAATTATCCAAGTACATTACTGGTACTTTATTTTATCGATTCCGTAAGGATGAAAGGCAAAGTGAACCTCGGCGGGATTTGAACTCAGACCATAAAGGGCCGTGAGTCTATGCTGTAAAGCATGGCGTCCGACCTTCTACTGATACTGCCAATCCAACTAAAATATAATGAATTATAGATGACACTATTCACGTGCGAAATTCTATTTCTATCGTCTGCACAGTCAAATCCATGTATGTATAAATTCATTCATATACATACAGATAGATATTTCGATCGAATCAACAGACAAGATCCTACTTCATTCGCTTATATATATATTGAGATCGGTGTGGAAGTCGGACCTTCGTAGAGACCTGAAAATCCGCCTCTTCATTGCTGTAGTGGAGTCTGTGCTGCTGTATGGGTCTGAGACTTGGACACTGACCAAGAGACTCACTCAGATGGTGGATGGGTGCTACACGAGAATGCTGAGGATGGCTCTGAACATTAATCAGTATACACTGAGGATGAAAATCTCAGAGCTGTATGGGAGCATCCCAAAAGTCAGCTCAAAAGTGACACAGAGGAGATTGAGGTTGGCTGGACATGCTCACCGACATCCAGAGTTGACATTGCACTCAGTGCTCCTTTGGGAGCCCCTACATGGACACACTAGAAGAGGAAGACCAAGATTAACATATGTTGATTCCCTAAGGACAGACACTGGTCTGTTGGAGATGCTGGATATGGCAGAGATAATGAGGGACAGAGACCGCTGGAGAGAACTCGTCCATGGATCTCGGGAATTTTACCCGCCTTAGATAGATAGATATATAACGGAAGAAATGTGGTAAGGAACCAGGTGGACCATAACGCACCAAAGTACTCAATACTTAGGGTAGTAGAGTGGGTAATAGGAACGAGTAGGACCCCGACGGCTGAGCTCAAGCCGTTTCGACGGCTAATTCTGGACTAAATTCTGGACATTTTTAGTCCAGAATTAGCCGTCGAAACGGCTTGAACTCAGCCGTCGGGGTCCTACTCGTTCCTATATATATATATATATATATATATATATATATATATATATATATATATATATATATAAATGTGTGTTTGTGTTTATGTATATATATATATATATATGTGTGTGTGTGTGTATGAGATTAAACACCTCATTTACACAGACGAGAAAACTATATATTCTCGACTGTTTTCAAGTCCAGCAGTTGGAAGCGGTGGGAGGGACCGTCCTGGCGAAGGCTAGTCGAGCCTGAAATGCATAGACGGTTGTCCCCCTTGCTTCTGCTGGACACCACCAGAGGGCGTTAGCCCCTGTGTTTACAGAGCTATGGCTTCTTAAAACCGTGTTTCTTTAGAAATACGAAATTTCTATACATTTTTGTATAAAGTTATGCTTGAAGAGAATCTTATTTCTTTAATATATATATATATTGAGTATAACGTTAGATTGTTCTTAGCTACCACATCATGAAGTATATCATCAGCATAGTACTTATACTATCCGGTAGGATATAGTGTTGTCTGCAATATAAAAATGTTTTATAGAGTTTAAGCTTACGAACCAAAATTGTCTCAATATTTGATCATAGCTCTGTTTTGAAAGATTTACTTCTGCGTCTACAGATTGATTTATCTCAGTTTCAGAAGATCCCGCTTAAGACACAACGGATACAAATGCTTTCACATAAACACTCACACCCATACTCACAGACATATATACACTTTGACATTAACGAGTGTGCGGGCATGTGTTTATGTGTGTTTATGTTTGTAAGTGTGTGTGTGTGTGAGTGTGTCTCTATTTGCATGTATATGCGTTTGTTTGGAGGCTCATTTTTTCAAGTTGAATAACGTAGTTTGTAGGTTTTTGGTTCTATATGCTTTTATACACTTATTTATATTTCATTGTGTACCCTCATTAAGCTCAAATTAAATGATCTTCTTAAATTCTCGGATTCAAAAATTTTAAGTGAATTTAACTTCACAGACCAACTGAAAAATGTCAGAGTTCATTTTGAAAGCAACATCTCTATTTGAATACATGCGTTTGTATATTATTTGTATTAATAAAGACAACTTTGCCTTTCATGATTTCATGATCGGTAAGTACCAGTTTATAAGCGGTGGATTGGTGAAATTGTTACAGTGACAGATTGGGTACTTTGTCTTATCTATTCTGGGTTTGTGAGTTTTGCTTTAAAATCCAGCTTTCTCTCAACAAACGTAGACGTGAAGCTACTGTAAAGTGTTGCGAACGGGAGATAGCATCGGCAAAGGAAAAAAAAAAAAAATGGAACGTATATTTTGTCCGAAATAACGATCGTCTCCTTAGAATTATATTGTGTCTGTGTGTGTATGTTACAGCACCCCGATTCAAACATTACATAATATACCTATGACCCCTTTCAGGTCATGATACATTTAATCTCTGGCATTTAAATTATTACACCTGTTTGAGTAAGAAGAAGAAGAAGAAGAAGAAGAAGAAGAAGAAGAAGAAGAAGAAGAAGAAACTATGAAATTAATTCTATTTTTAAATGAGGAGTGTATTTGTCTCTGTCTTATGTGCTAACACTATAATTTTCTGGTTTATATTTTAATTACTTCTGCAGTTGTTGTTCTTATTGTGTATTTTATATCTTTAATATACAACAATATTATCTCCCGTTCCTTCCTAGAGGAGTGTCCTCATGTTGAGATATCTTGAGATATCTAGCAGCAAGAAGCTTCTGGGCCAATATATCTAGCAAACTCTTTTCTGATACGAATTTAATGTATGAGGCTGTCACAAATTATACACATTCACCTATATAACCATATATACACGTATATATGTATGTATGTATCCATACATGTATGTATGAGTGTTTGAATGTAAATAAACACACATACATCTATATACACACACACACACATATATGTATATATATATATGTATGTATATATGCATGGATGTATATGAATACGCACAAACACCAATAAACACACACACACATATATATTTATATATTTATTTATTTATATATATATATACACACACACATATATTTATATATATATATATATATATATATATATATATATATATATGTGTGT
>OZ024743.1:346497638-346525138 GCA_964016885.1 Eledone cirrhosa
AGTTTTAAAAATTCATATGTTTATATGATAACTACAAACATCGATGTGAATTTACGTGATCAACTCTGCAAACTCCTATTTCACACGGAGAACATTCTCATTGTGCTATAAAAATTTAAGTATACATATATGTGTATATATACACATATATATAGAGTCTATATTAATTTTAACAATACCATTCTTGTCTTTACTCTACATGATTATCTATCAAGCAGAAATAGAGAACAGATTTCAATATATTAATAAAAATATCAGAAACAAAAACAAAAAATAATAATAATAATAATAATAATAATAAATAAATAAAACAGAAAACTAAAAAATATTACATATTAAAAATAAATATATTAAAAATATTAAAAAAGATTAAAATAATAAAAATAAAAACATAGTATGCCACGCAAATCGACCACAAAGATCAACCCTTCAAAATTAATTGACAATATATTGCCAAGTTCATTATAAGCATCTACATATATTCATTATAAGCATCTACATATATTTATATATATATGTAGATAAATCTACCAAAATATACGGTAGTGTCCAATCCGTATAAAGAACTCAATGTAATCCAAATATCATGAAAAGAGAAGATGCATTCAAAAATGTTCGTTGAAAATCATATGAAAATAGAGTTAAGATAAATTAATAAAAAACAATGAATAAAAACAAAGAACAAGTTCCTTATATTAAATAATTCATCATTTTACGATCGTTTCTAGGATATATATCATATGTATATATATATATGTGTGTATGTGTGTGTGTGTGTGTGTGTGTGTGTTTTGTGTGTGTGTGTGTGTGTATGTGTGTGTGTATATGTGTATTTACATGCACGCGCACGCACACATACACACACATATATATATATATGTATATATATATATATGTGTGTGTGTGTGTAATAGAATTAGAATTTATCTTTGAACATAGTTGTATACAAATATGTATCTGAATGTCGTATTTGGTGGCGTTAGCTGTCACCGTTTTTCAAAGCTATGGCATTCTAAATGTTTATTATGAACATACTGTATTTCTTTAAAAATACGAAATTCAGATACATATTTGTATACAGCTCTGTTCGAAGCTAAATTCTAATTCTATGCTATATTAAGTTGAGCCAACTTACACAGCTTCATATGCAAATGAGATTAATCACCTCATTTACTCAGACGTAAAACTATATATTTTCGCCTGTTTTCAAAGTGCGGAAGTTACAAGAACGACTGTGCCTTGGATATGTACCTATTTGTTATTTAAAAAGAAAATTGAGTATGAACCATAATAACAATACTTTAATATATGTTATGTACAGACTTCATATAGCAGTCCATTTAGTGTCCTTGTAATTCTATGAATTACTTATGAATATTTTAAATTGTCAGAACCTAACATTTGGCCAAGCTTTCGATGTTGGCTATTTGTGTATTACTCTTCCCTTTTTATGTTTAGTTTTTGTATAACTATGTATATATTCATATGGTTCACTTTTTTTTAGAATAAAGAAAAGAAAATTAAAGAATACGTAAACTTAAATTTCAGGACATCTTTCATATTCGGTTCAATGATAATGCAATCTCATTTTTCGGTTGTTGAAACGAATATATGAATGGATGGTCGATTGCAAAATTGTGTAAGGTTATCTTTTGTAAGGAGAAAATTATTTAGACTGAAATATCAAGGAAGTATTGTGGTTTCAAGATGTGCTATTCAGGAAACTACCAAGACGAAATATGAGACTGGATGAACTGAAGATAGAAGATGATATAGGAGACTCACACAACTATTTAAAACCACTGTCAAATGATTAAAGCTTACCTTATAGAGAATGATAGCCTCTGATAACCACCAGATATCCTCTGATATAGTCGAAACAAATGGCACGTAGCTACATTCTTTGGTCGTCAGGAGGTCATAAATCATCGAATGTATTAATTTTTGTATAATCAAAAGGAAATTGTCCTCAATAGTGGCTTACATATGCTAGAAAATACAGAGTGTTGCACTGATCTATAGATATGATTTTTGTGGAGAAATTTGTCCAAACGTGTGATTTCCATTACAAACTCACAGCATATAAAGAGTGAATCGGAAAAAAGCTGAAAAGAAATATGTTTAAAACCTACAATCAAAGATGAAATCTGCTCTGTTGATTGGCTATTTATTTTGTCAGTCAATGGAATTGGGTACCAATACAAAATTGTCGAAGGAATATTGAAGGAATATCATCGTATATTATTCAACCACACTATTCAATGTCAAAGGTGTTTTATTTGGAACAATTTCACTTTGCCTTATGTAACAAATCCAGACATACTGTTAGAAACATGAAAATGCATTTGGCAGTGGACTAACGGCTGGAGCAGGGATTCCTACACCTTTTCAAACGCGGAACCCCTTTTGATTCTGAAACGTTTTGGGGAACCCCAAAGTCTAATAGTGTTATATGGTCGTAATATAATTAAACTCCTTTACCTTTTTTCACGGAAACCTAGGCACTCCTTTGCGGAATTCTTTGGCTCCGCGGAACACATTTTGGGAACCATTGGTCTAGAGGGAACAGCTATTACCGTGGCAGTCATATAGCCAGGACCCGAACGTTGCTGAAATTTTGTGGGATGCTTTAGATAAAAGTAAGCCAAGAATCTAAAGCAATGCTCAGAAAATTCCATCAGAGGGCATGGGATATTTTTCCACAAGATTATATTATATTGCCAAATTACAGATAACATTCCAAAAATTACTGAAACTGCGTAATCACCCAAATTTGACCATAGTGATTATTAGCAATAAAATTAATTTATAATCCGATATTCCTAAAATATTCACATAAATTATATTATCTATGTACATATTTGAATATTAAATAAACTTTTATTATTCTATACATATTCTGATAGTGTATAAGAAAAGATTATATATACTTAAGATATTTTATTATTCGTGTAACATATATATATATATATCAGAATGAATATGTATATATAATAAAAGTTTATTTAATAGTATTTTGTACATATATAAAGCGCATAATATTTAGGAGAGATAAGTACTTGAAAGTGTAAAAAGTTCTTTCCTTATGGTATCATTTGAAAAGCGTAACAAAAATCGATCTAAGCAATCAATCATCGATCCCCAACTATCGATTTTGTTAAAGCTAGTGGTAATACGAATTAATCATCAGAGGAATTTCGTCTTTAAATAAAGTTCCAATAGAGTATAGAGTACAATATATATATATATATATGTGTGTGTGTGTGGATGTGTATTATGCTTATGTAAAATAAACACAGGACGAGAATCTGGCTGTGATATATTCAAATCTGTCATCATGTCACAGGAGTCTCAGATTGCCAGATTGCTATTTCTGGATGTCTTATCCGTTATTAGTGACATCTACTCACTTGCTAATGTGAGAAAATAGGCTAGAACCTGTATGGATTATAAATATGAAATATCTGGATATTCTCATTTGCAAATAGTTTGAACTTGACTGCTGATAGCGCGGTTCTTTATATATGTATATATTCTTGATCTCACCATACTATTATCCCCTTTATCACGTTAGAGGACGCCTTCCGAGTGGTCGTTTCCGCTCGCGCTGGTACCACTCCACAATTACACGGATTCAGCGATTATCAGTGAATCATGCGACATGTCCGGCCCATCTGAGTTTGTTCGACAGTACTCAATGATAACGTCCTTCACTCCGATATGTTCCCTTATCTGTTTGTTTCGCATGAGATCTCTTTGCGCCGTTGTAAACCGTTGTTCTTCCCTCTTCGTCGTAGCCCATGTTTCATTTGCATAGAGCATTGTAGTGTTGGAGTGTTTGCGGGAGTGGCTTTGTCGAGGTTCGCTTTCGGCCCATTATTCACTAAGTTGAACGCTCTTATTTTCCACAAAATCTCATTATCCATGTCACGTCATATGGTCATAGCTTGACCGAGATACATAACTTTCCCCTCCTCGATTTCAACAACAATGTGACATGTTGCACGCCGTCGGTCCGCATGTACTTTGCTTTCGCATGATTGATCCTCAGGTCGACCGCCGAACCTCTGGTGTTCAGCTCCTCCTGCATTGTCACTAGGTGCCCGGTATCTTCTATGATGAGAGTAATATCATCTGCGAACTGGAGGAGAGTGAGCGGCTCACCGTTGAATTGCACGCTGCTGTCCAATTTCGAGACATGCCAGGAGAGATTGAATCTTCTTGTTTGACACGCTTCTCGCTTAAATGTGACGCAGAGTTGCTCCTGGCCTTCCGGTAGCTCAGGTGGTTGGGTATGCCTATGTATACCCTGGAGGTCCAACCTAGCAACAAATGCATCGAACTCTCAAACATTCTGATCGACTGCCTTCATAAAAGCGGGTGCAAAATCTGTTCAGTAGAATTTGATGATCAGCTAAACTGAAGAGGTAAATAGCCTGCCCACCAAATAAGCGGGGTATATATAAGTAGATACAATTACTGTTTTGAATTATGTGCCTCGGCTGTGATAATAATGACCAGTGGAGTGTAAATCTCACTCTAAACTGGAACAAATAGAAAATTATCAATAAGCATATTACTGAGAAGTTTTGTCTCATCGCCCAGGAAATTACATGCTTCAAGCTCAGTCTTTCGATAGATAGACTCGACAACTTTGTAGCATCGTCAGAATTCTTAATAGAATGCTTCGAAATATCCCTTCGCACACTAATTTCAAAGCCCGTTAACATCAAATTAGTATTCCATTATTTCGAGGTCGAAAAAAAGATTTACAAGCTCAGTACTGGGGACCCTTGCTTATTTATTTATTTATTCCTTTATTTGTTTATTTATTTATTTATTCTCTCTCTTTCTATCTTTCTTTCTCTCTCTCTCTATTTTCTTGTTGAAAAGTCGACTATGTTCAAACCTGAAGAGAGTTGGCTTCTGCCTTGTTTAGATGACCGAGACACACCGTTCGGCATGATAGATGCTGAAAGTGTGGAAGGAAGGCAGAAGCCCACGGATGTGTGGAAGGAAGGCAGAAGACAATTAACACTAATAGAAGAGGGGGGAAGTGCTCATGATTTTTTCAGATCCCATAAAGAATACATAGAGATAGCTGATGTTAAACTACGACGTTTGTAGGTCGATGAATTGCATTTTGGAACCCCAAAACAATTAAGATGCTGATTTAATCTGGCTTGAATAAGTTAATTTGATGGGAGATATATCAACTCCAAGACAGAATGCTATTCAAATTATTTCAGGGAAGAGTCTTCGAGTCGGTTACCTATTTTCTCTACTCTAGTGACATTATACCAACAATATCTATGTGTACTACCTGACTGAATCAAGAAATACCAGTAGTGTGTTTGAACGTATGATATAAGAATTTAATTTCATACAACATATAATCAATTATGCTTCCCCTACAATATAAGAAGGGTAATAGCAAGCCATATTGAAGGAAATATCGAAGCAGTATAATTTCAATGTAGCAAATTGCCTGTTATATCTAAACGTATTTATATTTATTATATTTAATTTTAAAGTTGAAGAAACATATAAGATGGAGCAGGAGGAACATGTAAGCTGAAGAGAGCAAATTAATTTAAGAATAATATGAGAAAATGATACAAAGATGAATGTAATCAGATTGAGGTGGGAAGACATTGTAATTCATCATGATGTAAATAACAGATAATATAGTAATAGGACTTTATATTCTACGATTAACGAGGATTTTTAAATAGAAAGAGGGAATAAAAATTAAAAGAACCTCAAGAAAACCATTACAAGAAAAATTTAAAACGATAATGACAATATGACAAGGTTGTCGTTTATTACGATGATGTACTTTGGAGAAGATGATAATATTGACAATGACGATGATGGTGATGTTGACAATAACAGAATTAGAAGTAAATGAAAATGCTTAAAAAGAAAATACAATTATAATTAGTTTGTAGAGGTGCACATATGAAGGAAATGGAGAAAGATTGGACGGAGAGAAAGAAAAATGTGGAAAAGTAATTAAATTGATTTGCTCTCTGTTTGTTTTCTATATTTTGTTTTTGGTTTTGACGTAAATCAGTACGCAACAGCGATCTCTATAGTAAAACCTGACATCGAGTAACCAAATAAGTTATTTCTGTTCCCTCTTATGTATCTAGATATCAATGAATCTCTCTCTCTATATATATATATATGTATATATATATTATATATATATATGTGTGTGTGTGTATATGTGTTGTGTGTGTGTGGGGGGGGGGTTCTCCTATTTCACAAATACAGTAGCCCCACAGGTTCACGTATTATCGGTATTCTGGAAAAGCTATTTCTCGGAGGTCTCCCATCTTTGCGAGGCTTCCATTACAGTTTTGGCTAACGCTGATTAGAACTTAACCCCTAAGGCATAAATTCACACCGGGGTTTATATTCATTAAATCTGTGGATCATTTTACTAGCTTGTTACCGCCGGCAAAAAAGTGCATATATTTATACATATGTGTGTGTGTGCGTGTGTGTGTGGGGTGTGTGTGTGACTGTGATCGTCATTTTGGTGACAATATACTTATCTCTCTTCCTTGTGCATCATTATCCCTTTTCTCTTTTATTCAACTATTTCGGTTCCCTTCCCAATGTATTTTTTTGTATGCGTTTATATATGTATTTGTTTCTTGCAATGCTTACAGTTGATATACTGTAAAATTTTACATCTAAATGGAATTTTGAAAAAATGAAGCTCCACACAGGCAAGCATAAACACACACACACACGCACACGCGCGCACACACACACACACACACACACACACACACACACACACACACACACACACACACAGCACACATACATACACACACATACAGACACACACATACAGACACACACACACATACATACACACAGAGACACACGTACACACGCGCACACACACACACACACATACATATATATATAATAGATATTTTTATGTATGTAAGTATTTGTGTGGGTGTAATATGTATGTATGGTGTATGTTTTCATAATCTTTCGTTTAATTGTTTGTTGTTGGAGATGTTGTTTTGGAGGAATACATTGGTTGAGCTTACATGTTCACGCCCATCAATAATATTATATAAAATACATGTATCAAACCTGCCAGCCTACCATGTATCAGACCTACCATGAAAACAAAAGTGCCCCAAAACGGGGAGAAATGAGGCAAAATTGAGAGAGTTTACATAATGAAACATTTACCCATTTTACAAGAGAACACATCTGTCACCCATCCGAAAGTGGGTGAAAGATCTTCCCGTCCGACGGGGACATTTGGCAGCTCTAGTCTATGCCAATGTGACTTGGTGACAACATCATCATCGCCATCACCACCACATCTACCACTACTACTACGCTCATTTTTGTTGAGATTATTTAACAAAAACTGGACAACACTTATACTAGATCCACAACTTTCACTATAATAATCCCTATTAATACTACAGATATGTATGTATGTCCGTGTGTATGTAGTTATGTATGTGTGTGTATGTATGTATGTATATCAAGGTCTCTTTCGAGTGCTACTGGTAACATGTAACCCAGCACAACCTGTCTCATGGTCGGGTCGCCGGCAACTAAACGGCAACCCCACGAAGCTAGCTTGGTGAGGATGGTGATATTTGGACAACCTGCGGGAGGAAATATAAGACCCGGCAAAGGGCGGAGGAATTCATCAGAGGCAACGGCCACCCAAAAAGTTTTTATTATTATTATTTTTTTTTTTTAAATAAATTACCTAAAATGGATGTTTGCAGAAATATATATAGATAATATACACAAAATCATACAAGGCTGTCGAGTTAGGCAATAAACTCCAGTAGCGACGCCTGTTCAGTGCTCGATTCGAACATTTGAGCAAAAGTCCAGTTTAAAATGTCTGAGCAGGTTTTATATTTTATTTCCTAACATCAACAATCCGCACACTATCTCAATGCTTGTATATGATATCGTACACACTACTAGTAAGAATAGAACGTTTCTATATAAATCTTAATATATTCGACTGTCCTTCCTCTATCAGTGTATAGATGGACAAATAATATTGAACCAGTGCCATAAGCGATGTTCTCATTCTTCATAACATACAATATGTTTTCGAAAAATCATCTGAACTTCCAAATTATATAACTTCTCGCTATGTCATAACGGGCTGAGTTTTCGACTTCGCAGATGTTGCTGCTGCTCATGCTGCTGTTGCTGTTGTTGTCATTGTCGTTATGGTCATCATTTTTTTTTTCGTTGTTGTTGCTGCTGCTTGGGTCCACAGTTATATGACTTTTGGGTTGTTGGCAGGGTCAAGTTTTCCAAAACTATCTTAGTAAAGAAACACCAAACTTTAAAGAAAATACAACTTCATGCACGTCTTCTTACAGCTTACAGTCTTACCATAGAGCAGATATGTCAAACATGCGGCTCTTTACAAGCACACATGCGGCCCACACAATGGTTTTATCTTCGTAATATAAAATTTAAAAAATAGTTATAATGTGCGCAATTAGTTATCGTGTGTGACCCTGAGACAACACATATGTGACTCATGTGGCCCTCGGGGAACCCTCAGTTTGACATGCCTGCCACTAGAAAAACCAACCTGTTCCCAAAGGAGCAGAAAGCACACTACAAATGCACCATTAGAGGAGTAATTACGGATTAAGAAGAGCATAACTGTAGGAGAAGAAAGAAAGGTCTGATTATGATATTTGTGAGTATTCCATTCCTCATGCTTCTTGTGAATATTAACCATGAATAAGGTAGCAATATTAATAATCAAATACATTAAACGCATCTTCGGTGAATATCAAACACTTAAGCAGATACAATAAAAGAGGAAATTATAAAAATTAACCTGATCTGTACTAAAGGCAGAATATTGTAAGTTGACTCACTGACTCCACTCCTTTTCAGTCAAGATCCAACACACGTAAACAGGTTAAGCGAGACTATACACAATTACAAACGATATGAGATAATTGCTAATCCTTTACATATGGACGACAGTTCGTTGTATGTTGCTGATGAGAAAGAGAAAAAACTAGAACCATTGTTATAAATAATAAACAGAAATACTTTATTATATAGGAGTTGTTATTCGTATTAAATAAATGTACCAAAGCAAACTTTAAGATAGGGATAATAATTATAATAACAACACTAATATCATCTGAGATAAAGTAACAGAGATACGTGTATTTTCTGAAAAACCGACTAATATATATCTGATAGACAATGAGATGTATAGCTCATGAATGTAATTGTTAAAATATCGTATTAAAACCTTATTTGCAAAATTGCGTCAAATGCAAAATATAAGGCAATGAGCATCAATACCACTTCCATCTAGATATAGTCGTTGTTTCTTTCACAAATGTTCGTGTCTCTGATAATGTTGTTTTGGATGGACGATGTAAATTCCTCTTTTCAGGTGTCAAAAATGATTGCACATGTGGGAATGGGGATACTGATGG
Organism: Eledone cirrhosa; assembly: GCA_964016885.1. NCBI lineage: Eukaryota > Metazoa > Mollusca > Cephalopoda > Octopoda > Eledonidae > Eledone > Eledone cirrhosa. Next base: position 346,507,133 of record OZ024743.1, read on the forward strand.
GAGGGAAGATTTGCCTTTTGAAACATAGGCTGAAAGAAATGTCCCTGTGGGTGGTGTAAGCTTATGTGCCAAACAAAGCGTCCGAATACAGATCCTTCCGTGATGAAATCACTGCAACGTTAGATATAATTAAGACTTAATGAGGGACTTCACCGCATGTACTGTATGGCATGGAAAGGAGTGATTTTCTGGAGCCGTGTGGTTTTCGCCTAGAACGAAGAAGAAAAGAAAAAAGAAGAAGAAGAAGAAGAAGAAGAAGAAGAAGAAGAAGAAGAAGAAGAAGAAGGCATAAATATTGAAACGATTCAAGCAAAAATGGTTCAATATGTTTTAAAAGAACTCTAAATTAATTAGTAAGACTAGACAGAAGAAAGGCAAACAAAAGGAACAACGCAAAATCTAATATATCATACTTACGACGATTATAGGGAACTAGGGCCTTATGGAACTAGAAAGTTACAGTAAAATATCATCAGTGGAGAACAGAATCAACAAAGGATACGGCGAAAAGGCTAAACATTTAGCTGAAATTGGATTACAGAATGGCATGCTAACCCGAGGAGATGAAACGCTCCTAAATGATCAATACGTTAAAAAAATTATCAGCATTGACATAGACAAAGAAAAATCGCAACACAGACAGGGAAGCATACAAAATGGTGAAACTTAGTGTTGTAAATAATCAAAGTTTCTTCAACAATAAGAAAATAAGACATGCGTTGGAGCAGAGTAAATTACGTAACTGAAGAAGTTATGTAGATGTGGAGGAAAATATGAACCATGTTTTCGTGTAGAAGGAATACTCCTACTCGCATGATAGTGCTTGGATTTGAACACGTTCTAAATTGTGCCAGAATTAAGTATTTTTTTGATGCCCAGATCCTCTCCATGCGCGTCGTCGCATTTCCTCACCACAAATCCACTATAGAACTGGAAAGTGGAAGTTCTACTGACAGCATTGCCGGCCTGGTTGAGATCAGTGAGCGCCTGATAACATTCCAATTGCTAGGCGCACAGTCTCGGTCTATCATGACCCAAGACTGTAGCTCAATCAAAGAGACGAGCTACGGAAAGGTCCGTCTGACAAATGGCGACCATACCTGTTCACAGTTTAGAGAGAATATCAGGAGATGCTGCTTCGTCAGCGCATGTTTGCACATCACTAGCCACGGCATGGCCAGCCCTCCAGGTAGAAAGTGCTAGCAGCAGGTGGACTACCTCACCAACAGGACCTGTCCCCTCCAAAAGAAATTGAAGAGAAGCCGTTCCCATTTCACAAGGCACGAACAGAGTCAATTTAAGACGGTCAGGCGGCTGTAGATGATGAACGTGATGAATGCGTTCACTACAACCATTCGACCTTTCAGAGAAAGCTTCCTCAGGGCCTATTTTGGGGTGAGAGTGGCCACCCTACTCTTAACCTCGTCCCAATTTTTATCTATCTGGAGGTCTGGTCCGGACCAAAACTGGAACAACTTTAACGGACACCTGTCCAGCGCTCGACGTCGCACTTGGAAGGCATGGGCTTGCTTCTCCAGATGCCCAGCTGCAAGCCAACCTAACATTCCTAGTTTAGTTTCCCACCCGTCAACTTTTCAAATTCCTCCAAGAAGGTGCTCGAACCATCACGGTGATGTCGCCCACAGAAGCCGACGCAGCCTTTCAGCGTCCCGGTTAAATAGGCTTGCCCTGCAAAAATTCCAACTTCCGCAGTAAAGGCTCGATAGTCAACACATACAGAAGGGAAGTGATAGGGCGCCCTTCACCCCCGAGAAGATGCTGCTGTGCATTGCACCGATCCAGCTTCTGAAGACGCGACCGAAACAAGCTGCCTAGAGGACAGCCTTCATGTATCGATGCTTGACCCTATCGAAGGCTTTGGATTGATCAGTGCCCCCACCAAAGCCAGATTTGCACATACCCTCTCTATGATGTATCACATGAAATGGAGGTTGTCGTGTATGGACCTGGTCAGTATCGCGTATTCCCTGACAAATATTCGACAAGCGCCAACATCTTCGCTAACACCTTGCCCAAAATCTTAAACTCTGTTTTGAGCAGAATTGTGGACCTGAAGTTATCTAACATATCCCACTTGTTTTCATCTTTCCTCATCCGTGTCACTGCGTCCCAGCTCAGACAGTTGCAGTATAACGCTTCGAGGAGATCGGGGAACAAGTCTGGAATATCTACGTAAAGCTCGTAGGGCTAACTAACAAAACCGGGTGATTTGCGCCTCGTGCAGCCGAAGTTAGCGGCCTTTCGCTGCGCTCAGCAGCGGCCGGCGAAAGACGATGTATGCCGTCGACGTAGTCACCGAAATCCGCCACCGTATCCGGCCCACACTCCCCACCAACAGCCGATCAAAGTGCTAGAGAAAGGCTTCACACATCCACGTAGAATCGTTCAGCTCGCGTCCGTCTCAGTCCGTCAAAGACACAATTGTGGTATGTTCCCACGCTGTGCCTTTACCACGTGAACACATCGAACACCTTTCGTTCCCTTGTTTTTAGAGCACGCGCCTTAGCTCTGCCAATGCATCCTTTGTGTTTCGCATTCAATGGTACAACGCCATTCTCGCCGCTAGTACGTCAGTTTCAAATAGTATCGTCTAACTTAGCTACCAGTTCCCCCTCCTTTCTATTTTTTTCTAACGCTGATTCTTTGTTTAACCTATATAAATTACTCTAGTCTCTCTCTTGAGAACACTCTACCACTTGTTGACGATCACCCCTGTCAACTTTTAATTAACGAAATTGTTCACCCGTTCCCTGTAAGATGTACGTGCTGGAAACTACATGTTCAGCTTCTTGTAACCAGGTCCTAACCTGCGTGTCTTTTATTTGGTCGCCCATACAGATCACAAACTTGTGAACTGTATAGCCGACTCTTTGAACAAGTGCCAGCCCACACTATTCCTATCTATTTTCCTAATGAAGAACTTATCTGTATACGATCTAGATGACACTATTCGGTTGATCTAGGTCCCTACTGGTGCATTAGGGAAATCTAGTCGGTACATGTCAGACAGTTGGAACTGCCTGATCAGGTATTTGAGGCTTCTGCAGCCCCCTCTTCTAGCAGATACTCCCACACAATCCCAGCTAGAGTCTAAGACGCCGTTCAAGTACCCCGCTAACTGTAAAGGGCGAGACGTTCCAAGAAAGTCTTCCGTGCGCCTAAATATGTCCGGCCGTCCGGCCCCGGTGGAGGCATAGACGTCCACCAATCTAAAGGCTCCACCTTTGGTGTTGTTCACCGAGAGAGGAATGGGAGAGCTTTCCTTGTTTGCCCCCTGGGTGGCCAAAGTTGGTGATGACGATTCCGCTGATGTTGCTGCTGGTGGTGTTCCCGGTACTGGTGTTGTTGGTGGTTCCCGGCCCGGCTACGGCAGCAGTGGGGACTTACGACCCCTTACATGTTTCAGTTGGGGGCAGAAGGCTCGCAAATGCATTGTTTCAGCGGACACGAAACAGTGAGGGCTTTTTCACTCGGTCAATTTGTGAAGGACCGTCCTATTTTGAAGACGGATGTGTTCCGGAATATTTCTCACGTCTTCAGGTCTGATCTGGAGAAGTATATCCAAGTCAACCCCGGACAAACCCTCCCTGGTAATTCTTGTTACCTCGACTGGGACGGTATCTGCCCCGACATCAATCATGCATCCTAAGAGCCACCACAAGTCTATTCATCAGGGAACCTGGGAATGCGGACTCTCGTTGTTATTTTTCACACGTGGGACGGGTACATAATAACCTTTCTGGTTTGGAAAAGTGTCATTGCATGTTTAATAACGAGGAATTCTGCCCCTCGCTATGTACTTGATGTCATCCGTGATGCACCCCATGTCAGCTTCTATTTCGGTTTGGGGAATTATTGCCGCTTTTTTTTTTACTACATTTAAATGCATCAAAAGTGCACCTTTACCCTTTCTACCACTTCTATGACTTCAGCCGAGAAAGGTAAGTTGGCCCAGGTTTGCTCTTGTTTAATGACCTTCCAGGCCTGGTCCAAATTTTATCTTTTCCCCTGAGTTCCATGGTGAAGCATGGCCTCTTTTTGGATGCATCAACGAAAGAATTATTGTTGTTCTGTGTGCAGTTGTTGTTGTTTTCTCTGTTGCCGTTGGTATTGTTATTTTTATTTACATTATTGCTCTTGGAGTTTTTCTTATTGATGCTTTCTTTACTTGTTTCATTGATGCAGTTGTTGCAGAACGTAAAGAGACGTAACTTTGCTGGAAAAAATGTTGTCGGACCCTCTACCGATACTGCCAATCCAAAATAATAATAATAATAATAATAATTATAATAATAATTGTTTCTACTTTTGGCACAAGGCCAGCAAATCTCCAGTACATTACTGGTACTTTATTTTATCGACCCCGTAAGGGTGAAAGGCAAAGTGAATCTCGGCGGGATTTGAACTCAGACCGCAAAGGAATGTAACTATGCTGGAAAATGAGAATGATAATAATTGTTTCTACTTTTGGCACAAGGACATCAAATACCTAGTGCATTACTGGTACCTTATTTTATCAACTCCGTAAGGATGAAAGCCAAAGTGAATCTCGGCGGGATTTGAACTCAGACCGTAAAGGAACGTAACTATGCTGGAAAATGAGAATGATAATAATAGTGATACTTACACTACCATATCTATATCTCAAATTACAGGTTCTTGGTATGGCGGAGAAACCAATGGCAAGACTATATGTTCTGAAAGGTCACAGCGTACAATTCTTCAAAGAGCACGTGCAGATGTGATGATGAACTGCGTCTAGAACTTTCGAAACGTTGTGATATACAAAATACAAAAGAAAGTTATATGAATTTACAGTTTGGCGATTATTTTTCTATCGGGAATTTTGAAAATCAAATAATGTGCGGCAGAGTGTGTATGTAGGCGCGCGTGTGTATTTGCGCGTGTGTGTGTGTGTATATATATATATATATATATATATATATATATATATATATATATATATATATATATATATATATATATATATATATATTTATTCTGGTGTAGAAAGTAGTTTAGAAAGAATAGAATAAATGCATAATACATGGAGTTAAATTGATAGGTAAATTCCGTCTGATATATATGTATACATTCATATACACACACATATGCACAGGCGTGAAAATATATATTTATACATACACACACACATACATGTGTGTGTGTGAGAGAGTATATATATATATATATACATATATACATACATATATCATGGGAGTGTGTGTGTGCCTGTTGTATATTGGTTGGTTCAGATTACATCCACAGGTGCGAAGTCTATATTAACCCATTATATATTCAAATCACTACCCACGGTGTTTTAACTCCACCACCCTACAACACAGTCAAAGCACAACCTTCTTTACTTCCGGTAGTAGGAAAACAACAATAAGTTTTCTTGTTGCTTGATTTTGTTTTTGTTATTCTTTTTTTAGTTGTTTCTTTTTTTAAGTTGATTTTATGGAGGTGGAGGAACGGTAAGATTTGAATAGGTACAGATGTACTTTGTGTGCGAGTGTGAATGTCTCTTAATTCAGTTCACATTTTTGGCATGAAAATAAAATTTAAACAAAATAGTAATAAATACATTGGAAACATATTCAGCAGGTGCAATGGCGTCCCAAACCTAGGAGAGTCCCATTGCTGCTATAACCATGATCTACCCAGCAGGAGAATATTTGCGCTCCAGTTCTTGATAGATGGCTGGTCGGTAGAATACAGCATATTCACCCCTACCATTCAACCGTTACTACACCATAGAATACCTATTTAACATCTTTACTTATTTAATGATAAGGCTCTCACACTTTATCAAACGAGCGTTTGATAGATGGATAAATAGATAGATATGTTTCTTTATTAGCCAGGGGCACAAAGGAAGGGGACAAATAAAAAGGGGGAAGTTTACAACAATAAAAACGTGTAAAATACTATCACAAATGCAATTTAAAATACAATCGATTTTCCCCAATAGGGGTAGACATTACATATGGGTAACACATATCCCCGAAAAAACGTGCAACCCTCATCTCCAGGAGTACGAAGAGTGAGTACCCCTTTCCTCTCTTCCTCTTTTTCCTCAACCTACAGGCTGATATAGAGAGAAGGCCCATTCACTCGGGCCATTCTCACCACTTTCACCCACCTTTCATAAAACTTCCTGGATAAATAGATAGATAGATAGAGAGAGAGATAGATAGATAGATAGATAGATAGATAGATAGATAGATAGATAGATAGATAGATAGATAGATAGATAGATAGGTAGATAAATAGATAGATACATTTCTTTATTAGCCACAAGGGCACAAAAGAAGGACACAAATACAAATGGGGAGTTTACATACAGGTATATAAAAATAAAACTATTAATAAAATAACAAATAACAATTGATATCCCCAATAGGGGGAGGCGTTAGACAGGGGTTGTACACACCCCGAAATAATGTACAACCCTCATTTCCAGGAGCACCAAGAGTGAGTAATTCCTTCCTCTCTTCCCCTTTTCCCGCAACCTACAGGCTGCGCCACTTTCACCCACCTTTCATAAAACTTGCTGGGGTACAGCACCTCTCTCTCCATCCTGATTCTTCTTCCAAAGTGGTATTTGAAAAAACGAATCAGTTGTTGGCCGGAGAGAAAGGTGTCTGACCTCAGCCCTTTTAACCTCGTCCACCATATAACCTCTTTCACCATAGCCATAACACATAGGAAAACCGCCTCTCCCTCGTTTTTGAAGGAGGGTGGCGGTTTGATCATGACAATGGACTCGGTGGTCAACTGGATTGGTTCCACCCGCGACAATAGTCGTTCTACATAGCCCCACAGGTCGGTAACGCCCGGGCCGTGTACAAATGCGTGCGCGAGATAGATAGATAGATATATAGATAGATAGATAGATAGATAGATAGATAGATAGATAGATAGGTAAGTAAGTCTCTATATCTCTTCCACCTGTATCATATATTTTATCTTATATTTATCTACCTCTTCATCTCACTTTCAATTCATGGACACACAAACACACACACACTTATATGTGTATGCATATACATACAAACCAGCATACACTTTCTCTCTCTCTCTATATATATATACTCTCTCTCACTCTCTCTCTCTATATATATAATGGCATTTGTACTGTCCATAAACAGCATACACTAACACATTGTACACCAACACTCACCAAATCACCAAACATGTACAACTGACGTCAGTGTGTTTGCATCATTATCTAAGTTATATACACTTGATGCTATGACCCAATGGAACTGTCATTCATTTTGTCACGTGAGTGACACCCCTCGGAGTTAAGCTAACGTTCGGCGACCTGCAACAGCTTAGCTTTCCATCAATATAACTTTACAAATTATCCACCCTCCCACTACCTGACACCGTCTCCTTTTAGAATTACAATATTTTCTGTGTTATCTCCCTTTACCTTTCTCTCGCTCTCACTCTCTCTCTCTCTCTCTATCTCTCTCTCGCGCTCTCTCTCTCTCTCTCTCTCTCTCTCTCTCTCTCTCTCTCTCTCTCTCTCTCTCTCTTTATATATATATACATACGTATACAGTTGTCCTCCAGTATTCGCGGGGGTTACGTTCCTAAAGCAACTGCGAAGAATGGAAACCAGCGAATATTGGACGTGCTTCATAAAAATGCATATACACTTCAAAATATAACGTAAAATATAATTAATAATCTTATGCGAATGGGCGTCCAACAGGTATATTGTTAATAATAATTTAGCCTTAAAAATATATATATATTGTCACGAAAAAAACCATAAAATATCGCGGAAGATTTTACGGTTCCGCGAATATGCAGTGGTTTCCACGAACAATTATTAGTTAAGTTCTATGGGAAATTCTGCGAATAACCGGGACCGCAAATGCCGAGGGTACACTGTATATATATAATTGTTTATGTTTTATTTCTTAATACTTATACAATTAATTGTTTCTACTTTAGGCACAAGGCCAGCAATTAACCAGTGCATTACTGGTACTTTATTTTATCGACCCCGTAAGGATGAAAGGCAAAGTCAACCTCGGCGGGATTTGAACTCAGATCGTAAAGGGACGTAACTATGCTGGAAAGCATGGCGTCCGACCTTCTACCGATACTGCCAATCCACCGCCCTAAACAATTAATTGTTTCTACATTTAGCACAAGGCCAGTAATTATCCCAGTGCATTACTGGTACTTTTATTTTATCGACCCCGTAAGGATGAAAGGCAAAGTCAACCTCGGCGGGATTTGAACTCAGATCGTAAAGGGACGTAACTATGCTGGAAAGCATAGCATCCGACCCTCTACCGATACTGCCAATCCACCGCCCTATACAATTAATATTGTCTTGTTTGTCCTTATAGCGCATTAACCGTTTAAATCTTCACCGTCACGCTACGCTGGTTTTCGGCCAATGTCTACTGACATAGAGTTCAATACCCCTATACTTCTGTAGCAGCGAAATCCTTGGTTTTAATTAATGAATGGCATTTTCTGAGGAGGGCAGACTGTCTGTCGCCACATAACTAACCCCAGCCACTCCCATCGTGCCTACCAGCCCACAATGCTTAGCATTGATGCCTATGTGACATTCGTGCATGGTTTGACCTTTCAATAACAACAAATGGACAAGCCATGCCCGGACAAATCTATCCTCTATTTTCTATTCTCTGTTGTGTTCAACGTAATCCTGTTAACTTATATAACTAAGTCTGCAATTAACACCTGATGAAATTATCTAAATCTCGCATCACGATCGGATGATGAAACTGGGACATTTAAATATTTATATTGTTTTTCGGAATTAAAACTTTAAAGAAAATTTCCAGTCCAGGCTTCTGTTGTTAATGAATATTTAACTCCGTTTCTGCACCAACAACGTCATACCACCTCGGCGATGGGTGATTTGCATAACGTTCAGTGATTTAATTTATTGAATCACCGTTTACTAACCGGAACCACCAGTTCTGACCATTGTTAAACAACATAACATAAATGGAATACACCTCCTGTTACAGTCAAGCGCTTTTTTATGTAATGGAAACCGAGGCCCTGACCCTAATATAAGTGGAACCACCACCACGGATCTGCTAAAACTGAGTCTTCCTCAAAGCATTGATCCGATTGTAACGGTGCTCCGACATAGTGGTATACATATATACGGGATGTTTATGAAAGGCATTTGACGGCCTCTCGCTATGAATTTGTATGTTTGTAAACACGTTACTCACCTAACATCAGCAAAAGCCCTCAAATGTGTTTCTTAAACATCGTGTGTATATATAAATGTAGATATATATGTGTGTGTGTGGTGTATGTATATATGTGGATAAATTTATATATGTGTGTATAAATACACACACACACACACACACACGCATACACACACACACACATATATATATTTAATTACATAATAAGCAACGCAATTTAATTATTCCATTAACGTCTAGCTCGTTTGTCAGACAAAACAGTCTGACAAACGAGCTAGACGTTTTTGTAAGAATCGTCATGCTTCTCGAAACCATCGGTAATGGAATATTTTTAATGTGTTGTTTATTATGTACAACACATAGAGCACTCTTCTTTTCTTTACCTTTTCTACGGAAATACTTAACACACACACATACACGCACACGCACACACACACACACACACACACACACACACACACACATATATATATATATATATATATATATATATATATATATATATATATATATATATATATATATATATACATATATATATATATGTGTGTGTGTGTGTGTGTATATTTATATATCTAAAACAGAGAATGTCTGTCCGTCTGACTCCCTAAACATCGAGAAGCACCCAACCGATTGTTTTCAAACTTTACACATGTAATACTTATGGTCCTGTGAGTCTTTTTAGCTAAACAAATTTCAAATATTTAATGCCCTAGGGACCGCATTAGACGATTTAGCGATCTCTCTCTATAATTCTTAGTCTTTCTTTTTAGATAGATACATAGATATAACGCGGCGCCCTTATAATATCTGTCTGTATGTCTGGCTATATATATATATATATATAAATATATATATATATATATATATATATATATATATATATATATATATATATATATATATATATATACATGTGTGTGTGTGTGTGTGTGTGTGTGTGTGTGTGTGTGTGTGTGTGTGCGCGTGTGTGTGTGTGTGCGTGTGTGTGTGTGTAACATTTTTCGAAATATTTACTTCTGCGTTCACAGATTGATTTTTTTAGTTTCAGAAGATCCCGTTAAGGGTGAAAGCAGCGATTCTTTGCTTAAACTTTAATCTGTTATTTTAATATATATATATAATTATATGTTCGTGTACAGCTATTATTGCATACACAATAACAAAATATAAAGAAACGTATTTATTTCACGAGACTCGATAAGGATAAATATATATCAAATATATAAGAACCCTAAAGCAAATCCCGAGCAACGCCGGGCCATTCTGCTAGCATATATATATATATAACAAATGAAGATTATAGAAATAAGTTTTTACGTAGTTTAATTCTTACAATTGCTTCAGTAGATCGTTCTTTTTTCAGACTTACCACCTTCATCATCGGCTTTTGTGGAATCCACAATAGACCATTGCAGATTAAAGGATGCTTAAAATTTATTTAAAAAAGGAAAATTTGAGCTAAGGTTCTGGTACTGCTTAGGTTCTCTTTCTCAAAAAAATGGAAGTGGGAATTGTAAAAATGTTTAAAGAGTTGGTGGTAGCACCTATAGAGAAGTTAGTTGAATTACTTATATGTGCAATGCATTTATTAACAATATTTTTCTTAATCCAATGGCCATTTTAAAATCAACTATCTGAAATACTACAGTTACATTCAGAAATAAATTTGGTATCATTGCCAGAAATGAGGTTAAGAAGGTTATTATGTGGTGCGCAGTTACAATTTAACTTTCAATTAATTACTTTATTATTGCAATACACGTTAATGTTAGACTTTCTCAACTTGGTCTATATAATAAGGATAGATCAACTTATTTAAGGATTGTACTGTGGTTACTAAAGGTAATTTAGTCGACTGCATTAGGTGGCGTAGTGAATTATATATTAATTGGGTTATTGTTAATTAATGTATGGTACCAATGTTTGGGAGGAATGTTTCTTTCTAAGATGCTGAAAAATAATTCAGGGATACTTGAGGTCACGTTTATTCTGAATGGAGTCTATAACCATGTCGTTTCATGCCCGTGATTTTTATGTTTATTGTGTGGCTAGTTGACTGTGTAACGTGCAGTTCTAGTTGAAGGTATAACGTTTTCTGTTATGTATATTGACTTTTTCTGCTAGGTGGGATCTTCTATTTACAATATATGAAGTATTGAACGAATGTTCAACATTACTTGGTTCACTATGTACAAGAGATTGTACAGTCATTTATTATGTTCTGGGTGAAAAAGCGGGCCGTTGTTCCTTTCAATTTTCAGAGGTTTAACATTATTGTGGTCTGAGTCTGTAGATAATTGGGGGTTTGGAAACAGACATTATCTCATTTAATTTTCCATATACGATATTAAGGGCTATTTTATTGTTATTAGGATAGCCCCATTTTAGAGCATTCCAAATAGTCTTTTGGTTCCTAACACTATTGAATCTATTCCTTTTTTTTTATAGAGTTACTAGTAATCACGTTTAAATGTTTATATGTTTTATAGTAGTTATTGGTAGGGATATAATATATTTTTTTCCTTTTAACCAGATGTAACTAATAATTCATTATAATAACAGGCGCTGCAATAGAACATATCCACGTCGGTCGACAACCTGGGATTCTAGAATATACACACGTAACGATAGAATTGATCACTGGTTTTAAATGATTAAACAAACTATGCACGTAGCATAGATGTTCTCCTGGTTTGTAATAAATCGGTATTGAGCAGTGTTCATTTCTAAAGCAATACTCAAAAATTTAACAATCTTATACTTTAAGTCTATTTTGTTGCTAAGGCTATAAGTTTTGAAAATTTTTAATGTTTTCTAGTCTACGCTGGTTAAAATTTTCCCACTGAAAATATACACATTGAAACAAACACAAACACATGCACAGCCACAGACACACTTACAGGCACAGACACATACACCTCATCTTCCAGTAGCGAAGAAGAACAAAACGATAACCCCCCCCCCCCCACACACACACACACACAAAAGAAAAAAAAGAAGGCACATAAAATCCTCCACACAACACACACACACACAACAAAAAATGCAGACGCCTCACACAAAACAACCACAAACTTCCACAACAACAAACCACAATCTCCTAATCGCAATCACCCACAACAAACACTACAACGAAACAAAACACAACCTCGTGCTATTAAGAAGGGACAACAAGGATTTGATGGCCATGATAGTGCGAAGGAAAGACATAGAAAAGGAGGGGGAAATATTCGGCACCACCACATTAAGCGTACCCGTGGATCGGTCGATGGTACTTATGTCGTTCGGTGCCTACAAAGAGATCATAAAGAGCATTCCTCAGGACGTGGAAACCCCGTAGGTGAAACCCACGGCAATACTCTTAAACCGGTTCCCAAAGAAAACCCCACCAACCATAGAGGTCGAACAATCTGTCCTTCACAAGCCACCGGGAGGTAAGTAAACCTTTCTTCTCTCTTTTAGCTTGCCAATATGGCCATTCTAAGAGTATGATGCTTAAATGTTCGTGACCTGGGGTCGCCCTGGAAGTGGGGTCGCTTGCTCAACGTCTTCAGGTCACAAAATATGTTTGTGATTGTCGTCTGTGAGACCAGAATTTCCAACACATGCGCACTAGTCCACATTTTCGACGACTATGATATCATCACATCTCTTAGTCGACCAGGAATGGGATGAAGTGTGGCAGTGCTGTTTAGGAAAGGCCTGGATCTCGAGGTAAGGTCAATCTTTCTGGACTCGGACGGAAAGTGGTCGTGGACGTGAGTTATAGCGAAGAAGGTGCTTTTAGACTGGTGGCCGAATTTCTTTAGGCACCAGAATGCCTTTCTGTGAACGTCACGCCCTTTACTGTTAAAGTGGAACTTGATCGGCATCTTAGACGCACATTCGAAATGTGTTAGAATAGCTGATATTTTGCAAAGGCCTCGAGTACCTAATCAGCCAATTCCAAATTCAGACAGATACCGAGCTGATTTCCCTAATGCCCCAGTGTAGACCTGGACCAACCGCATAGAGTCAACTAGATCGTATATAGATAGTCTTTTTATTAGATCAATATATAAAAATATTGTATGTTGTCCACATTTGCAAACCGTCGCCTATTCACATCACAGGTTTATGATCTGCATGGTCGACCTAGATAAAACGCACAGTTTAGGACGTAGTTACTGGAAGCTGAACATGCCGTCTCCGGCAGGTAAAGCTTACAGCGACCAGGACAACATTTTAGTTAAGCAAAAGTTGACTGGGGGGGATCGTCAACAACATTTGGTGGTGGTGGAAGAAAGATTAGAGTGATGTCGATATGTTTAGCGTTAGAGAAAAATAGAAAGGAGGGGGAGCTAGTATCTAAATTAGACGAAGATGTTTGTAGTGGCATTGCAACTGACGTTGTTTTTTTTATTTTTATGTTTTTGTAATTGTTACTGCTGTCTTTGTTCATGTTGTTGTTGCTGTTATTGTTGTTGTTATGACAATTGACAAACACATTTCCTTCATTTTTTACCGTATAAATACGGTATTTTAACTCTTTATTTTCATTATCGGCTGTCTGTTGACAGGCTTTCCGACTCTCTCTCTTTCTACCTTTCTGAACAGTATCGGAGATGCGTCGGGACGTCTCCATGTTTGAATTAGGCAGTGAAAACATAGATGACAAATAAAAGCTTGCTGGCAGAAAACCTCCGTAGGGGTGTCTTTCAACACATAATACTCTACTTCCTAGAAGCAGGTAGACTTAGAGAAACTTTTATCAAGTTTAAAAACTTAAATTAAAGATTAGAGCAAGCAAAAAAGGAAAATATACCTTGTAAATACTGGAGTTGATGTTTTCCGTGGCTTTCATTTAGAGAGTCCATAATATAAATAATCATTTCTAGTATACACACAAGGCCAGTAATTTAAGGAGAGGGGAAAGTCGATTAAATCGACCCCAGTACATTACTGGTGCTTTATTTTATCGACCCCCGTAAGGATGAAAGGCAAAGCTAACCTCGGTGGAATTTGAACTCAGATCGTAAAGGGTCATAACTCTATGCAGAAAAAGATGGTGTCCGACGCTTTAACAATAGAGCCAATCCACCATAAATTTCCTTTATTGGCCAAATGGCCGACATATAGCCGACTTTACACAGAGAGGGACAGTTGGGGGGTAAATAGCAATAACAAAATAACAATAGTGTGACACTCTGTCAGTTACGACGACGAGTGTTCCAGTTGATACGGTCCATGGAACAGCCTGCTCCTGGAATTAACATGGTAGTGGCTCAGCATTGAACAAACATCCGTACATTTAAGGCAGTTCCCGGGAGATTCAGTGTCACTCAGAATATGACAAGGCTGGCCCATCGAATTACCGGTACGACCCATTTTTGCGAGCTGAGTCGCCTGATGCAATGTGAAATGAAATGTTTTTCTCAGGAACACAACGCACCACCCAGTCCTGGATATGAACAACCAACCTAACGATTGTGAGCCCAACGCTCTAACCTCTAAGCCATGCATCTTCACAAAATATATTTTTTTAAAAATTGTTATAAAAGAATAAGAATGAAATTATAACAAATTACATTCCCCAATAGGGGCTGGGGTAACCACCCAGGGGTGACTCAGGTAGCCACTCTCACCCAGAATTGGGCCGAGAGGAAGCCGTCCTTGAAAGGCCGAGCGGAGGTGACGAACGCGTACATCGCGTCCGTCATCTACTACCTCCTGACCATCGTACCATGCCCCGTTTGTGCCTCGCCAAATTGGAGCGGCTCCTCTTCAACTTATTGTGTAGGGGACAAGTTCCGTTGGTGAGGCGGTCCATCTGCTGCCAGCATCATTTGCATGGAGGACTGGGCATGACGTGGCTAATGATGTGGAAACATGCGATGAGGTTGCGTGTAGAACGGATCCATTTATCGGCCGAATCTATATTGATGATCGACCCGCTGCATTTATTTGGCCGGAAAAGGCTGGCAGTTCTCTGGTGGCGGTAGCCAAAGAGGTTGTGTGGTGGTCCAGGTTGAAAGGACTGAAAATGGACTGTTTTATCTTCAGCCAATCCCTCATCAACTTTTTCAAGTTTCACTTGGAAAGGAAGGTGGATATCAAGAAAGAAGTACTGTCCCCCAGTACATTTGCTAAACTGTAGGTGAATGTGGTGAGAACGGCCAGTGTGAATGGGCCTAATCTGAGCATGCACCTGAAGGCTTGTGTATTTGAGGTAATGAGTTGTGCCCCTCCCGAGTCTCTTCGAGTCGTTCGGTGGAGTAACTGAGCCGCGCTCTGGGTGGTTATTGCCCCTATTGAGGAATGTAATTTCTTATAATTTTGTTATTTTGTTATTGTTTTCTTCACTTTTAGTCAATTTGATTGTAACCCACCCACCCACCGCCCACACACACACCCGATCATGTCCCTGTCTTTTGTATTGTCCCGTATTTATAGGCCCTTGTGGCCAATAAAGAAATTATTATATTCACCATCAAGGACAATTGATTAGCCATATCGGCAGAGCAATTACGGTATAGAGTTTCGTCCCTTTGCGTTCTGCGTTCAAACCCCACCGAGGTTAGCTTTGCACTTCGTCTTTACGGGGTCGTTAAAATAAAGTACCAGTAACGTACTGAGATCGATTTACTTGACTTTCCCTTGCAATTGTCAACCTTGTTCCTAATTTTTTATTATTATGGCGGTAGATTGGCAGTATCCGTAGCGGGTTGGACGCTATGCTTCGCAGCATAGAGTTACGGCCCTTTACAGCCTGAGTCCAAATCCAGCCGAGGTTAACTTTGCGTTTCATAGTTACGGGGTCGATAAATTAAAGTACCAGTAATCCACTGGGATAATTTCTGGCCTTTTGCCAAAAGTAGAAGCAATTTTTATTATTGTGGTTGCTTTCGTTGCATCAGTGCTGTTGTTGTTTTCGTTGTCTTTTAGCTCTATACCAGTCATGGGCAAACTGCGGCCCGCGAGCCGCATGCGGTGCGTTTGGCTTTCTGAATTGCACGCCTAATTCCAAAATTGCCTTAAATGTTTTTAATAGTGCGGCCCTCTGCTAAAAAAAAAGGTTTTCAATACCTGCTCTATATTATCCTAAATGAAGCAGCCATAGTGGAAAATATATTCCAGGCGTAACTATATAATTGATTTGTGTCCTTCACATAGTATTGCCTTATAATAGATTTGGCTGCTATTTCGAGCCACCCGACTGACTAGGTGGAGGATTATTCGTATCCACCCACCTTTTGTCATTCCTGTTGATATTATCGTTGCTGTTATTGTTATTGATTTTTATTGTAGCACTAGTAGCCGTTGTTGTTGAGATAAATGTTATTGTTGCTCTTGAAGTTGTTTTCCTTCTTGTTGATGCATTCATATATTATGTTGCCGTTGTTTTTGTTATTGTATTGTGATTGATGTATATTTTTATTGCAGTGATTACGTTAGTCTCATAAATTCCTTTCTTTTTACACAACAAACCACCAGTACAGGCATCATCAACATCACCATTCTCGCAGTTACCATCAATACCGACACACTATTGCCTTCAACATTAACACTACTGCCACCATCAGTACAATGTACAGCACCACAACCATCACTGCCACCAGCACCTCTGATAACATTAACACTACCAACAACATATCTATCTATCTACCTATAGATATTTAAAGAGAGAGATAGAGAGTGATATGGATAGGGAGAGAGAGGTAAAGACAGAGAGGTATATATATATATATATATATATATATATATATATATATATATATATATATATAGAGAGAGAGAGAGAGAGAGAGAGAGAGAGAGAGAGAGAGAGAGAGGTGCAGATATGAGTGCGGGATTATGAAGTTCGTTTCGTAATCACGTCCTACTGCATAGTATCTTGGCTAAGGTCGTCTCTTAGCAAAGCATTGTATTGACACAAGTTTTGAGAGAGAAATCGGTTAGATTAGATGAAAAGAGTGTGGAATTTTTTAGGATGGATGATACTGGTAATTTAAAGGTGCGACCTTATCAACGTTGCCATAAGGTTTCAATGCTGGAAGTATTGTATCTACTTTATACGCTAATTCAACGACAACGTCGTTCAATTAATCGAGTGAATGGACGTATATCTGTTTGTCTGTATGAATTTAAATCACACCTTCTGTTCCTCTTAAAACTATGATGCATCTAACATAATTTGCGGCCGGCAGATAATATCAGTAATGGTAAGAATAATGAAAACACATTTCCCTTGGAAATCCCAATTCAAATTTCAAAGATTTACGCATATATTTGCAGCATTTTAAATTTAAAATATTTCCAAATATCAATGAAGTCATAAAAATTACGGGCATTGAGATTCTGTATATATTTTTGAATGGTATGCTCCATAAATGTGTATATTCTTTTACTCTTTTACCTGTTCCAGAAATCCGGTTGAGGCCATGCTGGGACTTTTTGTATGTAAGTATTTCACGTAAATTTATTCAAAATCTTTTACCCCATTTCCATAATCCCAAATCAAATACTTCCTCCAACTTTTCTTTCATTATTCCTTCTGTTCGTTTCACTTTTCATTTTCTTTCTTTGTTTTTTTTTTATCTTCGTTTCTCCTTTATAAACTATAAATAAATTTACCCATATGCCTCACCGACTAATTATAAAAGAAAAATATCTTCCATGCAACACACTTATCTATAATCACACATACGCCTATGCCTGGTCTCATATAATTCCTATGACGAGGATATCTCCGGACGCTGTGGCTGATAATGCGCTTGTA
>OZ024743.1:346530138-346545138 GCA_964016885.1 Eledone cirrhosa
ATTGGCAGTATCGGTAGAGCGTCAGACACCATGCTTTGCAGCATAGGGTTATGGCCCTTTAGGTTATGAATCCAAATCCCGCCGAGGTTACCTTTGCCTTTCATACTTATGGAGTCGATAAAATAAAGTACCAGTAATGCACTGGGCTAATTGCTTGCCTTGTGCCAAAAGTAGAAACAATTATTAATTAGTTCGTGCTATCTCTGCCTGTATGTAACTTTATTGCTATTTCTGTCTGCCCCTTTCCAGAGATTTATCAATACATTTGACATCATTTCTAATGAGAATATATACTGAAGATCGGCATTGCTAATGTTTATTTATAATGTTTTCTTTTCTACCATTACTAGTAGTAATATTAGGCTCACGCTTGTATATAGAAATTGTGTAAATTGCTAAAATCTTTTAAATGACACACACAAATGTACTCACAAATACATACAAATGCATATATTTGTGACACGGCCGTAACTATGTATAATCAATAAAGACCTTAATGTGAAACCTCCCTTTGTTTGTAACATATACATCCTGCCATAGCATAGCCCAAACAGCTAATTTTGGTACCTTCCTCAGTACACCACGAAGCTACTGAATCACTTATTATGTTTGGGTATAACTGACGTTTGAGTCCTGCTAGGGTCTTACTTATGCCCAGAAATGCCATGCATCGCAAAAAATGTCACATATCAAGCGATGCCTGTGTTTGAAGCTTTTTTTACGTAAGGAAAGGCTTTGCACGGTGCCATTCCCAATCTCTGAACATCGAATGCATTTACCCAAAAACTAGAACTGGTCTACATCATTGGATGCAAACGAAGGCGCAGGTTTTATATCAGAGTGACCTTCTTATAGAGAGATGTCTTAATGAAGACTAGGAGTCTCTCGCTCCAGAAAAAAAAAGTCTTTATTGGATTACCGTAGATTCTCCTGAGTTCCTCCACCCTTGGACGGGTTTGTTTTTCACCCTGCAGGGTATCCAAAATCACCCTCCTCACCAAGTAATCTTGGTGGGTTTGCCGATTTAGTCACCGACTACCTGACCATGCATAGGTTTTAATTGGTTACATGTTACTATTGGCGCTGAAGAGCGACCTGACCTAACAGTTGGCAAATCTCAGTTTCTTCTATTCTTTCTTTTAGACCGAATGATAAAAACACTGTATCATAAACATACATACATAGATACATACATATATACATACAAATAGACTACTCAAAATAGCAGCAGAATTATGAAAAAAAACTAATAGAAAAATAAATAAAATTCAGATAAGGTGGAAGGTCAGTGTGTGTAAAATGTACAACGTATAGCAAAACGGATAAGCGGATAGCATAAACATCTTTATTATCTATTTAGGGGGTTCTTACAACATACCAAACATCAAAATAATATAAGGAAATTTAGAAAGAAGGTAGAATACAAGATACAAAAGACGTAAAAAGGCGACAAAAATAGACGAGATTAGGAAGTCAAAAATATACAGTCGTGCATATACTTGGTAAGTTTATATGGAAACCTTGTGATAATGTTTTATAACTTAACATGGCTTCTTCATATCGACAAAATATGTCCAGAATGCGTTAGGTGTCATGGCGATATAAAACGTTTTGTTTATCTGGCTGTTTGAGATTTTGTTGCTGGGTTTTTTTTTTAAGATTGTTTCTTATATGGCGTATATTCACTTTTGTTGTTTCTCTGTTGTTTTTTTTTTAGTTTTTTTTTAATTTTCTTCTTCCTTTGCTGTTGTTGTTATGTCTGCAGGCTAGCTTGTTCATAGCGTTTGAGGATAGACAGGGTAGATGTGGACATTTTCGATATTCTACTATCGCCGAAACTACTACTACTACTACTACTACTACTACTACTACTACTACTACTGCTGCTGCTACTGCTACTACTACTACTACTACTACTATCATTACATGGCCAGTTTATGATACACTGTTTTTATCATTCTGTCTAAAATAAAGAATGGAAGAAATTGAGATTTGCCAACTGTTATCTAGAATCAACACACGCAAACAAACATATGCGCGTGTGCACACACATCCCCCACACTCACGTACACACGAATACAAATGAGTACACGTGTACTAACACACACACATTCACATACCATCGCACACATATGATACAAACTGAGAGTGATTCACATTCTATACGCACACATACCTATGCAAATATGTACACTCACATACACATACTTGTACACACACTCAACAAATACATGACTATAGCCATTTCACAACATATAAACATGAAGACACCTCTACAAATATGAATGCACATGTTGCTTAGACACAGGGGAATATTTCAGATATACAAAGACATATTTTTTGAAAATTTCTAACACACGCTCAGAAATATCCATTGAAACAAACATGACACAAACATGCCTGGTTATTTCTTTCGCAATCCTAATCAGCAAAGAAGGGGTAATGTTCATTACTCAGTTTTTTTGTACTTCCAAGATCGGTTAGAGAGAAAAGGAGGGAGATTGGCTCAAATTAGAGACATGGTCCGAAATCTTGAAAAAAAAGGGATGCAACTAAAGGCGTTCAAACAGATTATAGGGGTGTTAAAATGAGCGATGGATCAACTCTATTAACATATTGAAGAACTTCGCGGTTATATGCATGCACACACACACACACACGTAGGCAGACAAACACACAGAGACACACATATATATGTGTGTGTATTATATATATATATGTATATATATATATATATATATATATATATATATATATATATATATATATATATATATATAGTGTGTGTGTGTGTGTGCGTGTACATGTGTGTACGTTGTAATAACTTGGTAGAAATATCCAATGTAGAGAGCAGTTGGTCATGTTATCCGTATTGCCAATATAAACAAGCAAACGAACCATATACTTTTCACTTTATCTTTAATATAAGTTATTCGTTAGTTCGTCACAGTTCTTTCGTCACACACTATGAGACCTCCTCAATGACTATTTTGTGCCTTCTCTTCTTTTTTCTCTTAATCTGCTATTCCCTTTCTGTATTTGTTATGATGTACATGTATTCGTGCTTGCACATGCGTTTCGGCCAGCGAATGTGTGTGTGTGTGTGTGTGTGTGTGTGTGTGTGTGTGTGTGTGTGTGTGTGTGTGTGTGTGTGTGTGTGTGTGTGTGTGTGTGTGTGTGCATGTGTGTGTTGTGTTTCTCATGTCTATGTGCGTTTTGTTTTGTTTGTGTGGATTGTATCTTTCACTGTTTGTGTCTTTTTTCCTATTCTGTCTTCAGTCGTTAATGCTGGGTTATCTTCTATTATGTGTGTGGCCGCAATAGTTTTTCTGTCTGTTGCACCAGTTGTATTTGCGGATAGGATATTTAATTTTATGATATATATTGAGACCCGTGTTACATTTTGGCATGTCGATATAGCACTGATGAGCTTTTCTCCTTAAATTCTCGCCAATGTTCTTTTATCCTCTCTCCCATGCTACGGACAGTCTTTCCTAGACTAGATTTCTTGTTTTGCTCTTTAGTTTTGGCTTACCTTCCCGATTTACAGATTATACAGTTTCTATCCGCACAAAAGGTTTTTCTAAAGGGGCATGACCTACTGATCATGGATTTTATGGGAACTCTTAATTATTCTACTACTTTATTCCTTAGGTTCATTTTGTATAATGCTCTTCTAAACGATACGTTAGATCACACTGTTGCGTCGACGAATATGTCATATTTGTATTTTCGGCTGTCATACGATGAGTTGGCTTTCCCTAACTTCTTAATCCTTTCTATACTATTCCATGAGTTGCTCCTATATAGTGGACAATTCCCATTCGCATTATTCTCCACAGTGGTTTTGAATTAAGCCTTGACTCCTTTGTATACCCTTGACCTGTCTCTTTGGTTGTAAGCATAGAACTGCATACTGGATAAAGTGCTGTATGTGACTCTTTAACTCTGTTGGATCAAACATGTGGGTCACATTTGTATTCATCGTTACAATATCCGCTATGAAGATATTGAACTAGGCACTATCTGAGATAGCTGAGCTCCGGTGGAATAGGTACTCAGAGGCCATGGATTTAGTATAATATAATAGATGATTTAGAATCTATCATTCTTAATTTCCCTCCAGAGTTCTGGGTAGTCTACGGTTGGGGTGCGTAGTGGTGTGGTCTACTATCAATTAATGATCAGAAGGATGGAGTTATTTGCTAGATGCTCTCCATGGTGCTAAATTCTACTTCCGGTTCATGGGAATTTCTCATAGCGCTTGCACACTGCCAACATTATAGGAAACCACACATCTTATATTTTAGAAAGATCATTATAATTAGACTAAAAACCAAAGAGACAGAATAAATATTATACTTAAATAGTTACTAAATGTTTAAATAACCTCTATGGTACGATTTCCTGCCATCAAAAATCATCAGCATTCACCACTGATAACAACAGCAAATGGTGAACCCAAGAAGTATCAATCATCAGTAGCCATTTTGTAATTCCAGAAAAAATATTAAATCCCACAGAACTGGAAGCCAACCATTGCTCAAGCCACGTGTAGAGTAAAGATCAAACTTTAACGTTTGGTAGCATGAAAATGGTAAGTGGCAACGCTAGAAATAACTCACACACTAACAAACTAACAAGCTAGAAGCATGAATAAAAAATAAAGATCGATACAATAGACAACTATAATGCGGTTCTATGATATACTAGACCACCCGTTGGGTCACGTTCACTTAAAAATAATTTTTTTTCAAATCATGTTCACGTAAAAAATAATTAAAATAAAAACACGGACATGTATATAATGTGAAATGTGAAATGAAATTGGAAAGTCCTTATATATGTATGTGTGTATGTGTGTGTGTATATATATATATATATATTGGTGTCTGTGACCTATATACACTGGTCAGAGACACACAAACACACACACGCACACACATTATATATATATATATTCCATTTTCCTTCCCTGTCGCCTCTCTGTCTCTCTCTCTCTCTCTCTCTCTCTCTCTCTCTCTCTCTCTCTCTCTCTCTCTCTCTCTCTCTCTCTCTCTCTATCTGTGTATGACTCTCTTACAATGTAATCCCTCACAACCACTATCTCTTTCTCTCTATTTTCTCTCTCTCTATTTATGAAGGTACCCGGAAAACCCCGTATTTCCGGAGCACGTGCTCTGATTTACGCAAAACTTTTTTTTTATTCCATTTGTATTCCCATTTCAGGGGCAACTTCTTTCCCCATTATGTGCCATTTGTGGTGTATCAAATTACAGAGGTGCACACAATCACAGAGTTTTAGTAGTATATAGATAGATACAGGTATGTATATACATAATACATACCCCCCCATATATATATATATATATATATAAATACACATATATATATATAAGTTGACGAGATATTTTTTAAGGTTATCTAAGCAGAGATTATTTTTAATAGAGTTACGTCCCTTTATGATCTGAGTTCAAATCCCGCCGAGGTTAAATTTGCCTTTCATCCTTACGGGGTCGATAAAGTATCAGTAATGTACTGTGTAATTGCTGGCCTTGTGCCTAAAATAGAAACAATTATTAATCTGTATCGAGCATAGTTTCTAGGTAAGCGGTTCTTGGAGTAATGATAGTAAATGTGTGAATAATAACGTGGTCGACTGTACAATATAGTTTTATACAAAGTATTTTATGTATATATATAGAAAGATTAATTGTTTCTACTTTAGGCACAAGGCCAGCAATTACCTAGTGTATTACTGGTACTTTATTTTATCGACCCCGTAAGGATGAAAGGCAAAGTCAACCTCGGCGGGATTTGAACTCAGATCGTAAAGGGACGTAACTATGCTAGAAAGCAGGGCGTCCGACTCTCTACCAATACTGCCAATCCACCAGAAAGATTAATATCTATTGGTCAGTTCAAGTTTGTGTAATTGATAATCTAGCATGATGTTCTATAAACGGTTTTAACTTTACACATTAAAAATCAATTTTGAAGTAGTTTGTAATCGAAATAAAATTTTAGTCCAATCTAGAAAAGACGTAAAACCTGCACATGAAAATCGAAGTAGTAATAGAGAATACAATTAGTTCTGTTCTTTCCTACCTGCATCAACCACTTCAGTTTTCAGAAAAACTCTCAGACGTTCTCGCAGTATCTCCTTTTTTTCTTTTCTTCTTCATTACAAATATAATTCTCTTCATTTGTAAGCATATTCTTTAGTTTTAATTAATGTAAGATTTCAAAGTCAACAGAAACATATCACGCCGCCTATGGCATGATTTTTGGAAACATTTGTTGCTTGGCAAAATTCAGCTACTAACGTGCATATGGAGCATATGGAAAATAACTATTATTTGTTACCCCGTATATATATATATATATGGGGGGGGGGGGGGGGGTATGTTCTACCTTTCTCTCTCTCCCACTCACATAGTCTCTTTCACTCTTACCATCTATCGCCTTTCTACCACTCCCTCTCTGCTCCCTCATTATTTCCGTCTCCCCCTCTCACTTCCGTTTTTCTTTGTCTCTCCCTCTTTGCGTCTGTTCTTGCTAAGATCAGATGTTTTACTCTTCGCTCTCTCTTATGCTGTTAATACAGATTCAAGGATTACGCTCGGTCTCCCTTTTACCTACTCCCTTGGTTACTGCAAATTACATGTCTCGTGCTTCCCCCTATCAATCGGTATGTTTTTCTTCTGCTTATTTTCTTTTTCTGTCGTACTCTTCGCTACGTCTCTACATTTTTTTTCTTCCTTAATAATTATTTATCTTAGTTATTAACGTACTGTGGTGAGATGTACTGTCATTAATGTGTCGAAATATTAGCAGCCCGCAGCAGACAGCCGAAGAGCGGGAATTGACCGCATGTTTATGTTTTGCTCACGTTTTCTAAACAATATTTATTAGTAACCGCACAGCTCCTTCATCACTTTTAATTAATATTAATTTATTGCTTTGATTTCCGTCCTTGTTGTTAATTCTGGTTTTGGACTTAAGTTCTGCCATTTTGGATTAAGTCTTTTCCTTCCTCCTTTCTCCCTCTTTCTTTCTCTCCCTTTCTCTCTCTCCCACTCACTTATTCTCTCTCTCTCTCTCCCCCACACACACACTTATTATTTTTCTCTCTTAGCCTCTATCGCATTTCTCACCCTATTTATCTCTCTGCTCCCTTACCACTTCTCCTCAGCCCTCTCACTTTCGTGTTTCTTTGTTTCTCCCGCTTTGCACTTGTTCTCGCTAAGATCAGACGTTTTTCTCCTCTCTCTCACTCTCTCTCTCTCTCTCTCTCTCTCTCTCTCTCTCTCGAGAGAGAGAGAGAGAGAGAGAGAGAGAGAGAGAGAGAGATGAACTGCCTTTAATGAGTCGAAACATCAGTGACCCACAGCAGACAGCTGAAGAGTGGGAATTGTCCTTATGTATGTGCTTCTCTCACGTTTTCTAAACATTATATATATATATATATATATATATATATATATATATATATATATATATTTATATATATATATATATTTATATATATATATATATTTATATATATATATTTATATATTTATATATATATATTTATATATATATATATATATATATATATATATATATATATATATATATATATATATATATATATATATATATATATATATATATATATATATATATATATATATCGTTAACTACTTTTCCCATCTTGACGTTATAGTCGCATATATGTTATAGAATGCCGTTAGCTTCTTGCTAAAACAATCTCTATACCTCTCATTTATATTTATACTCGGATTCTTTTCCTAGAGTGCTTAAACTATCTGTGACTAATCCCGGTTTTTTTCATAAAAACTGTGATAATTATTGCTATTTTGCTGAACTCCTTTGTAGAGTTTTTTTTCAGAATGTATTTGACTGCTATTTCTTGTAAATAAACATTCACTTCCATCCTGACGTCACTAGCCCCGTTTTTTTCCTCATGTGCTTTTTCATAAATACACATGAAGGCGAACTAGCCAGTTTTAGAATTCCCTTTTTCGGACTATATTACTGTGAGAGCCCTGGTTTTCTGTTGAGCTCTGCTGATGAATGAAATTCCAACCGTGACCATCTCCACTGAAAGTTTTCATGAAATAGTTTTTTAAGACTATACAGAGCATTTGATGTTATTCCAAATTGAAGGATAAGTGTTTCAAACTTTATTTTATCATGAGTTAAAGGTCTATAGATTTTTCCCTGGATTTTAATAAATTCTGTGGATGAATTTGTATCCTGATTCTCTTTTGAGATGAGTCTGAGTTATTTTTCCTAAATCTTTCGTTAACTACTTTTCCCATCTTGACGTTATAGTCGCATATATGTTATAGAATGCCGTTAGCTTCTTGCTAAAACAATCTCTATACCTCTCATTTATATATATATATATATATATATATATATATATATATACAATATATTAACAAATGGAAACTATATTTATAAAACCATATTTATTTTATTTTACATATTTCAAGGGCCACCAAGGCAGATTATGGTGCGCTTTCATCAGATAAAATACAATACAGATTAGTTTTATAAATTAGTTTTATAAATAACGGTTGGAGCTTCCTGGATAGTGAATCATGAATGTTTGATTCTTATAGAATTGTGTATATATATGTATATGTATTAAGTATGTATGTATGTATTTATTAAAATAAATACGTAAAATAAAATGTGCTTCTGTACTTTATGTTTCTCTGTTTTGAGATAAGAAGTCCAATATGGTAGAAAAGCAAACAGCTTTCAACATTTATTTTGACATATCATCAAAAAGTGGATAAAATATATAAAATGAAGAATATTTATTGAGCTCTCAAATTTCATCGTTGATTTACTGCAGATAACTGTGACTGTTATAACTGTATGTGAAGCAATAAATAGTTTCGTCTTGAATTTCTTGTTTACTCCAAGTAAGTTGTGATGTATAAGTACCATAAACAGTAGCATCAATAACATTACAGCTAAGAATTCTCGGATCCAAAATCTTCCGAAAGCAGCAGAAATGAATTAAAATTAAATGCCCAGTTCTCCCACCCTATGAGTACGAACCATTGGATTCCAGAGGGAAGCGTGGTCGATCATGTCGAAAGCCACTGTGGAGTCGACGAAGGTGACATAGAGGCAGAGATTTCTATGGAAAACCAAATATGTTTCGATAATAAGGCGGAAGACAGTATTGTGGTGAGCATTGGAACAATTAGGCAATAATCCAGTTTGTCGTAGACGACGTCCGCTTTTGAGAGCGGGACAGCACGGCTGAGGAGGATCTTGATGAATACCTTGTTTGGGATGTAGAGATGTGTGATGTCCGTGTGGTTTCAGCAGAAAAGTTTGTCGCCTTTCCGTTTCCAGAACAGGAAGATAATACCTCGGGTCCAGTCATTTTGGAGCCGCTCCGACACCCATACTTGGTTGCTGATACAGACGAGCCATTGGATCATGTTATATCCCCCCGCCTTCAATAACTCCGCAGTGATAGTACAGGCTTTGTGTTTTTGAGTTTGTTCAGAGCGGCTCTGGTTTCATCGGGAATGCATGATTCTTTAGCTGAATCTGTGTCTGCGGCGGTTTCTCCTAAGTCTGGCCTTGTTTAGGCGAGGGGTCTTGTGTGTTCTGTAAATTCGAGATAGCGTTACCACCTGGAGATTTGCTCCTGGTAGGGCCTCCCTAGGCGGGCAGGGTTTCTGGGGAGGTTCCAGACCAACAGGGACCCGCGGCGCGTTGGCTCGCCGCCAATATCACAAGCCCATCATCCGACTATTCTGCGGAGTGCCACAAACCGCCCAGAATAACCATCAACCTGTTACGAAACCAACTAGAAGAAACCAAACTGCTCAACATGGACCCCTGCATGAAGTGGACCCCTGCATGCCCCACCAACGAGAAAGTGCGCCATAAAATTCGTGTTGCCAAATGGAATCTCCTTTGCCCAGGAGCAGCCACCCTGATATCCCGAGAGCTATCACACCACAACATCACAATGGCAGGACTCTGAGAGACTCGCAGGCCTGGGAGCAGGGAATTCATCACGAGACATCACTGCCTCATCTGGAGTGGCTCTAAGGATAGGACGGTCCTCTGCGGTGTGGCACTGGCCATGGTCATGCCCAAGCACATCCGCAAGTCACTCATCAGCTGGAACCCGGTGAGTCACCGTTTGCTGTCCGCCCGTTTTCTTCGCCGGCACGGGAAGATGACTAACATCGTGGTAAGGAAATCCCACCCAATGACATCACAATATTTTCTTACGTTAGGCTTAAATTGTTGAGTGTGGTAATTGTTAGACATTTCGTTGGTTAAAGAAATGTCAATAGTAAAAGTGCTGGTGGCATGATCCGAGCCTAGATTCATATTATTTTCTGATTCCCAGTTTTTTGTAAAGGTAGGTGCTGAGAGACAAGACCATAAATGATCTATTGTTGAAATACCGTTATTAAAGACTCTGTAGATAGGGAATATGGTAAGGTATGTAAAATGAAGTTGTATTTATTCATAATCTCTATGAGATATTCTCTTTCTTTATACAATTGTTTCTTATGTCAGAGATCCAAAATGTTTGATGTGCATTGAAAGCCCCTGAAATGAGTGTATAGCTGTGTGAAATTGATTCGTCTGGGAAATATTTAATTGTTGTTATTATCTCTGTGCTTTTAATTGTGGGTAGTTATAAATATTTATTCAAGTGGAGTCTAGCTTTCTTGTGTACGTATACACAATATCTATCGTGTTACACTCCGTTTGTATTATGTCTAATTTATAGTCAAATTTTGATCTAGTCATTATGAGACACTTTGATGCTGCATTATAGCATGTATTGAATCGAAAAAAAAGGAAAGTTTATGATATCCCTGTTGTACATGTTAAATAATTTAGAATGGGGTCTTGAGAGACAAAAATATATAATAAATGTGCTATAAAGTTTTAAATACAATTCCAAAAGTTCACGCTGTTTGTTTAGGTTGATGTATGAATTGTTCATTGTTAACTTTGCCTTACGGGGTAGATAAAATAAAGTGCCAGTAACGTACTGGGTAATTGTGGCCTTGTGCCAAAAGTAGAAACAAATATTATCGTTGACGCTTGAGGGCGTTGAATTAGCAGTATCGTAGAGGGTCTGACGCCATGCTTTGCAGCAAAGAGTTATGGCCCTTTATATTCTGAGTTCAAATCCTGCCGAGGTTGACTTTGTCTTTCACCCTTACGGGGTCGACAAAATAAAGCACCAGTAATGTACTGGGGGTAATTGCTGTCCTTGTGACAAAAGTAGAAACAATTATTATAGCTGGCGGTCGATAAAATAAAGTACCAGTAATACACTGGGATAATTGCTAGCCTTGTGCCAAAAGTAGAAACAATTATCATCGTTGACGGTGAATTGGCAATATCAGTAGAGGGTCGGATGTCATGCCTTGCAGCATAGAGTTACACCCCTTTACGGTCTGAGTTCAAATTCTTCCGAGGTTAACTTTGCCTTCATCCTTACGGGGTGGATGAAATAAAGTACCAGTAATGCACTGGATAATTGCTGAGCCAAAAATATAAACACTTATTATTGTTGATTTTTTTCGGTGTTTCTATTTGAGCCCAATTTTTTGTAAGCCCTTTGCTTTGAACCCTCTTGATTTTTATTGGGAACGTTGTTGTTAGGAAATTGGTTTTCTTGTGTTGCCTTGCTTGATGTATTGCTGTTTTCAGTTGCATAATGTGAGAATCAGAAAATGGAATGTTTAACTTTGACCGCAGTAATTATCGAGTTTGTTAAACATTTTAATACCATGATTCCCTTCATTAGTAGGTTTAGGTTTTTGCTAAATACATCTCTCAATCTGAATTAAAATGGAAGAAAAAAATGTAAATAATCTCCACATGGTGTAACTATAACGTTTTACAGATGGTAGATAAAAGAGGACAGGCATTAAGTAGTGCTAGAAAGAGCTCCAGGCGAATCCATTTTAAACAACTCAAACTAATTTAGAGAAATTAGCAGCAGAAATCAGATAGATCTGTCTATGTACGTAGAGCACTATTTTGAAACGTAAGAATATTTAATTAAATTTGTATTTAAATCTAAATATCTACATATCATTTGCGCTATAAATATATATATATATATATATATATATATATATATATATATATATATATAGGAGTAAGTAAGACCCCGACGGCTGAGCTCAAGCCGTTTCGACGGCTAATTCTGTACTGGATTAGCCGTCGAAACGGCTTGAGCTCAGCCGTCGGGGTCTTACTTACTCCTATTACCCACTTTACTACCCTAAGTATTGACCACTTTGGTGCGTTATGGTCCACCTGGTTCCTTACCACTTTTCCCTCGCTATATATATATATATATATATATATATATATATTCTTCCGGGACTGGGGATTTAAAATAACCCTACAAACTTCCCTATCCCGTGTCAATTTCCTGGACGTTACCCTCAACACCGATAATGATCTGTGCTACATATACAGGAAACCAAACGACAAACTTCACTATATCCACCGCCGCTCTAACCATCATAGAATCATCACCAATAACCTGGTTAAAAACACATCCCTCCGCATATCTCGTTTGTCCGCTAATGACCAGATATTCGATGAACATGCGCCTCATTACAACCAAGCCCTCAAGCCAAGCGGCTTTCGGTAGGAAATCTCCTTCTATCTAGCTCTCCTAGCGGAACCAGCAGGTAAAGCCGCCTCTCACGCAATGTAACGTGGTTCAACCCTCCCCACAATGCCGAGATGGCAACACCAATCGGAAAAATCTTTAGGCGCCTCGAAAAACACTTCCTACCACAACATAATCAACAAAAACACTATCAATCTCTCCTACAGCACCACACCCAACGTCGCACAAAACATCGACTCCTCAAACAAGATACTCAACCCCTATGGAGGAAACAACCTAGACATTAGTGGAGAGCCCACCAGGAGGTGTAACTGCCCTGATAGATCTACGTACTCCCTCAACAAAAAATGCCGAGAACGTAACGTGATCTGCCAATGCAACGTGAGGACGGAAACCTCCAACGAAGCCTATATAGGATAAACCACTTGCGACTTCAAGACCCGGCTCAACCAACACGGACATACGTTCCGAAACTCGGCCCGGCGACACGCCACTACACTTTCGGACCACATCTGGGACCTGCAAGATAACAACATAACATACCACCTTACTTGGAGCTTACACTCCAGGGCTAACTACTACACGGGAGGACGCCGTCCGTGTAACTTATGCTCGGAGGAAACATTACAAATGCTGTTTAGGAAGGACCAACTCCTAAATAAAAAATACGAACTTGTAACTGCATGTAAAAACGATTGCGTAGGACTTACCTCGCCCTCAAATACCCTCATGACCCGGGTTGGTAGACAATGGTTGCAACATCCTTCTTTTACCAACTTGCCGAACAAGATAGGGGAAACCCCAGCATACATAGGTAGATGTACTTCTTTTCTTTTTCTTTTTCTCTTTCTTTTTCTTTTTCTTTTCTACTTCCTTTTATCCCTTCTTATCACTTCCTTCCACCCCCACTCCTCTTCCTTTTCCTTTTTCCTCTTTCGCCTACCCGAAAGCAGCCCATCGGGCTTTTGTAGCCTCAGTCCCCCCATCCCAGTATATTATTAAAAGCATTGGCCGAAAACGCAATACCAGCTAAAAATATAGCAACTGCTTTAGACTCTAGAGATTTTTAAAATTATTTTTTCTATTTAATTTTATTATTATTTTTTTTTTTATTATCTTTTAATCTCAATTTATAAATCTTTTAATTCTATAACGTCCCTCTCTCAGTATCCTTTTTCGTCTGCTTCCTAACTAGCCTAATTTCATACACACTCCTTAGAATTTGCTGTATAGAATTCACTTTCAACGCTTGACCGGCTCCACCCACTCCCTCATTGGTCTACAGGCTAGTTCAGGCACCACCACCTCCCACCCACCACCATGACAGATTTAATTGTGTTTACAAGAAATGTTGACTAATCCTTTTGACAACTACAATCTTCCTATATAAGTAATTACCCCTTGAAAAGTTCGGCTATTTATTACCACGATGAAAATGCTAATTCAGTCCAGAAATAGCCGTCGAAACGGCTTGAGCTCTTCCGTCGGGGTTAAACATTTTTCTATTACCCACACTTTACTAAGTATTAAGTACTCAGGTCCATCTGGTTCCTTACCACACTTCCTTCGTTATGTATATATATATATATATATATATATATATATATATATATATATATATGTATATATAATAATTGTTTCTACTTTTGGCACAAGGCCAGCAATTAACGAGTACATTACTGGTACTTTATTTTATCGACCTCGTAAGGATGAAAGGCAAAGTTAACCTTGGCGGGATTTGAACTCAGATCGTAAAGGGACGTAACTATGCTGGAAAGCATGTCCAGCCCTCTACCAAATTCTGCCAATCAACAATAATTGTTTCTACTATTAGCACAAGGCCAGCAATTACCCATTACATTACTGGTACTTTATTTTATCGACCCCGTAAGGATGAAAGGCAAAGTTAACCTCGGCGGGATTTGAACTCAGAATGGCAATCCATAATAATGATATTATTTATAGTTATGTATATACTATAAACAGGAATGGTCAATAATTTATTACTACCTTATTACCAGTAATGGAAATAGCTCAATGTAAGAACATCAGGTGTTTTACAGAGCAGGAAGATAATATATTGTCCACACATACAAATTTGAACTCTACAGAGACTATCATCGCATTACATCGTCCATAATTTTAATACACTAACATATTCGCTTAAAGTGCTTGTATTTTATGTAATACTTTGCCATACAGTATTTATATATGCCTAATAACTTTGCTTGTTTCATTCTCATATATATGACTAACGCACGTTCACTCTCTACACGCTTGAATATGCACTTCTTTCTCAATGCCTCTTTAATTATTAAACTATTCTCTTG
>OZ024743.1:346550138-346560138 GCA_964016885.1 Eledone cirrhosa
GTAAAGACCAGTGTCTATGACCCTTTTCTGTAGCCTCCAAGACTATTCGGAAAAGTAAAGAATATATCCTGGAACTAGTGACATGGTCCTATTCTGTGCAACACACCACTCACATTGTCGCCTATTTATATAGGATCCATTCAATACCACCCTTGGCCAAGGCGTGCTTTTAGTAGATTTCATTACGTTGCAAGAATGTGTAGCAATTCACTGCTTTCAGCATTTTTTTCTTCCCTTCCACCAATCATGGAGATCATAAAATAACTCATGTCCACTGAACATCGACCTCCAATTTATTAGTATTAAAAAAAACTGTAAAATTATAGGGCCTATTCTATTGACGATAGAATATTTCCAGGCCTCATACCAATCAATACATTTCTAAAATAGTTCTTATTCTATTATTATTATTACTCTTGTGGCTGTTATTATTGCTGTTACTGTTAGTACACTTAACTATTCGGAAAAGTAAAGAATATGGCATTTCTTAAGCTTTTTCTTCATTTATGTTTGCCTTTATTGTTGTTCGATGCGTAGAGCTGGAACTACTGTCTTCATTGATTTGGCAGGATCGCAACTCATTTCTACAGCTGAGTAAACTGGAGCAACGTGATATAAAGTGTCTTGGTCAAGGACACAACACATCACCCGGTCCGAGAATCGAACTCACAACCTTTCGATTACAAGCCCAATGCTTTAACCACTAAGCCATGCACCTTCCCAGTGTAGTGGTTCTGAGAACAATGCGGCTTTGCAGAAGATCAATGCAAATTGAGAATGGAAAGGTGCTCCAGCTTGAGTTAGAAGAGAACTTTTGACCTTCAGGAGAAGCAGCGAGCCCTGATTGTATTCAGCAACCGAAACAAATATGAAGTACGCCAAATCCAATGCTCCTAGGGGCGGCCCTGGTTCTTCTTATTTGCGAGTGTAAACTCGGCCAGATTAGATTAGATATTGTTGTTCTAGTCAGCAGTGAGAGCATTTTTTATGGGATTGAATTCCGTTGTTTCGCAGCTATGAACTTCATTATTATCTAAACAAGGTTGTTGGATTTGTAGATTCATTAGAGTATCGGACACATGTGTAATAGTAAGTATCCAGCTCTTTACGCTCTGAGTTAAAATTCCAATGAGGTCAACTTTGAATTTCATCCTTCAGTTGTTACTAATATAAATCGCCGAACATTTTCTATATTCCAAATAATCGACTTACCATCTACACAAAACCCCCCAAAAAAGCAGCAAATTGCTGACCTTGTGCCAGAATTAGAAGTTATTATTTAAAAAGGAGTAGTAGTAGTAGTAGTAGTAGTAGTAGTATTTGAACTAGTTACTTTTGTTGTTTAAACAGTTTAGCTGTAATTGGACTAATCCATTCTCAATGGCATATATATAAGTATATATAACAAAGAGGGTGTGATAAGGTACCAGATAAACCATAACGTACCAGAGTACTTAATACTTAGGGTAGTAGAGTGGGTAATAGGAAAAGAGTCAGGACCCCGACGGCTGAGCTACGGCCGTTTCGACAGCTAGATCGGATCTCAGCCGTCGGGGTCCTGACACACACACACACACACACATATATATATATATATATATATATATATATATATATATTTATATATTTATATATATATATATATATATTTATATATATATATATATATATATAAATATATATATATATATATATATATTTATATATATATATATATATATTTATATATATATATATATATATATAAATATATATATATATATATATATATATATATATATATATATATACATTATTTTGAATGTATCATTCATTATTTGAGACAGTGCTGTGTAATTTGAGGAAGAATTGACAGCTATTTCTAGCAGGCTCGATGCCCTTGGTGTCTGAATGCTGTTCTTGTCATGGCTGCTGTACTTGCTGTAGCTCTTGTACTTTAAATATTTGATGGCTAGTATAGGCACAAAATCAGAAATTTGAGGGAAGTGCCTAATGAATTAAATTTACCTCAATATTTCACTGGTACTTTATTTACCGATTCTGAAAGGATTAAAGCAAACGTGATCACGACGCGGTTTAAACTCAGAATGTAACAGGCGTTTGCTGCAATTTGAATAATTATTTCTAGCATGGATACAAAAGCAGAGCAGTCTGGGGCTTACTTTATAAAATAAGGCACAACAATGTTGGCCCCAGTGACATTTGAACTCAGCTCGTAAACGGTTGTAACAACATACCACTAAGCATTTTGTCCAACGCTCTAACAACTCTGTCAAACATTTGCTATTGTTTAATTTTTTTTTTAATAATAGTTGTTTGATCATGTTGCGGTTGCTGCTTCTGCTGTTTGTGTTACAAATGTTGCTGTTGTTTTTGTCGCTTTTGCTGTCACTACTGCTGCTGCTCCTAATACTACTACCGTCGTTGTTGTTGTTCCTCTTGTTCTCTTTTTTCTTGTTGTTGTTACCGTCGTCACCGCCGCTGTCGTTTCTTAACGAGTCAAATTCCTCACTTGTAACAAGTTGAATAACCAGAATATCAGTCATGCTCTTTATAACAACATGTCATTTCAAACATAAATCTATTTTCTCAGTTGATTATATGTTGAAATAAACATTAGTCCATTCTCCACTATACCAACTTTTGTTTTTATATTGCTTTATTCTTATTTGAAATTTCGCTGTTATTTTTCTACGTTTATGTATAGGTTTTGTTTTTGTGTTTTAGTTTTAGTTTTGTTTTTTAATCTTCCTTAAGACAAGTCCACTTTTAATGACCAAACTTAATACTTCCATGGTCACATTACTCTGTTCGAAATTTCGGTTAATTGTATTTAATTTTTACCATTGAAAAAAAATTCGTTAGCGAATAACAATGGTTGCCATCGAATATACCTCTATCTATCTACTTAGCTATATATATATATATATATATATATATATATATGTGTGTGTGTGTGTGTGTGTGTGTGTGTGTGTGTGTGTGTGTGTGTGTGTGTGTGCGTGCGTGCGTGTGTGTGTGTGTGTGTGTGTGTGTGTCTGTGTCTGTGTGTGTGTGTGAGCGTGTATGTGTGTATGAATCTATGTATGTATTTATCTCTGTTTCTATATATCAAACAAACTAACTCTGTATGTATATATATATATATACATACATTGCTGTACATTGGGAAGGCCATGTTTCAATGAAAACAAACACACCAGCTGAGTTTCACTTCGATTTTTATCATTTGTTAATTAACCTATCCATTTCCGAGTTGTTTAAAAATAGAATGCGTATGGTGTTGTTTAAACTTCTTCGACACATATTGAGTGGCCTTTGCAAGGAATATTTTAGCCTAATATGTTTCCTCTTTATTTCGATTTTGTACTACTTACTCCATCTTTAACAAACAATTAAGTATCCAGTTACTGATGTGATGGAGTAATTACCATTAATTATCAATAAAAACGTTAAAGAACTGGTGCTTGTAATATTATTGTTAACAGCCATCGCAAATTACATATTGGTTTTAACACATGATTTCACATCAAGAATTTCACAAAAGAAATAAAAGCACCCAGGCATCCACATTTATATATAGATAGATAGATTCCCGAATTGTCGGGGAATAACAAGTTAAAAAAGGTACTCAATGCATTGGCAGCTTATAGGTACCAACCCCGCCCGTCCCTTCAATATTTCTAATTTCTCATTCTTTCTTCTGATGAAGAACTAGCCTCCGAAATGTTAAGACCCCCTTCCTGCTATTTCAAGAAATTAGATTTCAATTTAAAATTTATAAACCGCTTCCAAGCGTTGTTTCATGTTTGCTTTAGTATTCACTAGAGCAGGAGGATGGCGTCAATTGCGATATGTAATATTTCATATATTATATACATTGCTTCAAGCAAACTACAAGATATATATATATATATATATATATATATATATATATATATATATATATATATATATATATATATATATATATATATATATATATATATATATATATATATATATATATATATATATATATATATATATAAGCAAAGGGATATTTAATTTGTTGGTAATTCAACAAATATATTTATAATAGATTCGAAGCACTCTACAAGTTTTCTGGAGTATAATATCAATGATATTAATAAATGGAAACTATATTTATAAAACCATATTTATTCTTTTATATATATTTTAAGGGTACCAAAACTTTGGTACGCTGTCATGAGATAAAATACAAAATTTGTTTTATAAATAGTAACATACCCAGGAATCAGACCTTAACGGTTCAAGTCCTGTTTGGATATATATATATATATATATATATATAGTAATAATAATAAATGTGAAGACTAAAATCCAAAGAGGGCTCGATAAGGATAAATATATAACAGAAGATCTCGTTAAGGGTGAAAGAAACAAATTCGTTGCTTAAACTTGAATCTTTTATTTTTATATATATATATATATTCATACATAAATATATATATATATATATATATATATATATATATATATATATATATATATATATATATATATATATATATATATATATATATATATAGTAATCTATTAATATCGGGTTTTCAGTGAGACAATACGAGTCGATAAATTTATATTCTCTCGACAATTGGGAAATCCCTAGTGAACGCTATTGTTTGACCTGAAAGTGATTAATCAAACTACTCGGGTTGTTAGAAGAGGCTTACATTCTGAATTCAAATTTCACCCGCGTGAAATTTGCTACATTCTTCCGTGTTCGGTATTATAAAGTACAAATCATTTACTTGTATTGAGGAGGATAGGAAAAGCTATCACAGTTCCTCTGTATATTCACAAATATAGATATAAACTCACTGATTCAATGAAAGATTTAGATAACTTACTATAGGCATAGAATTAACAATCTATGTTTACAACTACCATCACAAGTTTGTATGCATATATACATTGCAATGTCTAAATATATGCACATTGTTGAAGAAACATACGTATCTGTAGATTCTCATACACACATACAGACTTATACATACATAGCAACATGCTCCTATAGCTGCTCATACAAATTATACATATAATTACTTATGTAGACACTCATAAACATATACATATACAAACCTATATGTAAACGAAGATAAAGGCATACGCTTCTTATTTACCCGTTATGAATCCCACTTCTGAAATGTACTGCTATAAACAGTTCCAGAACAAAACCCTACGAAAAATGGCGCTTCAAGGAATGAGGTCACCGCTCTCTCTAACTGGTCCAGGTGTAACCCAGTTGTTAGGTCACTTACAGTGAATATAAACACAATAGCTATTGTATAAATCATTTATACACGCGCACACACACACATATAAACATATATTTCTCTCTCTCTCTCTCTCTCTCTCTCTCTCTCTATATATATATATATATATATATATATATATATATATATATATATATATATATATATATATATATATATATATATATATATTCATACATATATACATATGTGTGTGTGTTTATGTATGCACGTATGTATGTATATATATATATATATATATATATATAGAGAGAGAGAGAGAGAGAGAGGGGGGACAGAGCGGGAAAGTGTGGGTATGGGGTGGTGGGGAGACTTAGACAGAAATACATCGTGTATGTTTGTACAGTATATATAAAATTGTAGGTCATTTGTTATAATTTTGTAGGAGATTTATCTGAGTTTTTTTTCTTTCTCATTTTCTACTTATATGCTTGGGTATTTCTTTCCTTTACGTTGAATTGACTAGGAGGCTTGTAGAAGAAAGCAAATAAACACATAAATAAATTAGAATTTGACCCCAAACATATAACGTTTAAAATATCATACACCATGAGGGGCACCTACCTTCCTAAAAAGAGAGTTATAATAAGCCCTTCTGTATCAAGGAACCCTGTACAGTTTAGATGTTCAACTGTTCAAATTTTTGTTTATTATTTTGCTAATGAAATCTCGATAAAAAACATAACATCACCACATTTCCTCCTAAAATTTATACAGAATCCCCAACTTGTCCAACATATGGATGTATTATCACGAATACTTAAAATTCGGAAATCAGAGAATAGAAAATAGCGGAACGATTTTGATTCGGGGATAATCTGCCATTAAAATAACACGTACAATATATGTTTTAATCTAATTAGTTGCTCTACGCTCACTGTTTCAATATAGTATTTATTCTTGAAAGCATTTGAAATTGGTCAACTTTATTCTTTCTCAAATTTTTCTGAGGATATGGTCGGACAACATGCTTTATGGCATAGAGTTGTGGCCCTTTGCTGTCAATAAAATAAAGCCCCAGTAATACATTGAAATAATTGCTGACCTTGTGCCAAACGTAGGAACAATTATGTATGGTGTTGATAATTGATAACTAATCATTTTCAGTTGTTCTGCATATGCATGTATCATTGCACCCCTATTGAAACGAACGTAGAAGCAAAAGAATGAATTTAAATTGTTAAACTTGGTATTTTGTCATATTGTTTATATATATATATATATATATATATATATATATATACCTGTCTCACTTTCTCCACCCAATTCTTTTTATCCCAATAACTTATTTTAGTTATTGTTCGCTCTAGCCTGATGTATCTGATCTTTAATGCGAAGAAATACCTATGATGGCTAGTAGATCACTGACTATGGATAGTCCTGGCTTCTCTTTCTAATTTTTACTTCATCTCTCTCTCTCTCTCTCTATATATATATATATATATATATATATATATATATATAGAGAGAGAGAGAGAGAGAGAGAGAGAGAGAGAGAGAGAGATGAAGTAAAAATTAGAAAGAGAAGCCAGGACTATCCATAGTCAGTGATCTACTAGCCATCATAGGTATTTATTCGCATTAAAGATCAGATACATCAGGCTAGAGCGAACAATAACTAAAATAAGTTATTGGGATAAAAAGAATTGGGTGGAGAAAGTGAGACAGGTGAACAAACAAGAATGGTGAGGCAACATAAAGAGAGGAAAACATGAGAAAATCAAGTCAGTGATTCATTTGAACATAAGAACTTGCGAATATTGACGAGAAGACGAAAGAAACATCCGTACCATGCGAAAAGTGAGCGAGAAAAGAATTTCGCACGGTGTCGGACGATGGAGGAAGTGAGAGAGAGGGTGAATAGCAGAGAGTGAGTGAGTGAAAGTGTGAGGAAGAGGCTAGCCGAGAGAGGGTGACTAGCAGAGGGGGAGAATGAAAGTAAGAGCGAGAAGAGAGGAGAGGAGAGAGAAAGAGGATAACAGTAAGGGAAGAGAAAAAGACAGGCGACAACCAAGGGGAAAGCATTTATGAATTAAAAATGGCGTGCTGTGTTGTTGCGAATGTGATACATATGAAGTAAAGATTAAAAAGAGAAACCAAGACTATCCATCATCAGTGATCTACTCTGCTAGTCACCCTCTCTCGGCTAGCCTATTCCTCACACTTTCACTCACTCACTCTCTGCTACTCACCCTCTCTCTCTCACTACCTCCATCGTCCGACACCGTGCGAAATTATTTTCTCGCTCACTTTTCCTATGGTACCGATGTTTCTTTCGTCTTCTCGTCAATGTTCGCAAGTTCTTATGTTCAAATGAATCACTGATTTGATTTTGTCATTTTTTCCTCTCTTTACGTTGCCCCACCATTCTTGTTTGTTCACCTGACTCTCTTTCTCCGCCCAATTCCTATAAATCGAATAACTTATTTTAGTTATTCTTCGCGCTAGCCTGAGGTATCTGATCTTTAATGCGAAGAAATACCTATGATGGCTAGTAGATCAGTGATAATGAATATTCCTGGCTTCTCATGCTAATTATTACTTCATATGTATCAGAATCGCAACAACACAGCACGCCATTTTTCATTATATATATATATATATATTGTCTATGATGCGCTGAATTATACGTGACCCGTCGTAGACACCTGATGGCGGGAAAATGTCTCTCTCTTGATTCTGTTCCCTTAACTTTCTAGCACTCGTTATCAGTAACCACGCATCCTCGTCTCTCACAATCCGTATATATATATATATATATATATATATATATATATATATATATATATATATATATATATATATATATATATATAACATATTATAAGGTAAGAAGAAATATTAGACATAAATAAATACCTATTTTTTTCTTCAAATTCCCTACTGTACATTTCCGTTGGCTATTATGCAAAAATCCTACATGATAGAGATGTAACATTATTGTGAGGTGGGCCAACTTATCAAGGGATATATATATATATACCAGCTGGCTACTAGCATTGATGTTATTTAGTAGCAATCGAAATCTCCCCCTTCCCCAATTGACACTTTATAATTTATACTGCTGCACCAAATGACCAGCCTTGTCCACTGTCCAGTTGGTCAAGTAGAGATTAAAATTGGCACTCCCAAAATTCTTATTTAGATTTACTCATGGTATTCTCATTAGAAACCCATTATATACTTGTTTAGCAGTAAATTAATTTACCATCTGTCATATACTATCCCCTCTGTTTCTTCCTCTATTACTAATATAAATACTTCAATTTTTCTGATTTTATCCAATTTATCCAAAATCTCTGAAGAAGTGACAACTGATTATACATTTGCTATCGAATACTTGCTAACATTATATGATTACGCAAGCAGCGATACATAGGTATTCCGTCTGTTACAGAAACATATGTCAATACCTAATAAATTCCTTTTTTTTAAAAAAGCACTTTCATTTTATATTCATCCTTTCTACATTTTCTCCGGAATATAATTTATACTCGTTGAGCAAACCTGCACGTACGCTGTTCATCTCTAACGTAACGATATATTATCACTACATTATTGATAACCTGAAATTTTATATATATATATATATATATATACATAAACCACTTTCCTTTCTACTTTATTTTAGTCACTTAATCAGACCAAAATGTTAAATATTTCTCCGCCTTGTATGATTTAATTTCCACCCTGACTTAAATAGAGGGCAATATTTAACCCAAACATTAATAAGAAAATAAAAATAATACTAACCGCCAGAATATCGTCAATATAAAATGAAATCGCAATTTCTACACTCAAGCTTATACCCAAACAATAGATAGTAACTGAAAAAGAAAATCAGTTCTATAATTCAGTTATTTTCATATCTAACATTACGATGATGGCATTAGTAATATGAATGCAAACCAATATTTTATCAGACTCCATCAAAATATTTCAGACATTACAAAGAAGATGAAATGTAAAACTGGCAAATTATAATTGGATTCTTCAATATAGCAATATACTTTTCTATAAATGGATATAAGGCATTAACTTCTGAGTATGCACACTTTTCTCTAGTCTTTCACCAAGGTAAGGCTTCGGATCTTAAAAGACAAAACTAGAATATCCACAAGAATACAGAATTAATTTTACCATGCCTCCCTCCACTTGTGAAGGTAACTACGTTAAAAATATAACATCATAATAGGTGTCACACGAAATATGGATACAGACAAACATTATTTCCTCTCACCACTTCCAGTTGTACTTCACGTAGAATTAATATTGATGTTAGAATTGCAGGTGTGTGTGCGTGTGCCTCTGTGTGATTGTGTGTGTGGGGGGTGGGTATGTGTGTGTGGTTATGTGTTGGATTGTTAAAAATAAAATAATGTATCTCGGTTTTACGTACTGAACACCAATCCCATCGATCTCAACTTTATTTTCAGCCACCCAAGGTCGATACAATGAAGTACCAGCAATTACTGATGTCAATTTATTTGCATAACTATTTTTCTTTTCATCCGTGAAATATTCGGATTGTGCTTAGGAGTAGGAAAAGTGATTGCCACAAAGGCTATAATATGAGAAATTAGACTTGGTCATGTACACAAACCTAATATAAAATTGAGCAAATATTTCCTTTTGTGTCCTTAACTCCAGACATTTCTGGTTTGGAAGGAAAGTAAATTGAGAACTAGTATTGTTCATGC
>OZ024743.1:346567638-346580138 GCA_964016885.1 Eledone cirrhosa
AAACACACTCACAAAACATTAGGAATTAATAAACAAAAGACACAAATGAAAGAAAAGCTTAAGTTATAATATTAGAGAATAAGGCTTAAAACAGAGTTACAATGCTTAAAGTAAGGTAATTGATATCTATACTCGAGCAGTTCCCGTAACAAGTTATATTTATAATATACTGAATTGAAAGCTAAATAAAATAGAGAGACTACATGGGGAAAGAAAGAAAATGATATCATTTAAAATAACCACCCAAAAGCCGACACAGAAAGATTATATTTATCTCGAGGACAGTAAATTAGTAAACTATTATAAAATATATACCGCAGGACTACAAAATACTTATTTAAGAATAAATTGAAAACAATACAAATATCTACATTAGGATACCAAATATAAATTATTTCTGTCTTCAAGGAAGCCAACAAATACAAAACAGAAGCTTAGATAACAGAAAACAGTTAAGAAGATAAAGAAACGCATGATATTAACTATTAACCCATTTTTGACAAGGATTTAAAGAATAAATTGCCTTTGTGTAATAGTTTTTTAAATAATCAACAATTAGGAGGGGTTTAGTAAAATTAATAATTTTTACATTAATAATACATACAAACATATAACTACTAATATTATCTAGCATATAAAAATGAAATTACTGTCCAAGGTTCGAATGTAAATTTGAAAATTTCAATAGAGGTATGTGTACACAAAATAAGTACTCATATAGCCAATACCAGGAAAGATTAAGTAAAGTGGTATACTATATCCAAACTGTGAAAGTATACTTTATGGAGGTGTGCGAAAAGGCACTGGAAGGCATTATTCCCGATAGAGCGATATTACCGAAGCCAAGCAGTACGTGGCCATTTCAGTGCTCTTCAAAACAGAAGAGCTGGCCATCAAACACTCTGTAGTACACTTTCAGACAGAGCAATACATTCTATACCCTTCGTACAACGGAAAGAGGACCGTAAGGAACAGAATCGATGGTGTCTCACCAGGAGTGAATGTCTGGTGTGTCCTAGCTTGGAAGTCAAGCGCACCCGGAGACAACACAGGTTAGGGATATGTTTAGAAATGATTTTATATATCAAACCAGGATTTCATTTACCTACCAGATGTGATGGTGCTAAATGAAGTCATTGAGGGTAAAATGCCCCATTGTCATCTTTGCGGAGAAACAGGAGACTTAAGGGATTTGTATCCTCAACAAAAAACGGGGAAAAAACCGATCCCGATTGCCGCATGTACCAGGAGCTCAGCAAATCCACCAGCAGTAAACAGAAATTGTAGCGGCACCAACATCAATAGCAAAAGCAACATCAGCTAGTCCAACAG
The DNA here is from genome assembly GCA_964016885.1 of Eledone cirrhosa. Taxonomy (NCBI): domain Eukaryota; kingdom Metazoa; phylum Mollusca; class Cephalopoda; order Octopoda; family Eledonidae; genus Eledone; species Eledone cirrhosa. The sequence continues at coordinate 346,568,971 of OZ024743.1, forward strand.
CAACACGAACAACAGCAACAGAAACATCAACACCAAAAAACCATCAGCACAAACCAAAGCTACAAAGGAATCATCACCAACTGCAACTACAAAATAATTGAGATCATCCCAGGGGCCCCCCAGCATATCTCTCCCATAACCCCTCTTTCAAACACACACATAGATAACAACACTCTCACATCCACAAACACTTCCACTCCCCTCTGACGCAGACTCCACAGATACTAATTCCTTTTCATCTCCAAGTGAAGATGAGGGGCAACACCAAAAACGAAAAAAAGAAAAAAGAAAAAAAGGAAACATATTCAAAGATACATTTTAACAAATACTGACAACTACCCAAAACACACACACAGCAAATACAGACATCAACAACAGCACCAACACTGCAGCCATTAACAAAATCTCAACTACTATTAGCAACACCGACACAACTGCAACACATGCCCCACTAAAGAAAACACAAGCTAGCACCAACGACAAAATAAATAACCAACTTCATGTTACTAACTTATGAGGCTTGTAATACAAAGTTAAGATATTGAGAAAGAGCTGTTTGGCACCTGCAACTTCACCGTGCCCAAATACGGCTGGTGGTTCGGATGCCAGTGAAACCTATAAGACATTTGAGACAGCTTCCAGAGGGCGTGAGGACCCCTAGCATGAATGCATTTAGTAGGTTTTTAAAGGGACCGCACCGACCAGGAGCAGAGGTGGAAGCACCCGAGTTTCAACAGCACTTGGAGGGTATGTTACCGTCCACATTTCCTTTTTCTTTCTGGCCACCATGGGTGAGTTAAGAGTAGCTTGTTTGTATGTCCGTTGTCTGGGGTCGGCCTGGAATAAGGTCGCCTGTGTACAACTCGCCCTTTGGTGTTAGCGGGAGACAGGAACGACATCTTAGATGACCACTGAGATTCTGTGGGAGTAGCAGTTAAGTACCTGATCAGCCAAATCCAACTGTCTGACATGCACAGAATAAATTCTTTAATGTGCCATTTTGGACACGGATCAATCCATAGGTTCATCTAGATCGTATATAGATATCTTTCTTTATTTGCCACAGGGGCGCCCACAAATGGGACATTACAAGACGTGACGGCGGGGGTTTTGCATAAAATCTTTAACAATGATAAATGACAATAAACTATATAAAAATAAAACAAATGAAATCCCCATTAGGTGGGGGGGTAACGCTACTGCGGGGTTGTTTTGCACCCCGTGGATAGAACAATCCTCAATACCAGGAACACGTTTTGTAGGTCTTCCCGTCTTCCCTCTGTTTATCTTCCTCAACTTATAGGTTTATATACAGAGAGGGCCCATTCACTCGGGCCATTTTCGCCACATTCACCCAACTTTCGGCAAATTTACTGGGGTGTAGCACCTCTCTCTCCACTCTCACCTTCCTTCTGAAGTGGTACTTAAAGAAGGGGATGAGTCATTGTCCGGAGAGAAAGGTGTTTGCCCTCAGTCCTTTTAACCTCGTCCACCACATTACCTCTTTCGCCATAGTTACTAGACAGAGGAAAACCGTCTCTCCTTCATTCTTAAATGAAGGCGGTGGGGTGATCCTCCCGATGGACTCGGCTGAGAACTGAATGCGTACCACACGTTACAGTAGCTGTTCGACATAATTCCACAGGTCGGTCACCACTGGGAACTGAACAATTGCGTGCAGAACGGTTTCGATGTCCTGCTCGCACATTGGACAGGTCCATTTGGCATGATCTCTGCCAGGGCGTCCGTGCCTGTATATTTTGTCTCGAACTGGTAGAGCTCCTCGGTAGCACTGCCAAGCCAGAGACATCTGGAAGTTATCCATAGACCCTGGACGGAAAGTCCTCCCGAACAGACTGGTCAGTTCGTCCTCCTCGATGCCTAGAGTTTCCCCGAGAATGCGTCGCACTTATCATCCACTACTCTCCTATAGAATTTCGAAGTGCAGTCTCCGCGGATTGCTGCTTCCACTTGGTAGAGGGCTGTGAGCGCCTGAAAGCACTCGAGGTGTATATAGATAGGTATTTAATTAGGTCAATAGATTATTAGTGTGTAGGCTGTTCACACTTTCAAACGGTCGCCAATTCAGATCACAAGTTTTTCATCTGTTTGATCGACCTATATGACACGCGGGTTAGGAACTAGTTACTAAAATCTGAACATGTCGTTTTCGGCCCGTAAGACTTACAGTGACCGTGTCAACAATTTAATCAAGCAGGGGGCCATCAGCAACATGTAGTGGCGGTTTCTTAAATGAGAGTAATTTCAATAGGTTTTACCAAAGAACGTTAGAGAAAAATAGAAACGACGGGAGCTGGTAACTAAACAAGACGAAGCTGTTTGCAGTGACATTGCAACTAACGTGTCAGCGGCGAGAATGACATTAGACCATTTCTTCAATGCAAAACACGACGGTTGCATTGCAAGAGCTAAAGCTCGTGATCTAAGAAACGAGGGAACCAAATCTGTTCGATGGGCCCGCATGGCTGAGGCGCAGCGTGGTGACAATATCACAATTTTTTGAATTGGTCGAAACGAACGCAAGCTGAACGGTCGCAGGCGGATGTGTGAGGTCTTTCGCCACCATTTTTCTCGGCCGTTCGGGGTGGCGGGGTGGCTGAGATTGAAGTGGATTTCAGTCCCTAGCTCGATAGCCTACCACATCTCTCGCCAACCGTTGTTGAGCGCTGTGAAAGGCCAATAATTCCAGCTGAGATTCGGGAAGCCCTTGTCGCCTGCTCGAAGTGCATGTCAACCGGTTTGGATGATCTGCTCTGTGAGCGTTACGTACATATGCTAAACCTGTTCTCTGATCTCCTCGAAGCGCTCTACTGTAATTGGCTCTATAGTTCTTTGAGCTTGGATGTAGTGACACCGATGAGGGAAGACGAGAACAAATGGGATACGTTAGAGAACTTCAGGCCCATAATTCTGCTGAATGCAAATTTAAGATTTTGGCCAAGGGGAGGCGCATGTCCATACATGACAATCTACACCTCATGCGATACGTCATGGAAAAGGTAGTTTGTAAATCTTGATTCTGTAGGGCCGTGATCAATTTAGATCAATTGAAAGCTTTCGATAAGGTTGACCATCGATAACTAGAAGCTGTCCACAAAGCAACTGGCATCGGTTCCGTCTTCAAAGGCTGGGTCACTGCAAGGCAGAGTGGCATCTGCTCGGTGTCAAAGTTAATGGCCATTTTTCGGAACCATTTCAGATCTCCTTTTGGTCCGTCCAGGGTACCATTTCTACGCCCTTCTGTACGTATTGACTCTCGAACAAGTACTACTGAAGCTGGCGCCGTTGCAGGGCATCACACTCGAACCGTGACGTAATAGAGATGCGTTAAAATATGCGGAATAGTAATGTTGCTCAGGTTCTGATTTGGTTCGGACTTCCAGCTGGATAATGACTGGGACTAGGTAGCGAGTTGGTTGGCCACTCTCACTTAGAAATATGCCAAGGGGAAGCTATCCCTGAAATTTCAGGTAGAGGTGTCAAACTCACACATCGCCTCGATCATCTACTACTGCTTCACCCTCGTGTTCCGCCCAGGTTAGTATTCACCAAATTGGTGCGCCTGGTCTTCACTGTTTTGTGGGAGGGACAGATTCTCCTGCTGCCAACACCCTTTACGCGTAGGACTACGCATGGCGTGGCAGATGATGTGTAGACATGCGTTGAGGTTACGTAATCTACAGATATTCCTTACCAGTGTACAGGTGTGTTATCGCTTTTTTAGGCATATCTTTCTGCATCTAGTCTCTTTAACTGAACTGCAATCGTGGGTCATGCGAAGACCGAGAAAGGAAGCCAGGCAGCTGGAATGTTTTCAGGCGCTTACAGCCCTATACCAATCAGGCAATGTGGTCTGTGAGAACACCACGCTAAGGTTCTATAGAGGATTTGTGGTGGGCAGTGCATCAACGCTCTCAGAGAGACTCTAGGCATCGACTAGAATGAACTAGCCATGTTTTAATATGATAGCTTATTTTGACCTTTGGTTAGTGTCAGGTTACATATATATATATATATATATATATATATATAAATATCGTTTCTGAATTTGTTTAGCAAGATTCTTTATCTGAAAACGTGTGTTGAAACCGATATTGTTATACTTTGGGAGGGTCATGTTGCCAATAAGAAACACACGCACCATGTTTCACTCCAATTTATTATAAATTAAATTATAATTTTAAAATGTATACATTTCCGGTTGGTTGGTTGGTTCCATAGCCAGACGGTTGTTCATATATTGTTAAAGTTATTTCGTCACACAGTATGTGACCTCTTCAGTGACTGGGGATTATTTTCTTTGTTTTGTGCCTCTCCTTTGTTCTGTCCTACGCCAACAAGATGGCATGGGACAGAACAAAGGAGAGGCACAAAACAAAGAAAATAATCCCCAGTCACTGAAGAGGTCACAGAATGTGTGACGAAAGAACTTTGACAATATATGAACAACCGTTTGGTTGTGGAACCAACCAACCAACGGGAATTTATAAATTTGTTAATTTATAATTTAATTTATGATAAATTGGAGTGAAAGGTACTGGTGCGTGTGTTTCTTATTGGCAACATGACCCTCCCAAAGTATAACAATATATATATATATATATATATATATATATATATATATATATATATATATACATATATATATATATATATATATATATATAGTATGTAGATAAAGTGGTGGACCACTTTCAACATCTCTAACATTATCTCTAAACACAATAATAAAATATTAAATAATAAATTACATCCATCCAACACTGAGCATCATTATAATAACAGTACGTCAACGTTAACTGTAGGCTAGATTCAGTAAATTTAAATACGACGTCAAACGTAACTTCGTTGAATGTTCATAATACCAATCTAAATCAGGAAACTATAGTGCCTATCGTAAATAACTTCTCCAATCCAATTTTTTCTATAAATAATACTAAGTCACTTGTTAATAACTCTGTTAAATTCTCTAATCGTAATTGTAATAGCCCTGTTAGAATTAAATGTCCTCTTAATAACCAATGTATTCATAAAAACTTAGTGTATGAATGTAAGGTTATAATTGGTACTAATTATTTTACCTATTTCGGTTCCACTTCCTTTAAAGCAAGATTTTATAATCACAAATCGTCTTTTAAATACCAACTCAAAAGAAATAACACGGCACTCTCGGAACTCATATGGTCCTTAAAAGACAAAAAATATTAACTATAACATCTCTTGGAGGAAGGTTTGCAACGCCTTTCCTTACCGAAATTCTTCCCTATCCAGAACATGTAATCTCTGCCTAGCCGAGAAATTTACCATCATATCTAATTTTAATTCTATAATAAATAGACGTACGGATTTAGTCTCGCTCTGCTTGCATAAATCCCATAGAACTTTCCATAAAGTATACAGCTAATGTCTCAATACATAATTAGTTTAAAATCTTCTTTTTCTATTACAAATATACCAATGTGACTACCTTATTTCAGTATATTATATTATAGAATTTACTCATTCTATATCGTTAGAGGTCCCCTATCTTTCTTCTTTTATCCTTTTTCCTTTCTTCCCTTTTTTCTTTTTTAATTTCTAATCTTTAATCTGTAACTTTTACTTCCCAATTACTTCTCAATTCATATTATTACTCACTAATGCATTTTCCATTTTTCCATTTTTCCATTTTTCCTCATATTAGTGGCCATATGAACTATATTTTTAAATACATAATAATATTACCATTAGGACATGTTTGTAAACATATATAACTTTTGACGTTAGATATTTTTTCTTCCTTAAATTTTCTTTTTTCTTCTCTCCTTCTGTGCTCGTTTTAAACCTATTATTTACTTTTACATATTACAATACATAAAAACAAACTTAAACCCTAACTAATTCCTCTAAGTTCATAATTCATTTATTCTCCTTCTTTCGCATTATATCCTTAATATCCTTAATATTTTAATTTTAATAATACATATTAATAAATTCTTTTTTTCGCACATATTAAACCCTTCAATGTATACTTTTTCCCAATCTCATATATCCATCTTACTTTATATTTCATATGTTGATTTTAAACTTCGCTTCTCACAAGTGTTTTTTAAGCTTCATATCATGTTTCCCTATTTTATCTGATGAGAATGCAAATATCATCCCATGATGATATTTGTTTTTGAAATGCACATAACAAAATACTTAGAACTCTTTTAACCATCTTTTGATCTTATATTATTTATACTCCTGTCCTATAAACTGTGGAGTGCTACTTATCCCATATTTGCATTGCTATAAAACTCACCTCCTACATATATATATATATGTATATATATGTATATATATATATATATATATATATATATATATATATATATATATATATATATATATATATATATATATATATATATATATATATATATATATATATATATATATATATATATATATATATATATATATGAAAGACGTAAAATAAGAAAATTTTAAAAATTAAAAATTAACTTACCTACTAAAATTTTCACTCCAACTAATTAGTTTCTGTAATGGGATAAATATAGTTACACAATATAACTATCGAGAATTCATTACGTCATCAGGGAGTCTATTCTCAGCTAAGTTCCCAGGCAATGCGCGGACACTAGGAACCCATATAAAAATAATAATTCAGTGGATGTAATAAGCTAGCGAGGACTAAATTCCATAGCACTGATAAAGTTCACTGCCTCTGGTCAGTGGCAGATTCTAAAGAATCAATCACGTGACACTGCGGTTAGTCAGTTAGGAGTGGGGTGGTATTATGACAAGAGCCTACTACTACTACATTGAATTAGCAGTAGATTTGGCAAGTTTGCTCAACAAATAATTTGGAGATAAATATAGAGAATTAGTACATCTACCAATTGGTAGATGTACTAATTCTCTCTCTATATACATATGTGTGTGTGTGTGTATATATATACTAGCAGTATGGCCCGGCGTTGCTCGGATCCTAAACATAGATTGGCATGTTTATCCCTCCTTTCTGAAACAGTTTCGTCGTATGTTCACCAATTGATGCAGAAGTCCTAATATAAAGTGAAGTCGCCTTGGGTGAATAGGCAAATCATTTTCCATTAAGATTTTTCAAAAGCATGTAATTGCGTTCCCTCTCGGTTTCGTTGTTTTTGCTGCTGTTGGTGTGGTAGCAGCCATTACATATATATATATATATATATATATATATATATATATATATATATATATATATATATATATATATATATATATATATATATATATATATATATATATATATATATATATACACACAGACACAGAAAAATATTGATATAAATGCAGAAGGAGAAGTTTTCCTAATATTTATATTTCTCTCCTACGTGTTTCAGCCGAGATATTGAGGCCATGCTGTCGCACCGCCATATATATATATATAAATATATATATATATATATATATATATGACTGCGTGACGTTAGGAAAGATTAAATCCACAAACACTGAGAAATCGCTCCACGCTTTGCTTATCTTAAATTGGTACAATAAAAGATGCTTCCAAGATTCATCGAAAGGGGGAGAGAATGAGGAATCCATGTTAACAAATATTCAAAACAGACTACGAACACAGGACAAATAGAATTCCAATGTGTCTGTGGACGGATTTTCTCCACTGTACGCGGCATGAAGTTCCAGCAAACGAAAGATGCTTGAGCAAGGACAACAGCGCATTGCTCTGGCATACAAGACGTCAGAAAGCAAGGCCAGGAGTCATGTCACAGCACTAAGGACAACCACGTCGTTATTTCAGTAAAGGAATTTGTGGAGGCTCTTGAAACCAAAGGTTAACATGCCCCCTTCATGTGCCAAAGAGAAATGGGAGTTGATGGACGGGAAAAAAGTCCAGAAATGAAAAGTGCTCATCAGAAATAGCAGCCTGGAACGCAAATTATCCACATTCGGGGACCTTGTTTACTCAATCTGCAAAGATGCCAATGGAGTAAGACTATTCAATACAAAAACACCGTCTAAGAAGTACACACGTCAGCGAGAGACCGCTTGAGAGGCATCGTGTTTATATTTTAGCGAACACCAAGGAAGGTAACTCAGAGTGAATCGTAGTTTGTAGTGTTGGAGACGGTGACACTGTTGAAGTTTCACCACTACCACAACTACCAACGTTATATTTCCAACCACAAGAAAGCATATAAGTTATATGTTTTCTTGAAAGCAGAGGCAACGGATAGGAGTTCCAGCTAGATCCTGTCAACAAAATCTTCATACGGTTTAAATACATAAGTTTCCGATATCCGAATGGCTAAAAGTAAGCAGAAAAATACCCGAGAGTCAGAGCCCCATTCGGCCCGCCGGCCCCATTATAGTGTTAGAAGTTAAGGACCGATGGACTCGCTTTGAGTAGTTTCTTCTCTGAAGACCTTCTGCTGTTCAACTCTCCTGAAAATGTTTTACTTCAAAGTATATATATATATACTGTATATATACATACATTATATATATATATATATATATATATATATATATATATATATATATATATATATATATATATATATATATATATATATAGCGGCGATGAATTAGTTTTGCGAGGTTTTTTATATGAAATCGTGTGTCGAAACAGATATTGTTATATTTGGGGAGGGTCATATTTGCGTAATATTGCCAGAATTAATAACAGAACACACTCACTGTTTGGTTGGTTTTCGCTTCTCGCTGTCTTTTATATCTGTGATCTAACTTACTCGGTCCTCAATGATGCCATTGACTGACCGGCGGTCAAAAATAATACACTGACGATGTTGCAGATGTGCAACGAAAGATTTATGTAAATTATGTAAACTATATATATGTGTTTGTGTCTATATTGTATCTGTATTATTTTTGACCGCCGGTCAGTCAATGGCAACATTGAGGACCGAGTAAGTTAGATCACAGATATAAAAGACAGCGAGAAGCGAAAACCATCCAAACAGTGAGTGTGTTCTGTTATTAATTCTGGCAATATTACGCAAATATGACCCTCCCCAAATATAACTATATATATATATATATATATATATATATATATATATATATATATATATATATATGGAGAATAGAAATGGCTGTGTATGTGCTATTTAAGGTAACTTAAAATGCAGTTGGAATACGAAGAAAGCAAGAACAGGTGGGGGGGGGGGGTCCTCATCAGTTGTCTACTGGGGTTCTAGGATATTTCTACGCTTTAAAGACAAGATACCACATCACCCCCAGGACGTCAATAGCTGGATAAGTTATTGGGAAAACGAAGGAAGGAGGAAAAAAAACAAAGGGGAAGAAAAGAGAAAGAGTAAGAAAACAGCGAAAAACAAACAAACCGAGCAATGTGCGAGCAACTATAGGTAGGAAATCCAAGACCACTCCATCAGAGAACTTAAGTTCGAGACCGTGTAATCGAGAGAAAAGACACACATCCGATCGCTGCAGTTGTAAGTGAGAAGAGAACTGCTAAACGGTCAGACGAGGGGGCGAAAGTAAGAGGGAGAAAGGGAGAGGAAGAAAGTGGGGTATGAGTAGATAAGGAGAAAGGGAGGAGAAGAAAGAGGGGTGAGAGTAGAAAGTGGCGAAATAGGTAGAAGAGGAGAGAAGAATGGTCACAGCGAAAAACATGATGATATATATGGAGAATAGAAATGGTTGTGTAGTTGCTATTTAAAGTAATTTAAAATGCAGTGGGAATGCGAAGGAAGCAAGAACAGTGGGTGGGGAGTTTTCCTCATCAGTGTTCTACTGGGAGTCTAGGATATTTCTACGCTTTAAAGACAAGATACCACTTCACCCCAGGGCGTCAATAACTGTATAAGTTATTGGGAAAATGAAGGAAGGAGGGAAGGAAAGCAAAAGGGAAGAAAAGAGAAACAGTAACACAACAGCGAAAAAACAAACAAACCAAGCAATGCGCGAGCAACTATAGGTGGGAAATCCAAGACCACTCCATAAGAGAACTTAAGTTCGAGAGCGTGTAATCGAGAGGAGAGACACACGTTTGATCGCCGCAGTTGTACGTGAGAAAAGAACTGCTTAAACGGTCAGACGAGGGATTGAAAGTGAGAGGGAGAAAGGGAGAGGAAGAAAGTGGGATAAGAGTAGATAGGGAGAAAGGGAGCGGAAGAAAGAGGGGTGAGAGTAGAAAGTGGTGAAATAGGTATAAGAGGAGAGAAGAATGGTCACAGCAAAAAACATGATGAAATATATGGAGAATAGAAATGGTTGTGTAGTTGCTATTTAAAGTAACTTAAAATGCAGTGGGAATACGAAGGAAGCAAGAACAGGGGGGACATATATATATATATATATATATATATATATATATATATATATATATATATATATATATATATATATATATATAGTATTAAGGATACTATTTATGGTTATGTATACAGTAAAACCTTTTATAATTATATATATGTTAAACCCTAAACAGTGAAAGACTTATTTATTACTACCTTATTACCAGTAAGATAAATAGCTCAATGTAATAACATCAGTTATTCTACAGAGCAGTTATATAGAAATTACATGAATCAAAGTTCTGTTCTAATCATTTATTCGCTTACAATTGTTTCTTCCAAACCAAGTTTTGGAGTCTTCGGAGCAATTTTTCAATGATTGTTTACATACTTGACCTCCTTTTCAACACAAGAGACATACAGAAACATATGTATATATTGATGCACAGTGGGTTGACATCCATTATAATATTTAAGCATGGCATTTTACATTTAAAGATTAAAGTCATATTAAAAGAAAATTACAACAAAATTAAAGTTATAATACAACATTGGCAGTCTATGAAGGTGATGCAGGAGGATAGTTAGAAGTAGTTAGTTACACGTGGGGCATGCACGTGTGTCCTATTTATATAGTTACCTCCCCTCAAGCATTAACTCCCCTTAATCACATACACACTTCCGGAAAATAATACGATGTTAAGCCTCGCAACAAAAACAACCTGCTATATAATATTGGATTAAAGAACATCAAGATGTAATATTCTAACCTAATTCATCAAGCATCCAATATTGAATCATCGTAGATTATGTGAAGGACATATTCTCTATATATTACGATTCCTGGATTGTGAAAATGGTGGTGTATACGAA
>OZ024743.1:346585138-346615138 GCA_964016885.1 Eledone cirrhosa
AATCCCAAGTTCAAACCCTACAGGTTGTCCACCTCCATGTAAAGAGGGCTGTTTATCACATATTCAATTGCATGTATGTTCTTCCCAATAGGCAAGGCCCCTCCCCATACTCTTCATATATACTCCAAAGAAAAAAGTTGAAAATATTGCTTTACAGTTTTCGTAGAATACATTTTTCTAGGCAAAGTTAAAATCCCATCGAGGTTAACTTTGCCTTTCATCCTTATGGGGTCGATAGAATAAAGTACCAGTAATGTACTGGATTAATTGCTGGCCTTGTGCCAGAAGTAGAAACAATTATTTCCTTTATTACCACCTGTATTTATATACCTTCTAAGGAAAGCGGACATTATGACAGATGACAATAGGTGCCTGATGTATAGATTTCAGAAGGGACGAAGGCCAGAAGTACGGTGGTATATATATATATATATATATATATATATACATATATATACACACATATATATATATGTATATATATACATACATATATATAGGTACATTTTTTTTTACTGTTCCTCATAAAGGAATATCGATGACATTTATCTGTTATTTCTTCAAAGTTACATTTTAAACTTAACTCCGTTTAAATGAGTGTTAATCTACTTGATTTCTACGGACTAAAAAGGAAAAATTGGATAAATATTATCTGACTATTCTTCAAACGTATGATTTTATATATGTATATATATAATTAGGGAATTGTTTATATGTACATATTTTTAAGTTTATAATTATTGCTTACTTAATAAGACAATATTATTAGTTTCTGTCTTCTCCGCCCTCACCTTTTTATTTGTTCTGCCTCCTTTTCTTCTCTTTTTTTCTTTTCCTTTACTTTTTATACGTTTGTTTTTCTTGCTACTCCTGTCGTAATTAGGTCGATGACCTTTCTCATCTTTACAGATTTGTGGCGGTCTAAATAATTTAGATAACACTATTGATAATCATAGCGTGCCATGAGGAAACAACAGTAAAAACAACAATTCCTATCGATTTTTTTTTTTTTTTGTTCTGTAAAAAGGATTTTCCCGCTTTGTCAATCTCAAAAGAGATCAGTGACGACAATAAAAAAAATGTAAGCGGCAACGAAGGTCAAGTGAGAAAGGCAAATAACGTCAACTACAACCCCAATGTTACCATCACCGCGATGACAATTGAACAAGCCGTTTTCTTCCCCTTTCTATTCACAAGCAATATTTCCACCACGACATGCTCATACACCACCAAAAATAATATCTCTTCTATCAGCACTGGCGTTAACACTACCACATTCACTGTAGCGGTAGAATGTCTAACAATAGCAGCGCCCTTAAGAAAATCTACACCAGTATCACTGCAAAGGTAAGCTCCTTTGCGCGAGCTAGAGAAAGTTCAGACATGCGGGATCACCAATAGTTCAACAAATTCTACCTCATTGGTCGATTAGCTTGTGGGAAACAAACCAGGTTTAATGTGACTCCAATCAATTTATTTATTAAATCAAAATATTTTCCTGATGATTATCCTCAGGAAAACAATTCCGTCCCATTTTTTAAAAGCTGGCTCATGTCAATATAAGTAAACATCTGTCCGGTGGTCAGATTCAATAGCCACCGAGTGGGAGCATTTTGTATCAAGCACTGATTATCTTAAGTGACTTTTTGTATCATTTTTGAATGTGATTGTCAGAAGGAACTGCTATGAAATCTAGTGGTGTTAAGAGCCAACCTGTTCCAACTACCAATCGGGAGAGCCGATTTACCATGTGCGGACGACGTCACTATAATATTGTCGGACACAACGGACGTCGAAGTAATAATTGCCTTTATCAGGGAATACGGTGTTTTAAAATATTGATTTACAAGCACATAACGGTGAGGCGTTAGTTGGATACATGCTCATTGACTCTGCGTTCGGAGTTCAAATCCTGCAGACGTCTGATTTGCCTTTCATCCTTGCGAATTTGATGAAGAAAGTGCCTGCCCAGTGCTTTTACAAAACACTCCCCTTCCAGCTGCTACATCCTGAAGGTTCCACTAGATCAATGGATTGAGTGACGAGAGTGAATCTGGTCTGCTCGCATTTGCATCTAAAACCCTTAACAGTAGCATGGTGTATGATGACGGTTGTAGTAGTATAGAACTATATTGCCTTTCTTGTTTTTTTGTTTGTTTTTTTAATGGTCTGCTTAATAATTTTTGAAATAGCTAACAGTATAGCTTCGCTTTGTAACATGGGAGTGATGGCAAAGAAAGAGTAGTGCATGTTTGTTATTGAAATCCAAATTGCTGAAGCCGAATTAGAAACCCACTCACTTGTCCGGGTTGATCTTCACTTCAGTCAAACTTTCATGTTTCTCTAAGAAGATACCGATAACCTCGATTTCCGAGGTGCCCGATACTATCATGTTGATGTTGTCAAAGTATGCCGAAACAGCACTTCCACGTCCCGGTTCGAGTGTGATGCACTGCAACAGCTCCAGCTTCCGCATTAATATCTCAAGAATCAAGGTATAGAAGTGGAAACGGGTTATCTTTGTCGAATTGAGGATGACCTGAAATGGTTCCTTAAACGGTTCCTGAAAATGTGACCATTTACTTTGACCATTGAGCAAATACTGATGTGTATTGCAGCGATCCCGCCTCTGAATATGAGGCCGAAGATCGTTGCCTTGAAGGCAGACACCAGGTATCGATAATTGACCGTATCGAAAGTTCTTGATTGATCTAAATTGATCAGAGCCCCACCGAAGCTCGGTTTACACCCTACCCTCTCTATGATGTATCGTATGAGGTGGAATGTGTCGTGTATGGACTTAGTCGCGATTGTGCAAGTTTGCACCTCCTCTACCAGTCCCTCGATGACAAGCGCCAACCTCTTCGCTAACACCTTGGCCAAAATCTTAAACTCTGTATTTATCAGAGTTATGTGCTTGAAATTGTCTAAAGTATCCCTCTCGTTCTCGTCTTTCCTCATCAGCGTTATTATGCACTGGTTCACAGAACTGGGAATACTCCCGTTCTCCTGCCAGTTGCAGTAGAGCGCTTCGAGAAAATGGGAGAACAAATCTCGCATATCTATGTAAAACTAGTAAAGCAGGCAATCCAAACCGGGTGACTTGCGATTCGTGCAAACGACCAAGACATCCCGAATCTTGGCTGACGTAATCGGCCTTTTGCCTTACTGAGCATCGTGTGGTGAGAGTTGCGGCCTACCACCGTCTCAAAGCCCCACCCTTCGCAAACAATCGTGCAAAGTTCTGCCAGGAATTGTTCAGAACGTGCTTGTCTCGGTCCATCAAAGACTAAATCGTGATTTTGATACCACGCAGCGGCTCTTTTACTCGGATCCTAGTTTCTTGGTGCATACAATGCTAGTTTCTAGCTCTGACAATGCAGCCTTCGTGTTTCGCATTGAATAAATGGTCTAATGCCATTCTCGCCGCTAGTATGTCAGTTGTTGGTGCTACTGTAGTTGTTGATTGTGGTGCTCTTTAATTTTCCGTTGCTGCTGCTGGTGTTGTTTTTTTCTCCCGGCACCGGTGTTAGCAACAGTGGAGGTTTTCGACGCCTTCCATTTTTTTGGTGAGGGCAGAAGGCTCGTTAGTTCACGGCAGACGAAACGATGCGGCCTTTTGCCCTCGGTTATTATGTATAGCACTGTCCTATTTTGGAGTCTGAAGTGGTTCGGGATTTTTCTCAAATATTCCGGCGTGATATGGAGAAATATGTCCAGGTCAACCCCGGACCAATTCTCATTTGCTATCCTCATTACTTCAATTGGGATAGTATCCGTCCCCTCCACAATTACGCATCCCAGGAGCCACCATCCGAGGGAATCCTGGGAATCGCTGGTCTTCTTCCTATGTAGGAGGGGTACATAATGACGTTGCTGATTTTGCAAGGGGTCATTGCGTGTTTCATAGTGAGAGCTTCTGACTTAAACAGCACCGAAATGGTGCCTTATTTTCTGCCCGTCATTATGTATACAGTGTCATCCCTGATGCACCTCAGTGCAGCTTCTATTTCAGCACTTATTGCCGCTGTTTCGTCTCTGCTGAAATGCATCGTTCTACGCTCCACCGCTTCCATGGCTTCCGCTGGGACAGCTAAGTTGGCCCAGGTTTGCTCTTGTTTGATGAGCTTCCAAGTCTGGCCCAACATTTTCCCTTTCTCGTTGAGGTCCATGCTGAAGCATGGGTCTTTTTGACTGCACCAAAATAATGTTTCTACGTTTGGCACAAGACCAGCAATTATCCAGTGCATTATTGGTGCTTTATTTTATCGACCCCGTAAGGATGAAAGGCAAAATTAACTTCGCAATCAAAATAATAATAATGATAATTATATGTATACTAGTATACTATCTACAAGTCATGTACAAGTATAGCAGTTTATTATAATAGACAGTAATAGTTTACCTGCACGTTTAATGCAAACGTTGATATATTTTCGTGCATCACATACACAGATGCATCGTATAACCCGAAGACCAAACACTATTATACGTAATACGTGTTCAGTTCCTTTTAATAACGTAAAAGTTTTTTTGTTTTTTTTCAGGTTCCCACAATATTCCTTTCAACAATCAATCGCAATATGTGTGCACATGTATATGTATGGGTTGATGTATGTATTTGTGTATGTAAGGTAATCTCCAACAATGATTGCGGCATTGAGGTGATTGAGCCCGGCCTACAGAACAATGTGTCAAAGGAAGACATGTGTGACCCACGGCACCGTGTAGGAAAACATGTGTGATGTCGTGCCACATATATTGACAACCTGAATATAGCACTGATAAACAAAGTGAAAGAAACAGAATTTGTTTCTCAGACACGAGTAGAAGCTCGGCCTAATTTGTGTGTATATGTATGTATGCCTGTATGCATGTATGAATGTAGGTATGTACTTATGTATGCATACGTGTGTACTTATGTATGCAAACGTACGTGTATATGTATGTATTAAGTGTGTGTGTATGAATGTATGTACGTATATATATATATATATATATATATATATATGCATGTATATTCAACATAGGTAGGCAAGTATTATAAATTGAGGGGTGTAGATAGGTAGGTATGCATATATAGATAATTATGTAGTTAAGTAGGTAAACAAGGTTGGGAGGCCAGTTATGTAAGTAAAAACACATACTATATGTGTGCCTCGGACAATATCCTAGATTTCTAAGTTTCATCATGTGTACCTCGGTTTATAAACGTGCTTAGAGAATAGTTTTCAACGCCCCTTCACCATGAAATTTTAATTTAATTGTAAAACAATGGGATGGCCACCATTCTAGCTTCAGTCTTTTACGGAATTTAACTATTTAATTATTATCTTTTTTTATCGTTTTGTCCGTGGAGAATGAAAACTGTGTAGCCGGCGGGTTTGGTTGGTAGGTTAACTCAGTGCATTTAATATGGATGTCTTGCATGCACAAACCTGCATATATATATATATATATATATATATATATATATATATATATATATACACACACACATATATAAACATATATATATATATATATATCTGTGATTGTGTGTGTAAAATATATAATTATGTACACGACAATCAAACGTTAATCAGATTTGTCACGCAACAAAAAATGACACTAGCCCTTACATACATATATGTACACACACACACATACATATATATATATATATATATGTAAGTATATATATAAATATATGTTTGTATATATATATATATATTCATCTTTCAAAATATAGACCTTTTTATTATTACTGAATATATGACATCCTCTGATATTGTCTTACAGGTTGATTCGCTTTCACAAACTTAAGGACATTTGGTGCATATATTTATGTTTCTTGCTGCTGTATATCCCTAAATATGATTATGTTTATAAAAACACAGGTGTACATAGAAACACATGCATATATATATATATATATATATATATATATGGGGGGGGGGGGGTTATATATATAAAGAGACCGAAAGACCATGTTGATACTATTGCGGACATTTGTTCTAACCCAACTGGACTACTGCTCCCAATTGTGGTCACTCCACAGTAGCAAACAAACCACGGATCTTGTGGCAATCCAACGAAGCTACACCAAATGTATTGCCACTATGAAGGAGATGAGCTAGTGGGATAGGCTAAAAGAACTGAAACTCTATTCCTTGGAACAAAGACGGGAGAGATAAGCAGTGATATACATATGGAAAATCCTGGAAGGACTAGCACCAATCTTTGGCGTTGAGAGCCCGGACCAATCCCCGAACAAGACGTTACTGTGTGGTGCCAAAGCTCGCGCCTTTCACATCTAGAATAAAGAGCAGATATTGCATTAGCCTGGGGTTCAAAAGCCCTCAACTCTTTAACAAGCTGCCAAGAAATTTGAGAGATCTGCATGTTTTGAAGAAACATCTTGACACTCTGCTATCCAGGATCCCAGATGCGCCAACAGCACGGTACGAAGTTAACCTAAGGGCAGCAGCAATGAACTCCCTCGTACACCAATGGTTAGTCAAAATAGGCTGGAGATGGAACGTGTAGCAAAAAGGTCGGTGCCCCAGCATGGCCTCAGCCGAATGGCTCTAATATGTAAAAGAGTAAAAGAGTATATATATATGTATATATCATGACGTTCAGATATAGAAATCGGCTTAATAAACAGAAATAGGATAAATTGAAACACTTAATAGAAGTTTTGTATGAAAAGGAAAATATATTTGACGGAATGAAAAACAGATCTACAAAAAATAAGGGAGGCAAATATACCAGCTCTGAATGTTTTGAAAAGCTTTGCAAAAGAAGCAACTTTATTGCATTTTAAAAATAGAGCTACTGTAAAAGTAGTGAAATTCGATTTGAGAAACTCAACGTGTTTTCGCTACCCGACTGTGGTACATGCATATAAAAAGGCCAATGTGCTACTCACTGCTGCAAATATGCATTGGGGAACATCATATTTCAAGTACATCGTTATAAAAATAAATAAGCGGTAAAATGCCTTACATATTTGTACCGGTTCTCTGCCATTTTAATTCAAATCCAGCTGGTCAATTCTTTCCTTTCGACTTTTCGAAGTCAATAATTAAAATGCCAGTACAACGGTGGTAATGTTAGAGAGCTGGATATGATATATTGGGGTACCATTTCAGGCTATTTATTTCTTGCGTTCACCTGCGAGGTCACTTTTGCAAACACCAACCACTCTTGCCTTTCTCTTGGACGACATCAGTGATGTGGAGAAGCGGCTGGTGAGTTTTTACAAAAGCCGAGGCTCTTTGAAAGGATGTTCGGAGTTGCACATCTATTCTTACAAGGTGGAGCATTCACGAACTGGCTACCAATTTCTTGCTGTTAACAATCTACACAAATAACAAACATCTAAGTATGGAGTAACTAGAAGAAAAAAAAGAAAACAAAAACAGTTGTGGGACCTTTAATATGCGTAATATAATTGTAGTTATATTATGTAGAGAGTACAATGAACGTGACACGATGTTGAACGTAACAATAATTGTTTCTACTTTTGGCACAAGGCCAGCAATTATTTCAGTGTATTACTGGTACTTTATTTTATCGACCCCGTAAGGATGAAAGGCAAAGTTAACCTCGACGGGAGTTGAACGTAACAATAATGAGAATAACGATGACAATGATAATAGATATATGAATGAAGAGGAATACGATCTAGACAAATTGAAGGTGATGATGTTGGCGATGATGACGACGATGGTGGTGGAGATGATGACGGTGATTAACATAATCTTGATGTTTGTCGATATGGTAATAAAGAAAATTATGTCGAAGATCATAAACTAACAAATTGTGAATATTACATAATTTTGATGAGAATTATTATCATAATTTTCATAATGATGATCAGGATAGAAAGGGGGCGTTTGGGTGTACGGGATAAACGAGGACAATAATGATATTTGTGTTAAAAATGGATTTAGAGAACGAAACCGGTGATGACTGTGATAATAATAGTGATATTAACAATAGTAAGGATGGAGTTGCGGCGCCAATGTATTTTTGGGAATAAAGAAGAGAAATACTGGAAGTCATTCCGTGTCATACGTCTGTGCAGCTCAGAAGATCTTTCCCCATTAGAGGTCGAACATTTTTTCAACCCCCGTTTTACAATGTTTTTCTGTAAATAGTTTTCCGTCTTCTATTGGTGTTGTCTGAAATATGTAGCTTTTGGCTAAATCGCATTTATTTTACAGGAAATAAAGGCTAGAAAAAGGGAGAGTTAAGTATTGTAGAGACGGAGGTAGTGAAATGGAATGAGTCTTATATATAGACAGGTATATACAGAAAAATATTTGTGCACAACCCTCATAATATGAGCACATCCAAATACACACACACATACACACTCACAAACACACACACGTACGCACACGCACACACACACACACATACATACATATATATATATGTTACTCACACACACCTACCTTTCTCTCTCTTTCTAAATATATATAGTACATTACTGATAGTTTATACACCATTATGTTCATTGTATATCATCGTTCATCTACGTGCACACATACGTACGTACATACATACATACATAGATACATACATATATGCGTACATAGTTACATACGTGCACACATACATACACACCTAATAAATACATGATACATAATACTTACATACTTACATACATACATATGTACATATATGTGTATAATATTTCCACATATGCACTTATATTTAAGCACTTACATTCACATTCAACCGTATGACACATGACATAGTCTCACACACATATACGCACACACACGTATATATATATATATATATATATATATGTATATATATATATATATATATATATATATAAACACTCTCACTCCCCCACACACTCGTGCATAATCGAACAACTCATTACAGTTCCTATACAGCCATCAATAGGCATGTATCCAACATTTCAGCGTCACAAACAGCATTATGAATGACGTTTCACCAACTTCTCACCACCACCTCCTTCCTCACTTCGATTGAACCATATCCGGCACGTGATAGAGAAACTGAAAGTGAAAGTGCTGGCTTGCTCATTGTACATTAAGCTGCTGAATGTCTGACCAATAACAACAAAAATATATTCTAAGCCAGTAGCCCATTATGGCCGACCAGTGTCCAGTTTGCCATTCAATGTGTATTAAGACCAATAATGCAGCGATTGACTTCATCACAGATCCACTTCCGCCTTGCACCTCTCTCACTGGCAGCGGCCATTGTTGATGGAATGTTTGTCAAATGGCGAACTGGTGGAAATCTTTCCGATAAAACAACAACAAAAATAGTTGCAACAACAACAACAAAAACAGCAACAACCACAGTAGAAAGAATAAGAGAAACAACAGTAACAACTGCAACAAGAGCAACAGCGACAAAATAACACCAAACAACAATAACGACAGCTATAACAAAAACAGCATTAATCAAAGTAGCAAGTCTAACAGCAGCATTTGCAGTATAGTCGAGCTGATAGTAATGATAATACTGACACTGCTAAGCATCGAAACTCGGGTCGTAAACCATGTGACGCTGTTTCGATTCCAGTTAATTTCAAACTAGTTCATTTCCAACAGTATACTGCATAAAAGACCTACAATGTCTTTCTATTTTATAAATGTGTGATTTGGATAAAAACCACAAATCAGTATATTATGTATAAAACTAAATCAATGTGTCTTTGTCCCCACTTTTTTTTTAATGTTTGTTGTCGATTGGCAGTATCGGTAGAGGGTGGGACGCCATACTTTTCAGCATTGACTTACGGCTCTTTACGGTGTGAATTCAAATCCCAACGAGAATAACTTGCCTTTCATCCTTACGGTGGTTGATCAAATAAAGTACCAGTAATGCACTGAATAATTGCTAGCCTTGTGCTCAAAGTTAAACAATTATATTAATATTGTTTTTGTTCAGTAGACTTAGGTGGGCCCCAATAAAAGATACTTAGTATTCAGTTTATAATATATCAAAGCTAGTGTATCTGTATCGGAGAGGTGGTGACAACAGAAGCGTTTCTCTTTATTGATATGAGATGGTAAGTAAGTATGGGCGAGTTTGAAGAGGGACGGTAGTGACAGCGGTGACGGGGGTAGCACCGAAATTTAAAAAATCATTTTAAAAATATGTTTAAATTATATTATATGTAGTACATAAGTAATGAAGGACTGTAAATATATAACGGCGGTTAATTGGCAGAGGCGTTAGAACGTGGGATTCAGTGCTTCGCGTTATTCGTTCCAGTTCTCTCTACCGAGGTCAAGTTTCACTTTCAACCTTTCGAGGTCGAAAAAAGTAGCAGTCTAGTACTGTCGTCGATTCTTCGTCTACATCACTTTCTCAGATACTCTCCTGTCACTTTTCATCCTTCTCTGAGGGAAATCTGATGTACACAGGCTTGGAGAGTGATGGCCCCAGCCAGGCTTAAATTGCCCAAGAAACGCCATGTCCCTACAGTGCCTATATGACTGCATCATAAGTTACGTGTCCATACCATACCGCTATATATATATATAAATATATATTTATATGTATACATCTCTCTCTCTCTCTCTCTCTATATATATATATATATATGAAAACAGGGAGAAAGAGACGATTATTAGGAAGAAAAATTTTTTTTTTTTCCTTTTTTATTTCTCTCTCTCTTTATATATATATATATACCTGTGCGTATGTGCATGTGTAACGTATCAATAAACGTTTAAATTGTCATTGATTTTTAAAACTTCTCACTCTTTATTTATTGTCTAAGACTTTATTATCTATTGCGTCTTTTCTTTATTTAAGCAGGTAGGGTTTTATTTGAAGGAAACGTGCCTTTTAGTTGCGGCAGTTATTTGGACCAACGTGGAATCTACTTCTTGATGTAGCAATGGCAGTGGGGAGCTTGGTGTTAAAGGAAAATATTAAAAACACTAAAAAGGGTATCTTATATTCCACAATAAGACTTTGACAAAAAAAGATTCCACAGGCATAATACTTGAACGATATAGGCAATAAGAAACAGAATTGAATAAGCAAAATGAAAATAAGAAACAGGAAACAGAATCGATTGAGTAAGCGTAGACGAAGATGAGCCGCAAAGGGCGATCGTCATCGATTAGATAACAGACTGCGATTAGATGACTTTGACGAACCGTTAACTGATTGATGGATAAATCAAACTGAAACTCAATAAGAACTCTGTTCTGATTGGCAGTATGACCTTCCCAATGTTTAAAAAAAAGTGAAATTGTTTAGTAGACAGATAGACAGAGATTGGGGAAATCTTAATTGTGGAACAAAATAATGTTTACCATTAGAAACTAGAACAGATATATAATAATTGTTTCTACTTTTGGAACAAGGCCAGCAATTATTCCAGTGTATTACTGGAACTTTATTTTATCGACCCCGTAAGGATGAAAGGCAAAGTTAACCTCGGCGGAATTTGAACTCAGACCATAAAGAGCCGTAACTCTTTGCTGCAAAGCATGGCGTCCGACCCTCTACCGATAATGCCAACCCATCTATATAATAATGCAAGTTATAAAATGAACTGCACAATATCATTGACACTGGCTTCCTAGTCATAGCCGAATCACTGTGCATATGAACAGAAGATATAATCGTTTGGTTGTTGATGTTGTTTAGCCCGTATTTGAGCAGATCTAAGACCAATCGCACTGATAATCCCATCATTTCGTTTCATGCAGATATATTATCTAATGTATATTTTTCTTGTGTAATATAGATCGTTATTTTGAGTGATATGTAGATCGGATCTAAAAGGTCGAAAATGCTATATCTCTAAACCATGGGTCTGAAACACCGTTCCAGTATTTAGTATTGAAGAAATAGCCCCATTCCACAATAGTACGTCGGTGCCCATAGGAAAAATTAGTTTATATATCTTCGCTTTATGCTATGACAAAATCAGTTTTGCGCTTATGCTACTGACTAGCACAATGTGCGGTTATGTGTGGTTAATCTATATATATAAAACTGTGGTTGTCTGTCTGTCTATCGATTTTTGGCACACATCTCCTCTTAGAATCTCCGACGGAATTGCACCGAAATTGCTATACTTGTACATTGAGCCCTAGCGAAGACATCGGAAAAAAAATATTTCAAATTGACCCGCCCTATCTGACGAAATCGAATATAATGTATCGATTTTTGAGCGTAAGTGATCAGTTATTTCCCTTTGTTCTGTTTACATTGAGCGTCTGCGTACAAAAATTAAAAAAATTACGCTGGCTTTCTCAGCGTTTAAAATGACATTAACACAATAATTTTTACTTGAAAACAAGTCTATTTAAAGACTACGTAAAACAAGCAAATATTTCGTAAAAAAAAGCAAAAATTATATAAGTTTATTTAAAATATATGTATCTGTAAATTTCGTTAGGCGTGCAGTCAGTTTTATATATATAGATGATAAACAATAATATCCTCTATGAGGTCACTAAACCTGCTAGAAACAGCAGCTAACTCTCCCTCATATCACACTACTCCCTACTGTCTTAAATTTAGAAAACACATATCCTCTATGAGGTTACTAAACCTGCTAGAAACAGCAGCTAACTCTCCCTCATATCACACCACTCCCTACTGTCTTAAATTTAGAAAACACATATCCTCTATGAGGTTACTAAACCTGCTAGAAACAGTAGCTAACTCTCCCCCATATCATACCCCTCCCTACTGTCTTAAATTTAGAAAACATATCTTCTATGAGGTCACTAAACCTGCTAGAAACAGCAGCTAACTCTCCCTCATATCACACCCCTCCCTACTGTCTTAAATTTAGAAAACATATCCTCTATGAGGTCACTAAACCTGCTAGAAACAGCAGCTAACTCTCCCCCATATCACACCCCTCTCTACTGTCTTAATTTAGAAAACATATCTTCTATGAGGTCACTAAACCTGCTAGAAACAGCAGCTAACTCTCCCTCATATCACACCACTCCCTACTGTCTTAAATTTAGAAAACACATATCCTCTATGAGGTCACTAAACCTGCTAGAAACAGCAGCTAACTCTCCCTCATATCACACCACTCCCTACTGTCTTAAATTTAGAAAACACATAGCCTCTATGAGGTCACTAAACCTGCTAGAAACAACAGCTAACTCTCCCTCATATCACAACCCTCCCTACTGTCTTAAATTTAGAAAACACACAGACAACCATGCAGAACAACTCCATCGCAGCTCTGTTGTTCGGCTGGCATCGTCTACTCGCGTGTTGCGCAAGTACTGTGAAACAATAAATTTCAACACTTTTTTGCACAGAGATAATATCCATAGGCGAAACTACAATTGTCACTGCTGGCGCAGCTCATGCTTCCAGGTCTGCAATTCATTCACCCAGTGCCTGGCAGACAAAAAAGTGCTGCAACCTAACTTTGTTAACTTAATGACCCCGAGCAACGCCGGGCTTTAATGCTAGTTATTGTTAAATTTGTGTGTTTCTTTGCTTGTTGTTCATGAGCAAGTTTACTAGTTATTGTCGGTAACTGGGGTGGTACTGTTGGTTGTAATGTTGCTGGTAGTGTTGCTTGTTTTGACTTTTGTGTTGTTGGTGATGGGAATTGGTGTTCTTACGGACGTGTTTACATTTGGCGCGCGTATTGGAGTGAGACTACAAATTTATTTTTGTTTAATTTTTCTATATCTTTTTTTCTTGTTTTGGGGGCATTTTGGTTCCACCCCCTCTGCTCTGTGAGAAGAGGATGTATTGATGTCTGCGAAATCAGACTGGATGTTGATGGATGTGTGTTTGTGAGAATGTATATGTGTACGTATATGTTTGATTGAGTGGTAGAAAGTGGTCAACAGAGAGCTGGTTGGAAGAAGCACTGGGTGGTGTTGTTGATGGCGTTTTCGTCTATTGTTGACGTTGGTGTTCGTTGTGGTGCTGTTAGTGATGTGTTTGTTAATGATCTTGTTTCTGCCAGCTGTTGTTGGTATTGCTACTGTTACCAGTTTGATGGTGTTGTTGTTGGAACACTAGTGTTAGAAGTAAGGGGACCCTGTAATTCCTTTTTCTTCCCTTGTAGATAGAAAGTTTTTAGGCGGTTAGTATCACGAAGCAGAAGGCAGGTAGGCTTTCTGTCCACAGCTACATGTTGCTTAATCGCATCTGGTAGGCGAATGCGATCTTGCATCCTAGCCTACTTTTCTGGTTAGATGTGGAGCATAACCACCAAATTGATCACAGGCCAGCGTCGTAGATGGTGTTGGTGGTGTGTTTCTGCTGTTTTTATTTGTTTTGTTTTTTTTTCATGATCTGTTGGTTGATAGTGGTTTTGATGTTGATGGTTATGGTGGTGACCGCCACCTTCATATCTACCACCAGAATCTCCCTCAAATCACACGGAAGGACGAAATCTGTATCGACATAAAAGAGGATGATCATATCTGATTCGAGTTTTGACCGCTTGGTGTATCAGGAACTACATTGTACATACGTTTAACAATCATGTTTCGGGTTTGATCCTACTTCATGGCATTTTCAGCAAATGTCATTTAACATAGCCCCGGATCTACCCAAATTTTATATGTGAAATTACGTAGACAGAAATTTGTCTCACTGTGACACGCTGAATTTCTCTGAGGATTAAGTTATGTTTTAATAGTATGTTCCTTCACTTGCTTGCCAACGTTAGAGTGGGCTATTCCGTATATAAAATAGTTGTTGATAAAACCATCGTCGGAACTGATGGCATTTATTTTTTAAATCTAGTATGTAAGTATGTAAGTGTATGTGATATAAATCTAATTAAGTTTATGTGGGCGCATGTGTCGATTTGTATTTATTGCTATGCTCATGTCCGTATTCACATATGTCACTATGGAATCATGCTAGATAAGCTATTTATATGTTAATGTATCATATTTATAAGTTATGTATTGTGTGTGTGTGATAATGTATAGGTCAGTATAGGTCAGTAAGATAAGCAAGATAGATGAGATAACTATGTATAATATAGCCAACCTACATATTTTTGTATATATATATGTACGTATATCATTTTTTTATGCCTATTATTGTTGCATGCATGTTACACCATATTTCTACTATTGTACATCATTCCACTTATTAGGTGTGACCATGCTGGAACGATTCCAAAATAATACAAATTAGGACAGTTGAGTACTTGTAAATAACTATTGCAGAATTTCTCACTATACTAGAAATGTCCTGTTTCACTAACCATCTTGCATAATGATTGCTAGATGGACTGAAACACTAATGGTCTATCGAAGATTTTATGAAACAGAATATCTGGAATGTTTATGCTTCCACCCAACAATAAAGAAATCCTTTAATATTATCATCATTAATGTTATAATGTTATATATATATAATATGTGTGTGTGTGTGTGTGTGTGTGTGTGTGTGTGTGTGTGTGTGTGTGTGTGTGTGTGTGCGTGCGTGTGCGTGCGTGTGCGTGTGTGTATCTATATATAAAAAAGAAAATTTCGCTCTTCATGGCTGAATACAATAAATGTAATCTGAGATTTTCGAATATTAATAATAACATTCGATTCGTTTGCAATTTTGCAAACAAGCCTCAATTTTATAGCCATGTCAGTAGAATGAACCCTTCATTTTTGTTCTTGTGTTGGCATGCGAACAGAACTGCAGACACTAATGTTTCTGGGTATCACCCTTCGTGAGTACAGTTCACTGTTCACCTGCTAAACTGTCAGAGCTAGTGAATGCTATTTTCAATGCTATTTTCAAAAATACACAGTGACTGATGGGCCTGATTTGCATATTAGCAGACTGGCTGATCAGTCAGATCTGCATATTAGCAGATCCACGGATCAGCCAGATTTGCATACCAGCAGACTGGCCAGTCAGTTTACGAGCGATAAATGGTCGACTTTGTTAAATTCAAATAAAAAAGAAAATTTCGCTTTACATGGCTGAATACAATAAAGGTAACCTGAGTTTCTCGAATATTACTAATAACATTCGATTCGTTTGCAATTTTGCAAACAAGCCTCAATTTGATTGCCATTTCAGTAGAATGAACACTTCATTCTTGCTCTTTGTTGGCACTGTGTATTTTTGAAAATAGCATATATTTTCACTAGCTCTGACAGTTTAGCAGGTGAACCCAGTGATACCCAGAAACATTAGTGTCTGCAGTTCTGTTCGCATGCGAACACAAGAGCAAGAATGAAGTGTTCATTCTACTGACATGGCTATAAAATTGAGGCTTGTTTGCAAAATTGCAAACGAATCGAATGTTATTAGTAATATTCGAAAAACTCAGATTACATTTATCTATATATATATCTATATATAATGTGCAAAAGAGAGACGTAGACACTTGTCTACTGTAAAGTAACTCAAGCTGCTTTGAGTTTGTATTTAACTTTCAAAACTCCTGGGCCTCTAAAATTAGAAAATAATAACCCACACCTGTTTAACACAATTAATACCAAATTCCCCAAAGTGCTAAGGTGTTTATTTTAAAAATAGTTATATTTATCTTAACTTATTCCATCATAAGTTTATGTAAGAACACCAACTTAATAATGAGAAAATCCTCTCAATTATTTGATTATTTTCCAATACCAGGCACGGTATTTTATCAACTATACGGCAAAAGGTGTCAATGCACTTTCGGTTCAAAATTAAAATTTCCAAGTTATTTGAAACAGGAACTAGAGATAGTCAAATAAACCAACATTACTATAATATTCTTGGCTTGCATCAAGCATAGTGTTAAGAGGTAAATTCCAGGCATGTAGAACATGCAAGTCAACTTTGGTGGCCTGTTGAATTCTTTGCCTTATTTTCACACCGATCGTGTCGTAATAGATAGAAAAAGATGATAGAGATAGATAGATAAATGGATAGATAGATAGATAGATAAATAGATAGATAGATAGATAGATAGATAGATAGATAGATAGATAGATAGAGTGGAAGAGGGTGAGAGAGAGAAAGAGAGGGGAGAGAGAACGAAAGAAAAACAATAAGAAAGATAAATCAGAGGCGGGAAATAGAGAAACATAAATGTTGCAGCATCCTATTTCAAAATCTTCGAAAAATATACATGTACGCATATTTCCAATGGCATTACTATTTCAAGGATATAGAATGTTTTGCATCTTTTGATTAAAGCTTGCAACATATTTACAGATAAGAGACTTTCTCTTCGATACTGGTTGGGTTACAATTGCTATCTATTTTATATGATTATTAATTTTATCAAGCGTGCAATAAATCATGAGATCAATTTAAGAATGACATTATTTTTATTGTATTATTATTGTTGTTGTTGTTGTTGTTGTCTTTCCTCTTAGTATTGTTGTTGTTTGTGGTATTATTATTTTCTGTTTCCTTTCATTTCTTCTATTTCCCCTTTTTTCCTCCTCCCCTCCATATTCTCTGTTCTGTGTCTAATCTTTTCTCATTCTATTACATCTATTATTGTTTTTATTTTATATCATATTTTATTTTATTGTAAGAAATCGTTAGAAAATGATAGCAGGCATTATATAATTGGAAAGCGAGAATAAATGCGCAGTGTGTATCCGTTTGTCGAAACAGATGCGTATTAAACTGAAATGTCATGTCTCCTAAATCGAAAGAGAGACATATTTTTGTTAAACACGAATATATATGTGTTTCTCTTATGGTTCTAACTAATCTTCATAATGGTCGTTACGTTTCTTAGTCAACTTTCTCATACAACATATTCAACGCGCAGATGGTGGATTAGGTTGTCATCCGTGTTACAGCGCAACTGGATTAAACTCCGCTGAAATAGGCGATGGCAGGACGATAAAAAGAGCAAAAGAGATAAAACATAGAGGAATTATGTCGGCAAGCAAGAAACTACTCTAAGAGATGTTATTATGCTTATGGTGCTACAAACATGTCAGAAGGATCAAGAAATGAAACCGAGAAAAGCATAATTTTCTTAAAGATGTTAAATTTGAATAAGTATTACATTATTGACCTGTCAAAGGGCTGATCCTTAGAAGAGCCTTCGGGCTGAACGATGAAATATCAAGTTTAAAGTTTGATGACAGTGATTGGATACTATCACTTGACCTAATGACCTTTCTGGAGGTGGGAGTTATAGGTGGAGTTATAGGTGTAGTAAGAGACGAAGTGGGGATAAAGAAGGTGATGGTTTGCTATGTGAACTCTTGAAGCAATGAATAAGAGAGAAGATGAAGAGAAAGCAGGAAAAGATAAATCTTCTCTCTCTATATAAATACATATAAAACCTAAATACATTCATTTATTTCCCATTTCTCTTATTCCTAGAAAAAGGTTCGAAGTAATAATTACAAGACATGATTAAGACAGATTAACCTTGTATTTATTTATTTATGTAATTTTGCTTTTTGGGGAGGGGGGGGCTACATAACATCACATCTGTATGGTCAAATTTAATGCATAGCGGTATATACATATATTCACATGATACAGCTTGTTGTTGTTGTTCTTCTTCTTCTTCTTCCTCTTCTTCTTCTTCTTCTTCTTCTTCTTCTTCTCATCATCATCATTCTCCTCCTCCTCCAAATACTACTACAACCACTACTACTACTACTACTACTACTACTACTACTACTAATACTACTACTACGACTACTTATACTACTACTACTACTACTACTACTATGGCTGCTGCTGCCTCTGATGCTACTGCTACTACTACTACTACTACAATTAGTGGCTTCTAGCACAGACCCAAGTCCATCAATTTTAGTGCGGAAAAGAAAGTCAATTAAATTCACCCTAGTATTATTTAAGTAGTACTTTATTTTTTCGACCCCGTAAAGATGGAAGCTAAAGTTGAACGTGGCAGAATTAAGCCGTGAGCGAACTCCTTAATCACTTAACCATACCTTCTGAGTAATAAATTCCAGAGCCCATAAGTCAAAGTTACCTCCACCATTGTCCCATATTAGAGTTCCTGCAAATATCATAATTGGCGGTATTCCTCATCTAAGTCGTAAAAGAAATTTTGCGAGAGATTTCGCCCTGTGCGATAAAATTTTATTATTATAATTATTTTATAATCCATAGCCCTATTCGGTGCCCCGAGGACTGGTGGGGATTGATGTGTCCCTAAATCGAATACTTGCATCAAATTGGAATTCTCTAAGAGCATCCACATGACAAGTACTTGATTTAAATCAGGTCAGGTATGATATCTACTTCCCTAGAGCCTAAAGAGACGCGCAAGGAATCTAGTTCAAATCTAATAATTCTAGCAACCCTCTACCCTGAAATGGTACTTTATTTCATCGACATCAAAATAATGAAAGGCAGAGTTGGCCTCCACAGGATTTGAACACAGAGAGCAAGGATCTGGAATACATTTTGTAAGGCATTTTATCCGACACTCCAACGATTCAGTCAATTGCCGCGACGATTCCTAAATTAGACACAACGTCGCATAATATGCAGCAGAATAGAGAGTAGATTAGATATTCCCATGTATATGTCTTGTATTTATTTTATCGAGGCCTCAACGCAAATTTAAACCCGGTGGTAATTGAGCACACAACGTAACAGTACGTAGTTAAATACTAATTCAGCCATTAAACATGTTTTGTCATAATTCTAAAGAAATACATATCCCCTGTCTCAAATTATTTTGAAAATAATGAATTATTTTCGAGAATTTAATATTTAGCATACCATATTAAGTTAATAGAGCGCGGTGGATTGGCAGTATCGACAGAGGGTCGGACCCTATGCTTCGCAGCATACAGTTACAGCCCTTTACGTTCTGAGTTCAAATCTCGTCGAGGTTAGTTTTGCCTTTCACCCTTACGGGGTCAGTAAATAATGCACCAGTAAGGCACTGGTGTCGATTTAATCGCTGTTCCCTTCACCCCCCCCCCCCCCCCACACACACACACACACCCACAACAAAAAGAAAAGTTGGCTGGCCTTGTGTCTAAAGTAGAAACAATTATTATGTTGAGTAGAAATGTTAGAACATCGCACAAATGCTTAATTGTTTCTACTTTTGGCACAAGGCCAGCAATTACCCAGTGCATTACTGGTACTTTATTTTATCGACCCCGTAAGGATGAAAGGCAAAGTCAACCTCGGCGGGATAGGGACGTAACTATGCTGGAAAGCATGGCGTCCGACCCTCTACCGATACTGCCAATCCACCGCCCATCGCACAAATGCTTAATGGTATTTGTTTTGAGTTCAAAATTTCGATGGTGTAGAATTTGCTATTTATCCTCCCGGAGTCAATAAAATAAAGTATATAATCGACTATCGATTCCACACAAAATGCTGTCCTTGTGCCAAAACTAGAAAACATAATTAAGCTCATTTTTGTAACATCGTGACAAATGGTACTTACACAAAACATTATGGAATATTTAATTTCGATATTATATCTTTAAAACGCGAAATTTGTGTCATAAAAGTAGGGTTAGTTTCAGGCAAGTGGTGAGCAAACGCCTTAATTACACACTCTGCAAGTTTTTTCTGTAGAGGCAGTATCACTGAATAGTTATAAAATACATTTCACAATCACGAGATTTGGGGTTTGGGCTCACTCCGTAGAAAATTTTGCAAGAACATATATTACTATGGCGTTTGTGAGCGTGGGTGTGTATGTGGTTGTGTTAATGTGTGCGTGTATGTTTATATGTTTATATGTGTGTGGGAGTGTGTGCGTGTGCATGTGTCTATGTGTGTTTGAGTGCATACGGAACTAGCATAGTTCGCAATCATCAGGCCCCGTGTTCGATTTCCATCCATGCTATCACGGCCAAATATCATATACCATCACCTCGTGTTCATCCATGCCGTGCGAGTGAAATTGGAGAGTGGAAAATTGTTTGGAGGCCCATTAAAAGAACTGTATCTGTAACTCAAAAGGCCAGCCTAAATCTCCCAGGGAATTACTGTAAGGGCAAACGTGTCTATGAAATGAATTTCGTAAGCAGACTGTTTCATTGATTAAACAGCTGGAATACTCATTGTCGAAACCGAAGGAGGTCCATTAAACATGCAAATATATATATATTCATATATGTGTATTTGCATGTATGTATATATGTATGTATATCCAAATACACACACAAACACAAACATCCAAGCACAGCCAGCACATACACAAACAAACAAACATGCTTCTCACATATTCACATATTCACATATTGATGTATGCAAATGTATGTATACCGCAGAGAACCACACTTTCGTAGTGAATGTTTGTCTTACAGAGGAGAACAGCCATGTCTTTTAAAGGAAGATTAATGGTAATTTTCCCATGGGTAGCATCAGATTTGTGAGTACCAGCAGCAGATTATAAAAACCAGCATTTCTTGGCTTGTTTCTTCGCTTCAGATTTTCACTAATGTGTATGTATTAGCGACATTCATTAAGCCTTCTATGGTGTAAATGTTATTGCTCTACCATTTATACATATTTAACCTCATGTAAAGGCTGATGAATGATTAATTGGTATGGGTGTAGTGTATGTATGTGAGTGCATATATATATATATATATATCTGTGTGCGCCTACGTACGATAATTCATGTGTTCTATCTAGCTAGCTACGAACGGATTTCATACTACTTTAGAAGAAGACTTAATAGTTATATGAGAAATTAATGACGATTTCGGACATTTTAAATTAATACATCCCAAACACGCGTTATTACAAGAATTATATATATATATATATATATATATATATATATATGTATAATCATGGATGCATGTATATATACATGTAGATATACACATACATATATATTCATACATGTATATATGTATGCGTGTATATGTGTCTGGTCGTGTGTAATAGTAGTTCCGGATCACAGTTAATTTTGTTAGAGATTGGTTTTTAATATTAATGGCCTGGATGAATCAAACGAAGACTGACTCGTTTCCAATGCTCTGCTAGTGTTATATCTCCTTACTGTCATCTAAATCTCCACCACATCACCTCCGCACTCATTTTCTTGTGACTTCTTGAGAGAAGGAACTGAAATTCATAGGATGCATTTCAGTGATTCCAACACTAGTAGGAAGAATAGGAATTATCCTTAGATTGGCGAACCTGTCCACATGATAGATGAAATGAAAACTCCGATAAAGTGACCCATGGGCTAGATGGTGTTAATGTTAAACCGAGTGATGGAATAACTCTCTAAAAAGAAAAGAAATAACCAACTTCCACGCAAATGCCATTAACCAAATCCATCCGCAAGGTTATCGTCTACTCAATACTTTGAGAGAAAACGTCTATTCATAATGTCACGCTGCAGGTCGAAATACAGAATAACGTAGCCGCAATATGAAACCACTGGCACGCGTCAATTCGACAAATGTGCTAATAACAATTATAATATTTATCCTTTTTGCTTTATTTTTTCATGTGGGTTTCATAGACACAGAAAAGCATAAGCAAAACAACAGACATTATAATCTATCAATTTGAAATATACGTTGGCGTGCCTAAAAAATATATGTCAATTTCGTTTTTCATTAAACATCATGCTCATACATCCTCGCCTTTTGGCGTCCACGAATGAACCTACCACCCTACATTACTGGTACATTGATTGTTGTGGATCAGACTTCAGTGAGTTCAGAACATAGAAATATGCCGCATGAAACTAAAGAATTCTAAAAATTGTTTCTTTTGATTTTAGTCATGTGTCGGATCTGTTTAATTAAACGTCTGATCAAACCCATACCAGTCATTTGTATTCGGTATTTTATTTAGACATGGTGTATCTAGAACTGCATTATGTAATATGACCTTTCATCAAGCTGTAGAATGTGACTGATTTGTAACAAATTTGGCTGCAATTTCTAGCAAGTAGCGGAGCCAAGTAGCAGTCCCCTCATTGGATGGAAATCATTTAGCTTGATAATCTTTCGTTTTCTCCTAACTTTCAATTGCCACCGAGTGAAATTATTAATGAATAGTGACAAGCGTAGATGCGACAGTGTATCTGTTAAACGTTCGATGGCAGTTACTTGATGCCAGGCTCGAACATATTGCCGGGCATAACGAAGTAGGGCCATTTACTATAACCTTGCGATCCTCGGCAGTTCTTGAATGAAATTTGGCAAACAGAAACTGTGCGGGAGCCCGTTTTATACACATATACACACGCAAGAATGTGTGTATATGTGAGTGTGTGAATGTTTGTGTGTTTGTGTGTGTGTGTGTTTCCATACGCAGACATGCTCATGTATATGGTTGCGATGCACTATATTTTGACGTATATAATTGGACCTCCACTGTAAACTGAAAAGAAGTGGAAAATTTATTACATCATGTTAGTGAATTGTGATATGATATATTGGGTGAGAATCTAATATTTACTCTGTCAGAAGCGTTTTAGTGTGAAGGTTAGTAATTTAAAAGTGGGACTGGGAAAGTCCTTTATAGTGTAAGCGTAGAGGCTAAATTAACAGTAAAGTATTTTAAGAGGCCGATTAGGAGGTATTTTTTAATATGTCTGCAATTAGTGAGCATGTTATGTATTGCTTAGTCTTACTTCAATATATATCAAAAGATGTTAAAACTGTTAACTCCTTTGTTTACCAATACACATATATCAGGCTTGTCAACTCTCTCCATCTGACGGGGAGATTTCACACCCACTTTGGGTTGGGTGAGGGATGTATTTTCTTGTGAAAATGGGTATAGCTTTCATTATGTAAAATTTCCCCATTTTGCTTCCTTTCTCCCCGTTTAGGGGCACTTTTATTCGTGATGCTCCCGTTTGGGTTTTTAGAGGTTGGCAGGTCTAATATATAATCTAAACAAATGTAACGTTCTAAATTTGTTTATTTCGGTGAGGACATTATCACTATTAATAATTTCGTTTACTCCAGGAAAATACGCTACAACCTTACTCTTACATTTCTGTTTCAAGGGATGTTACTCGTCATTTCTTCATGTTCACCTCATATTGTCTTCCTAAAAATTAGTAAGTCGTTCAAATAAAATAAATTCCATGTTTCATGTGCAAAAATAGCTGAGCTTGATTTTCTTTCTATTGAATAAATACTTATCTATGATTGAATGTGAAATCTGTCGATAACGATTAAAATAATGATTGGTATATTGCAATTAACATTTAGAAAGCAGGTATATAAATATATATATATATGAATACCCTTGAAATACGTATTATAAAATAAATATGGTATTATAAAGATATTTTTCATTTATTAATATTATTGATATATATATATATATTATAAAGATATTTTCATTTATTAATATTATTGATATATATATATATATATATATATATATATATATATATATATATCAATAATATTAATAAATGAAAAATATCTTTATAATACCATATTTATTTTATAATACGTATTTCAAGGGTATTCATATTTTAGTACGCTTTCGTCTAATAAAATATAATAATTGGTGTAAAGATTGGTGTAAAATATAATAATTGGTGTAAAGATAGTGACATATCTTCATGTGAACTTCGTATAAAGTTGAGTGCTTCTAGCCTGTTGTAAATTAACTTTGTTGAATAATCAAGAAACCAAATAACTCATTGTTTATATATATATATATATATATATATATATAACCGCGAAGGCCATATGAAGTTCATATGAAGTTCTTTATGCAAATAAAATATTACATATTTTTATCTGGTATCTATGGTTAGGTGATGTATTCAGATTGCGACCATCGAATCGAGTTCACCTGATAGAACTTTTAGATATAAAGACAAGCTTATAAATTTCACTCCTCTCTAAACCTATATACCGTTGAAGGAAGTGGGGGTCAGTATCACGATTTGCACTACTCCGGCTAAGTCTCATTTATTTTGCAAGTGGAATTCATACGAGGGCCGGTCAGCTAGATGTGAACAAGCTCTATACCGAGCCTTGCATTGATAAACTATAGAAGTCGCATGTCCTCATCTCTAAAAATGATATTAGATGAACTAGGGCTGTTGTTTATATGGTGATTACATCACCTAATCACTTACCGCAGAAAAATGTGTATAATAGCTCATTTGAATAAATTTAAAAAGAATGTTAAATAGCCTTCGCTATCTTTTTATAGTATTTATACTCTGTCTTGGACTACCATAATGTATTTGGATTGGTACATGCCGTTGACTGATTAGGATGAGGATTACGCAATATATTCTAGGGCGGGTAAGATTCCCGAGATCCATGGAAGATACTTACCGTTTATTAATATTATTGAAATTACACTCCAGAAAAAAATCCTGTAGAATGCTTCGAACCTGTTATAAATACATTTTTTGAATGACCAACAAATTAAATAACTCTTTGCTTATATATATATATATATATATATATATATATATATATATATATATATATGTGTGTATAATATAGGATCAAAAGATGGTTAAAAGAGTTCCATGTATTTTATTATGCGCATTTCAAAAACAAATATCATCATGAGATGACATTTGCGTTTTCGTCAGATAAAATAGGGATACATGATAAGAAGGTTAAAAATCACTTGTGAATAGTGAAGTTTTAAATCAACATATTGCTTTATTGTACTACAATAAAACTCACCTCCTACATATATATATATATATATATATATATATATATATATAAGCAAAAAGTTATTTAATTTGTTGTTTATTCAACAAATTTATTTATATATATATTTATATATAAGGATAGAACCAGTTTAAAGGTAGTTTGACCATTACCCAACATAGTATTCGATACTTGGGATAGTAGAGTATGGCTATATTATAAAGATTCCAGAGCCGACGGCTGTGCGTTTGCCGTTTCTACAGCTATTTCCAGACAAGAGTCTAGAAGTAACTGTTGAAACAGCAAGAGCTCACCCTTCGGATCCCGCCATGTGTGTGTGTGTGTGTGTGTGTGTGTGTGTGTGTGTGTGTGTGTGTGTGTGTGTGTGTGTGTGTGTGTGTGTGTGTGTGTGTGTGTGTGTGTGTGTGTGTGTGTGTGTGTGTGTGTGTGTGTGTGTGTGCAGTTAGCTTCTTTGTATAGGAATCTCATATTTTCACATTTTCAAATGGCAAACTTCTCCAGTACTTCGATAGTTGATGAGGTTCATATATATATATATATATATATATATATATATATATATATATATATATATATATATATGTATATATATACACATGTATATATATATATATATATATATATATATATATATATATATATATATATATATATATATATATATATATATATATATATATATATATATATACATATATATATATATATATACATATATATATACATATATATATACATATATATATACATATATATATACATATATATATGCATATATATATATATATACATATGTGCGTGTGTGTAAATTTGTGTGCGTGTGTGTATGTTTGTGTTTGTGTGTGTGTGTGTGTGCATGCCTTTGGTGGGTGGGCTGAAGTGTGAGGCAGGCAGACAGACAGTTGGTGTGTGAGGTAGGGTGTTTTAGACTGACATTTGTAACAGCCAGGTGAAAAACAAGTTTGTGCTTATTGTTTATGTTTTATTCATTTATTCATTCATTTTTGTTATACATATGCTAGGAGGTTGCACTCAATGACTGGTTGCTGCATATTATGGCAATGATCCCATAAATGCAGATGCAACTAAATGTGTATCTACAGACAGCCTGCAGCTATACATCCCTCACCAGTGAAGGAATGTTGGAAATACTGCAGATAATAACGCTGATGAACAGATGAGCTTTATGAATAGAGGTGCAGATATATAGATTACTTAACACAAAAGATAATCCTTTGTACCACCACCCTCTTCCATCTCCTATATCCCCCTCTCTATATCCCTCCATCTATCACTTTCTTTCCCTTTCTATCTATCTGCTTATATATAAATATCTATCTATTTATCTTTATCTACCACATATACATACACGCATTCCTTCATCCTCATATTCATAAAATACAAAAGCCTAGGAATAATCACATACATAGATGCACAAACACATACATCCTGACATCACTATTCTCTTCAAAATATCTTAATTGCATTTTCTCTCTCTCTCTCTCTCTCTCTCTCTCTCTCTCTCTCTCTCTCTCTCTCTCTCTCTCTCTCTCTCTATCTATCTATCTATCTATCTATATATCTATCTATCTATCTATCTATCTATCTCTCTTATATAATCTTGCATTTACCCACCCAAATAGAATAGTTAAATAATACACACACATGCGCGCATGTATGTGTGTGTGCTTGTGTATACATCTGAGTATATGATAAAGACAGAGCGCGTGTGAGAATATATATATATATACATGTATATATGTATATATATATTTATATATATATATATATATATATATATATATATATATATATATATATATATATATATATATACGCATATGTACACTTGTACACTCACATTCATACACGGTATTTCTACGCCTACATATAAACATATTTCACTAAACTCAAATATACACAAACACGGAGAGTTACAGTGTATGGAAGGAACATATTAGTTTAACGCTTCCAGACTTATGTATATATGTATGTGTGAGTTCCGGGTTCAATCGTAACCACAGTAAGTGAAGAACTCAATATATTAGTGAAGTATATATAAAAATTTATATGGAAATGGCTTCTACAGGACAAGAACTGTTTCATATATATACATATATATATATATAGTAAAAAAAAATAGAGGTGTAACACACGAATTGTGATATATTAGTAAAAAGGAAAAGAAAATGCTGACAAATGTTTCCCAGTGAAAAATAGCTTAATTAGGAATAAGTATAAATTAGTAATAAGTATTGGTTTGTATTCAGTTTTAGTTTTAAGTTTTTACCGGTTGCGCATTTCTAATGCTTTTCAAAAATAATTGTGAGGTAGAGAGCTCGTGATGTTTGCTCTAATCTGATCAGTTTGGGAAATTCTTCCTGTTTTATGTGAAAAAAAGTGGCTCCAGAGGTATTAAGATTTGGTTGGTTGTTGAATGTCACGTGAATAAGTACTATAAATTTCGCGCCAATATATATATATATTCGCCTTTCATTCCACTGGGATCGAGAAAATTTGCTGGTCTTGTGCCTCAATTAGAAATCAATATGCCCATGTATTTTTTTGTTAAATGATATTA
The DNA here is from genome assembly GCA_964016885.1 of Eledone cirrhosa. NCBI lineage: Eukaryota > Metazoa > Mollusca > Cephalopoda > Octopoda > Eledonidae > Eledone > Eledone cirrhosa. The sequence goes on from OZ024743.1 coordinate 346,613,294, forward strand.
CTGATTTGTCTCCTTTAAAATGATACAGCTTCCGGTGTTTTCTTCACTGGAATTATTTAAAATGGCCACCTCACTAATAGTTTTTCCTTAAAATAGAAAACAATTCTTTCAAAATAAATGATTTATTTTCTTTTTTCATTTGAATAGCAAAAGTCATCTTATATATGTGGCAACAAATCTTCTATTCAACGCATATTTATATGTTCATATTCATATCCATTTTCCCCAAATTGGGTTAAATTAATGGATTAAACTGCATTTCTTGACTGCGTGCTAGTTTTTTGGTTTTTATTCATAGTGTTGGGGTCCAATTTTTGAAGATGTGAATCCTATAGATTATCATGTAAATAAATATAAATCTACCTATAATTAATTAATCCTAATATATATGTATAATTAGTTACAACAGTGATATATACAGGTACTTAAGTTTCATTGGGTAGTACACCCCAACTCATTCAGCCTGTTATATAAAATAAAAATGGCTGCCTCCACAGGTTGATTTGAGGTTTTTTAGAAAATATAAGAGAGTTGTTCTAGGGCTTATGATTTTGAATTTAGCTAATATAAGAAAATCTTTTAGATAATGTATAGGGATGTAACTATAAAATACACAAACTACAAAAGCTGTGGGGACTTGTGCAGGGTTAGTAATTCAAAGAAATATAATTTGTTGTAGTTAATAACAGTTAGTCTGGTCTATAACATTTTCTCAGACTGAAATTCGCTTCGTGTGTAGAGTGACTAAAGTAGTCGAGGCGGGTATTTAACCAGTGTTTCTCTAAACTCAGTTTCGAGAGTGTATTCCACTCTCCCGATTTGCAAAATGTTGTCCCATAAACATATATACTAATATACACTAATATATTCCATTTAATGGAGTGTTATATCTGTGTTTGTTGGGTATGTGGTGTCTGTGTTTTCTGTTGTGTGTGTGTATGATTCCTGGTGTTTATGTCCAGATGATTATGTGTTGTGTTTTATTTTTTCGTAGTTTGAGGTTCCCCCTTATGTTCACTTCGAAAAGAGGAGGTCCTGGTGTCTATTTCAGATATTAGTGGAGTATTTCTGTTTATGAGGAGACGGAGAAACAGTGAGTGGGGTAAAGCTTATTTTCACGGATCTCCTGAGTGACTGATTTTGATGAAATTCGTCATTGTTGATGGCGGTGATCATTCAGCTGCTGTTGTTGGTGATGTTGTTTGTTTGGGTGCTGTAGTTGCTACTGTTGGTGTTTGTGGTGCCGTAGATGATGTTGTTGTTTGTTGTTGCTGAGGCTCCGGAATTAGCAGCAAGTGGACCCTGTAGTTCCGTCTTTTGTTGAGGGCAAAATTATTTTGTATGTATGGTTATTGCCGAAGTTTACTACCAATTTCAACAGGTTACAGTAAGAGAAAGTGTTATCGCAGGAGGGATATTAGGTTAAGGAGTTACCGGCTTGAAACGGGGCTTGGGATGCCATATGGTCTTTTACCGTTCTGTAGATATCTGTTGCCCTTGAAATCTGGCTGCATATAAACCATCTTTAACAAAACGACAAGACGCGGGAAGAAGTCGGCGCTGAATCCAGTGACGTAAAGGAATTTACAGCAGAAGATAATGCAATGAGCTGTATATATCGAAAATGATATTACGATTTTTTCGTGGAGAAAAAATACGGTACACAAAAATTACACAAAAATATCCGTGTTGTATGTGTGTTCGAGTGTTAATCCTTCGTCAGCAGATTACAATAGTAGATAAATTTGAAAATATAAAATAGGAAAAGTGAGACATGTGAATGTGTGTGTTGTTTATAATTTCTTACGTGTATCACCATATATATTGGTGGAATGATCTATAAAT
>OZ024743.1:346620138-346622638 GCA_964016885.1 Eledone cirrhosa
GCATGTTAACTTTACCTTTCATCCTTACGGGGTCGATAAAATAAAGTACCAGTAATGCACTGGTTAATTGCTGGCCTTGTGCCTAAAGTAGAAACAATTATATTTGAAAGGCATGTTAAAATGTTAAGTAAGCTATTTTAAATATCTTTAATTAAAATTGTAGATACTCATCGTTTCTAACAGGTTTTCATACAACTCTTACTAAATCTAACCAATGGGAGAGGCGTTATATTGATGACTCATTCGGCTAGTATTAATAGCCAAACCCAGTCGTATCTCACCAGATAGTCAAAATAAGGTAAGAATTCATTAGATATTATGGACTTCGATTCCCCCTTAAAAAGTTATGACTGGCTGATGAAATCTCTATTTGATCAGGGCTGTCTTATAGCTAAACAATAAACAGTTTTTCTTATAGTGTCATATGTCACAATATTCGGATTCAATTGTGTGCATGTAAATTTTCTCGTTTGTCACACATATATATATAGCACCAACAGTTTTCCAAGAGATGTCAACATGAATGAACCTGTTATTTTTATCTAAAGACATTTTTTCAAATTCCAACCCGCCCGTCCCCTCAATCTATTTTATTTCTCATTCTTTCTTCTAATGAAGGACTAGCGTCCGAAACGTTAAGACCCCCTTCCTGCTATTTCAAGCGTTAACCTAATATATTCCCTCCATATACTGTACCGATTGTGTTGTTATTTCTGTTTACCTTTTACATATATATATTTACATATATATATATCAGAATGGAATTTGTAAAAGCAAGTTAGACCATTACTGACCAGATTACTCGATACTTGAGTTAGTGGAGTGGGTAATATGAGATCGGAGTTAGCTGTTGAAACGGCAGAAGCTCAGCTGTCGGGGTCACAAATGTTTCATATATATATATGCATGTACATCTATGTGTCTGTCTGTTTTTCTATGTGTCTGAATGTCTGTGCATATGTATGTTGTATGTGTATTAGTATATTTCGCTGTGTGTCAATGTAATTGGTGTGTATGTGTACTTATCAATCAATTTTATATTGGTTTTAAAGACACGCGTTGTACTTGGTATTCTGCAAAAGTATGTATCTCTATTCACACCATCCCATACACACACTTACACATTCATACAAACACAGATGCTGAAACACACCAAAGCCTATATATATATATATATATATATATATATATATATATATATATATACATAAATATATATATATATATATATGTATATATATATAACGTATATATATATATATATATATATATATATATATATATACGTTATTCCGAGTTGAATCGGAGTTAAAACCTATATATATATATTTATATATATATACATATATGTATATATATATAAATATATATATATGTGTGTGTGTAAATATATATATATATATGTATGTATAAATATATATATATATATATATATGTATGTATAAATATATATATATATATATATATATATATATATATATATATATATATATATATATATATATATATATATATATATATATACGTTTGTGTTTCTCTTTCTGTGTGTATATTGTTATATTGTATATATATATGTGCATATATACACGTTTCAAATATATAGTGTTGCTTGACATGTCGTTGTTTTAAGATTCAATGTAATTCGCTGAAAGATTGTAGAAAGTTCTGGAAACATTTTTGATTAGTGACGGTTACAAATGAATAGCAATTTGCCTATAAACTCCTCTAGAGGGTTCAAATGATAGGACTGACTGTGTGAGAAGCAATGTTATAATGTAACATTGGACAGTGATATAATCTCCAGAGATATTTTGTTGATAATCTTGATTGTTTTTGCCAAAGCAAATCAAACTCGTTCTCTCCTTACGCTGATAAATGTTTCCAAACCATTATAACTGTTTCAACTCATGTGAAAAATGGCTACTCCGCTGATTGGGACAAGTGTAATACGTGTTATGCGTGTATGTATGTGTGTATCTATGTATGTGTGTATGTATGTGAGTATGTATGTATGTTTGTATGTATGTATGCATTTATGTATATATATGAGTATGTATTTCAATGTATGTATATATGTATATATAGATATTTAGATATAATTATTGTGTAAATGTGTTCGTGTCTATGTGTGTGGGCACTGGTGTGTCCATGTTTAAATGTTACAATTTATTAATTTTATTTGAGTGCATGTAGGTGTATATTTGCATGTAGGTATATCAATATTGCAGTTGATTGTGTAGACTGTTTCTAGTCGAAATTCGGAGGTTCGTATTTGTCTCTGACTAATTTGTGCTGGAAGCCAAGGTATTTTATATTAATCTGTCCCATTCTCGGCATTCTAACTATGTGGCACTCTGAAATAGTTCGTTAGCGATAGATTTGTAGACTTAACGGGTATTTTATTAGCTAGCAATGCTTCTTTATTTTAGCACTTTATGCCTCAATACACCCTATGAAGATAAATTTGTCAATGGCGTTGGAAACCATCTATATGGATATT
>OZ024743.1:346627638-346637638 GCA_964016885.1 Eledone cirrhosa
AGACTTCCGACATGTTTCCGTCTACACAAGCTTTAAGTGAACATAAGGACATTTACTAAATATACCACGCATTTGGATCAAACCCATGATATTACAATTAAGGAGGGACTTTATAACAATTTGATTGCATGGCCGAATGAATAGGAGCGAAAGGAATAGCAAAGAAAAATTAGGGGATATTTGATTGTTTAATTTCAAATCAAAACTGATCCCAAAAGCTTAAGTCAAAGATGTTCCAATCATAACCATCCCGTTTATTGTCCAAAATCAAGAGAGACCATTTCCAAAACTGATCGAGCAAGCTAATGGAAAATATGTTCCAAACAGAACCATCCTGTGTTTTTTATTATTTTACTCTCAGACCTGGAATACATAGGGCAACATTAGCCAATGAGATCTTTTCTTTTTAAACAACGGTGGGATGATCTAAAAGTGATATGGTTGCGATTTCAATTCAATTTCGGTTATGGTTTTCAAGGAACTGAAATAAAAATATTAAAAAATTATGTTCAGTTTTCCCTGGCATATTACATAAAAGAAATCAATGTCTCGAAACGCACAAATTGAACGTTTATGCATGTGTCCTTGTGCAAGGTTGTATATCTATTTTGTTCAGATTAAACAAAGGAGGAGTTTGACTTAAGGGTAAAAAACACGGCAATATAATAACCCGACACGAATCTTTGTAAACATGGTGAAAATTAATACTATAGAGTACAAGGTTAAATAATAACAGGAAGAACGGAAATATAAATAAAGGATGTAAAAATTAAGAAAGGTGGAATGAGACATGTTGGATTGAGGAAATTTACATATATATATGTACATGTATATATATATATATATATATATATATATATATATATATATATATATATATATATATATATATATATATATATATATATATATACATATATATATATATATATATATATATATATACATACATATATATATATATATATATATATATATATATATATATATATATATATATATATATATATATATATATATATATATATATATATATATATATATATATATATATATATATATATATATATATATATATATATACATACCTATATATATATATATATATATATATATATGTATACATATAACACATACATATACATTTACATACGTGAATGTGTATATATATGTGTGTATGTGTGTGTATGAATGTGTGTGTGTGTGTGTGTGTGTGTGTGTGTGTGTGTGTGTGTGCGAACGAAATAAATCTTCAGTAAGAGATAGAGGGTAGAGAAGAGAAGATAGTTTTTTTTATATATGCCTGTCTGTGTGTTTTAGTGTGTGTATGTGGTCGCGAAATAATCTAAAAAGGGAAAGAAAGAGAAGCAGAGGAACCGTCATTCTAAACCCCCAGAACTTCGCCGTTCTAGTAAACAAATTTAAGTGAACCCTTTCCTTGCATTAACCTCGAACAACTAAACAATCACCACCTATTTGGTCTCCATTTCCACCCGTCACAAACAACCAAGCACGCATCCTCTTTCTTGTGCATGTAAAATAAAATAAAAGTTAAGACGTTGTGGGTAAAGGAGAGATAAAGTGGTAAAGGTTGGTTTGGAGAAATAAATAATTTAGACTAAGGTTAAATATATAAAATAAAATACATAGATAAAATAAATGTTTAAATAAATAGATAAATGAAAAGAAGGGTCTAAAGGTCGGGTGTTAAAGCAACGTTGTCGAAACAATGGGTTAATATGGAACCATGTCGTGTAAACCGTAAGCTGATGGACGGCGTCGGATTTAATATCTTCCGGTCGAGAACGTCCGGTTAACAAGCAACTCTCTGAGGTGTTTGCCGGGTTGGTTGATGGGGTGGCTGGCTGTCTGGTTGGAGGAATAGCTAAGCGGGTGGATGGGAGATATGGAGGTGTAAACAGCGGCAGTGGGTCTAACATGAAACTATGCTTTTGAAGAATTCCCCTAGGGGGCTGTTAATAGATGAAAGCCCAAATAAGTTGTCCAATTTCACACATGCTTACACACACACAAACTCTCACATATATATAATTATATACTTACATATAGATTAACATATACATTCATATATATATATAAATGTATATATATATATACGATGTTATCCTTCACTCATTTACTATATATATATATATATATATATATTATATATATATATATATTATATATATATATATTAATATATATATATATATTAATATATATATATAAATGTATATGTTAATGATATACTTACATATAGATTAACATATACATACATATATATATAAACGTGTATGTTAATCTATATGTAAGTATATATGTATGTGTGTATGTGTGTGTGTGTGTGTGTGTGTGTGCGTGCCCGTGCGCGTGTGCTTGTGCGTGTGTCTGTGTACGTGCGTGTGAGTGTGTAAGTGAGGGTGTGTAGAAAAATATACATAGGCCCAAACGTATTAACATATATTATAATTCAATTGACAGATACTTCGAAACTACATGTCTACAGTTTTTTTAATCCAAACTGTTTGAATAAGCAACAGAAGCAGCCAATATCCCAAGTTACTCTCAATGAAATTATTATAATAGTTACAATAAAGATGAAGTTCTATAAATGACATGGATAAAGAAACCTGATTAGCTAAATGTCCTTCAAAATACAATATTTAAATTGTTGTAACTTTTTTTAATTGCCATAATCAGTATGGAAAACTACATCTGCGTATAGTAAAATCGAACCTTTTCTCTTTAAAGAAAACGATCTTTGCATTGTCCTCTGTGTCTCGGTACAGGCACATCTCATGCCATCTCCATCCAGTCATTTTAGATTCACTTGCCTTTCTTCCTCTTAACACATATATGGCTTCCTCTATCACCTGCTTGATTCACACTTTTCATTACGTCCATACCAGTTCTCTCACTCAAGAACATCGACCCTCTGTAATTCCCTTCACGTTGTTGTTTTTCCTTCTACTATTAACATCGTACACACCGACCTTACTAGTTTTGTGTGGGTGGGGGATACTGTGAAGGCCATAGGCAGATAACTTTCCCCACTGACTCGAATAATAAAAAAAAAAAACATTTGAAGACGAACACAATCTTAAATATACAAAAATAGCTGGATGGTCATGGATCACCGCATTTGATCATAAACCTGTTCGATTATCTTTGACGAAAAGGCATACACTAACAATAACAACAACAAATGCAAAAACAAGAAAAAAAGAGAAGCAGTTACAACCATCTTTAATCCGAAACCCAACCGAACCGTGACGCCTCAAACAAAAAGTGCCACTATCACAACTACATCTACTCTTATTGTAACAACCACTATTTTTACTAAAACACCACCATCTCTAACACATTTATGTGTTTGCTAGCAACCAACTCTCCCTCAAAATGCAATACAGGCTTAAGAACATGACATCTGCTAATATAATAAATTCCTGAAAAAATAAATGAAATCGTTTTGGATTGAATGTATTTTGAAGATAGTTGTCTTCAAACATGTCTGACTTTGGTTGGTTTTGCCCGTAAAATCTGTTCAGCGATTTTTTCCTGAGACATTCTAATAAAACTCCCATATTATCGTAGCTGTGATCTCTTAATTCGGAAAAGTTGTGGCTCTAACTGGAGTGACTCTCTTATCTTCGAGCTACGCACTCTATCAAATTACATTACTCCAAAGACACTTCGAAGGAACTACGAAAAGGCATATGACCGCCTTCCGAGGCATTTGCTCTGGAAGGTGGTGCAGGGATCGATAGTCAGCTTCTTGCTGCTCTGATGTCTTTATACGAATGCCTGATTATTTGTGTTCGGATAAATGGTGCTAAATCGAAGTCATTCAATGTTGGAATCGGACTCCACCAAAGGTCCGTACTTTCACCTCTCCAATTGATTATTTTCATGAACAGGATAGACTCTCGCCCTCTCTAGGAAGACTGCATAGTGCAATCTACAAGTGAATGGAGTTCCACTGAAGCAGGTGGAGATGTTCAAAAGTATAAACGATTTTTTGCGTTTTTTAAATTTCCAATCGACTCTTAAGTCAGAATAATAAACAAACATTGATCGGTAACATGGAGTTAGGCATGTTGTGAAAGGACCAGTCGACTGGAATATATTTTTTAACCCTTTATTGTTCAAACCAGCCAAAACCGACCAGAATTCTCTATCTTTTTCTGTTGAAACTGGCTGTAACTGGTCGCTCAAACTGATGTTAAGGTATTGTTTTCAAAATAAATACTTTCAAAATCTCATAGATTCGATATTATATGAAAATACCATGAAAATACGAGGGCAATGCCAAAAGTAAGGTCTCCTTCCGATATTGCAACTTCCGATATTGCAATTTTTCCGTTAAAATCCTATGGATGGTGCTTCGGGAAACCTCAGGAATCAAAATGCAGAAATCATCCAGAGTGATCCGCCGATTTTTACGCATGTTTTCCTCGGAAGGAGACCTTACTTTTGGGATTGCCCTCGTATTGCGCGAAATTCGCACTTGGCGGTTACGTTCAACGGGAGCTCCATTCTCAACGGCTGCCAAGCCAAGATTGAGCATCCCAGTGAAGCGCGCGCATGCTTGTTTGGGAGTGAAGGAAGCACCAATCACAACAGTGTTGCCAACAGCCGTACGAACAGTTTCTCTGCGTCGCCATCACTTTGGAGACCTTACTTGTGGGGTTACCCTCGTATAAAAGTATATATAGAGTAATGTGAATAATAAAGGGTTAATTCATATTAAATTGAATACACTTTGCTAGCAAGTTTAATACACATTACGCATAGGTACATCGTCATGGCGATTTCGAATATATATATATATATTAGATTCAAGCATTATAATTAGCAAAGTTGTTTTTCCCCATGCACTTAAATATCGCAGCATCTTCTGATTAATACTGAAGTTTTAATAACCCGTCATTAAGCCTATGTGAGTGATCAAAGAGCAGGCATGATCAAATTAGTGTTCTCTGTTATTGAGTAGTTAGAATTACATTATTCAGTGTTTCATTTTTCAGGACGGTGTGGACAAACATTTATCTTCTATTAATAACATGTATGGCCCCTTACAGAGTCTTATAAGACAGGGCGCTAGAAGTTTAGCAATTTTAACAGGGAAAGCTATATAACTGATTGAGTTCAATCTATTTCATAACTGTTATATTTGTATGGACTTCGGGACATGGGGAGAAATTGTGAAAAGGTAAAGGAACTCTGGCGCAAAAAGAACCCATATATGTCCTGTCTTTTAGAACATTTGCTATTCATTCTCCGCATGTTCAGTATTTTTCAAATACTACAATATTCAATGTGTAAATTCTGTAATTTGCCTTCTAATGCCAACGGATCAGGTGATCACTTTGTGCATGTATGTAAAATAAATGAAACAACATTATTTAATTTTATCAGACGAAAGTGTGAGATCAAACTTAACTGGAATTAGACATGGACTCTTTCATGATTAGTAACATATCAATTTGGTTTAAACGGCTACAATGACTGCAGTTGTACTATGAAATAAATTTACTGTAATACTACATGTTTTAGATAACATGGTGTAATTTGTTACACAGTGCACATATAAACAAATTTAGGCAGAAAATGAGTGGTGATCGAATTGGTTTCGTGCTTATTTGTGATACTTATCAGGAATAGTTCACATTACATCACTACTATCCATGGAGACAATATATATACTGTCGTTAAACTTAGTGACTTTGCTACAAGCCCCCACCCTCCAAAAATATATATTTCTGTCAATAAGGTATATTTTCTGATTTCAAATCCTACCGAGGTCAACTTTTCCTTCATCCAAATGTACCATTGAACTACTGGGGTCAATATAATCAACTTTACCTTCCGCCCCCAAGAAATGCTGATCTTCTGCCAAAATATGAAATGTTATTATTATTCTGGCATCTAGAGTACAACCAGTTGCACAAGCCCCTTTACCAGTAGGAAGATCTCCAAAGAACCATAGCAGGTCAATGTTACAGATGGGTGCTACTTGTTCCAGACACGCTCTACAAACATGAAAGTGCCAGCAATCAAACGTATTGGAGATGTGCAAAGTGCGACAAATCAGTCAAGCACGTTATCATCCAGTGTCCGAGATTTGCAGATTAGCTGCTTATTTCGAACTGCTGTCGCGTGTAAACTAGATCCGGCTATTAACCGAGTCTATAGTGAAACTTGAACTGCCCATTATTTAGGAGGTGTGGCAAGTCCTGCTCTTCCGGGTAGTTATAACGAAAGAAACTGTATAGTAGATCTAAAACGTTTGAAGACGGAATTCTTCTCCGACCAGGCCCCACCCACCTTCTTCAATAACACACAAGAAGAGAGGGAATGATAGGGAGGGAGATGATTATTTTCCTATTTCTGAATGACTCACACATGTTCGGCATCAACATCAGCCATGAATAAAGGCATCCAATCGTCGCACAGTTTATCAAGGAAAACTTTGTCTTCAGATGGGGCATCATTTCGTTCGAGAACGTCCTGGCTTGCAATCGCAAAACGTTCCTCGAGATCATCTTTCCAAATCTTACGCTTTGCAATTGCTTTGTCAGCCAGCCTTGACGTTTCTTTTTTTAATACTTGATAACACCTTACACAATTTTCCGATTGAATTGCGAATGTTTTTTTGGCACGGATAATTACTTTTCCCCACATTTTTGGGACCTTCTGTCTAGTTTTCTTTAAGGGAACTGAAAATGTTTTCCAGAGTCCGACATGATGGTAGCAAAAAATGGCCTTTCTGGTTACTATTTTCTTATTCACTGTGACAGATGAAAAGCAAAATCAATCAATGAACTTCATTTTAACGAACCTTTGGGTTCGTACCTTTCTGGAACTAATTCATGCTATGAAAAGCAAAAAATAGGAAAATTATTTTATATATAACTTTATAAAAACGGATGGAACCTGATGAAAACCAGCATATTTACTACTCGCTAACAAACCCAGCACTGAACCAACAATTAGAACCTTATTTGGAACTCATTAACTTGTTGAATCAACGAAACAAATATGGAAGAACTCACCTCATCATCGTGATACCAAATTATTCTGTGTACGAACAATGAAAACACATCATCGATGTAATATTATTCTTACACATTTAGTTTAAGTTTATGGTTCATTTTTCTTACTTCACTTAGGATTCTGTAAATGGTAGGAACGTTTCCGGCATGTTCTTCTTGTGACACTAAACTCCGCCATTTGCAGACTGCGCATTATCATGTGATATCTCTCTCCACAACGTTCTCCAGCAGCAGAATTCAAAGGACAAAGATCAAGTCCAGTCCATAAGTTGACATTGTCAAGCCATCGTTTTGGCTGCCGGCCTTTGTTTCTCTTACCAGCCAACCTTCCTTCCAGGCATAACCTACTCACATCATGAGTTGATCTTTTTATATGGCCGTATAGTTTGAGTACTCTTGACTTGACAAATGATGTAATTGGTCTAAGTTTGGTAATGTATACAGATAAAAACAGACAAAAAATGCAGTCTGGTTACAATAAAAAAATGTTGATGTAAAATTATTCATTTTTTTTTTCATATCATTCGAAAACCACCAGACTATGCAACCTCTAAATATATCCGTATCTCCTTACATTTTCACCTGTCTTCCTTTCAAGGCGGAATCGATATAAGGTGTTTCAACAAATACATTTTACCCTACAAATATGAAACACCCTAATGAACAGTCCATTCCTATTTAATAATTATTCTTAGTGGATATTTGATATTGTTTTGTATTACTATCTTTATAATTTGTTACTATCATTCTTACAGCTATATATAATATTGGTGTACTATTTTATTTACTCGATGAAACCCCAAATCTGTTATTTTGTCGTCTTTGTATTGTCCCCAATTTCTTCCGCAGTAAAGGAAATTAATTAGTCAACATTATCATTGGCAGTATCAGTAGAGCATGATTCACAGCATAGAGTAACGTACCTTTAGGTTCTGAGTTCAAATCCTGCCGAAGTTATCTTTGCCTTTCATCCTTACGGAGTCGATAAAATAAAGTACCAGTCTTGCAATGGGGCTCGATTTAAGCGACACATCTCCTTGCCCGAAAAAAGAAAACTGGCCTTGTGCCGAAATCAGAAACCATTCATTCTGAATTCAAATCCCGCCGAGGTTAACTTTGCCTTTCATCCTTACGGGGTCGATAAAATAAAGTACCTGTAATACACTGGTTAATTGCAGGCCTTGTGCCAAAAGTAGAAACAATTATTACTATAATTAATATAAGTATCGGCAAAGCGTCGGACACAATGCTTCACGACATAGAGTTACGGCCCTTTAATTTCTATTTTCAAATCCCGCTGGGGTTAGCTTCGCCTTTCAACCTGACGGAGTCGATAAAATAAAGTACCAGTTACGCTCTGCGGTCGACTTAATCGACATTCCCCGCACCAAGCATTGTTGGCCTTCTGTCTAAATCAGAAACCATTATCATTTAGCAGTATCGGTAGAGCGTCAGACACCATGCTTTACGGCATAGAGTTAAGGCCCTTTATTATCTGAGTTCAAATCCCGCCGAGGTTAATTTGCCTTTCCTCCTTATGGGGTCGATAAAATAAATCCCAGTCACACACTGGGTTCGATTTAATCGATTTCCCTCCCCCCCCCAAAAAAAAATTGCTGGCCTTGTGTCTATATAAGAAACCATTGTTATTGATATTGTGAGTGCAGCAGATTGGCAGTATCGGTAGAGCGTTGGACAACAAGCTTCGCGGCATAGAGTTACGGCCCTTCACGTTCTGTGTTCAAATCCCACCGAGGTTAGCTTTGGCTTTCCTCCTTATGGGGTCGATAAAATAAAGCACCAGTAATACACTGGGGTCGATTTAATCGACTTTGCCCACCCCCTCAAATTGCTGGATTTGTGACTAAAGTCGAAACAATTATTATTAATGTTGTTGTTATCATCATTGCTATAAAGCAGCTAACTCATTACTTTGGAGTCAACTAAGTTTTAATTTTCAACAGAAATGAAGTATTTTATTAAACTCTTACCTTCACTTCAATCTCTGGCACCATCGCTTAAACACAAGTGTTTATAATATATCTATTTATGTAAGTGTATATTTACGTTTCTTTATGTCTATATATAGATATATAGGTGTGTGTGTGTGTCTGTGTGGGTGTGTGTGTGTGCATATATGTGTGCCTGTATGCGCGTGTATAAGTACACAATAAGCTTCAGTATATTGCCTGCCATTATATTAGATGCCAAATGAAGGCATTTAATAAGATATATTCTTATGTGTATATATATACACAGACATACACACTCACACACTCACACACATATATATATATAAATAAATACATGTGCATATACGTAGTCAAATATATATGTAGTTATGTATACATACATACCTACATCCGTACATACATACATACATCCGTACATACATACATACATACATCCGTACATACATAGATACATACATCCATCCATACATGCATACATACATACATACATACATACATACATACATACATACATACATACATACATACATACATGCATACATGATATGTATTTCTTGATTTATCTCTGAATAATTTCATATGTGTGCGCTGGTAATTATTTTGCTAATTATTATCTCTGGAGTATATTCTGACTTATTTAAATTATCTCTATGCAAATTACATATACATGTATGCGCATATATATGTTTGATATTTTATAATAATGTGTGTGTGTGTATTTATAAAGTGCATTTTATTTGGATATTTTCAAATAAATTTTATTACAAAGATTATATCTAAATAGATATCGCTATAAACATGCATATAAGCAGACACGTACGCATACACAGACATAGAAGCGTATATATATGTGAAATGGATATACTTCTTTTTAAAAACATCTATATATTTATATGTTTTTGCCAGTGTTCTTCATACAGATTCCTTAAAAGGTTATTTATAGATTTAATAGCATATATACCACATATC
>OZ024743.1:346645138-346652638 GCA_964016885.1 Eledone cirrhosa
TTTGTATATAACCTCTATATCTACATGCATTCTTTATTATACAAACAAATAAATCAATACACACATGCATACACACGCGCACATATATGTATACATACACATATATGTGTGTAAAGAAAGAATGTCAATGATTGATAAATAACTATATATACACAATATATATATTTATTTATTTTATATACACACACACACACACATATATATATATATATATGAACAAGTATAATGCATGTATATATATATATTATATTATATATATATATATGTGTGTGTGTGCGTGTTTGTGTGTGTGTATAGAAGAGATTGAAAGGAAGAGGAAGGGGCACAGATCGCAAGATAGTTGAAAATGTAGAAATCTGGAGATATTTAAAGTGAAACATTAATGACAGACACGTATGATAATGAATTCAAATAAACATTTTGAACACATCTCCACCTTATTTTCAACATACTTTAACTGAAACACTACTCACACTTCTACCATTTTGTCGTCATTGACGCATTTCAATTTTGTATGGCGTGATAATTGCATCAAATTCGCCCACCTGAATTGTCTATTGCTATTATTTTGCATTTTACTTTTACTTTGATTATATACGAAAGAAATTCACACATTTGTATCTTTGTTAATCGTAGACATTATTTCAAAGACGTTTGTAGAATTAATTCTCTGCCAAAGTTCTTCCTTACCTATATCACACACCACCACCACTGATACCAGTACCAACACCAACACCATTACTAGCACCACCTATTTCTCATAAACCCATTCTTACTGCACTTTGTGGATTTTCTGTCTTACTTTTTCCTTACCACGTCCCCACTTTCCTTTATCTTACTATCTCTATGATAGTATGTGTGAAATATCTCTATGATAGTATGTATGCATATATCTCTATCATAGTATGTATGCATATATATATATATATATGTATATATATATACGTAAGCATGTGTGTATTTGTGTGCATGGGTGTGTGTGTGTGTGTGTGTGCATGTACGTAAATATATCTAAATCCGTACAACATAATTTCACGAATGCCAGCATTAATGTATTATATATATATATATATATATATATATATATATATATATATATATATATATATATATATATATATATATATATATATATATATATATATATATATATATATATATATATATATACACATTTATATATATATATATTCGTGCCTGTGTGTGTATATATGCATGCATATATTCAAACACACACACACACATATATATATAAAGATGTGTATGTGTGTGAGTGTGTGCGTGCATGTATGCCTGTGTTTGTGTGTCTGTTTGTCTATGTATGTAAGTGTGTATTTGTATGTGTGCGTGTTCTTGTATAACTAGGGAACAGCTTTTCTTTGAAACATTTTATTTCGAATATTCCACTCTAGTCTAATTTGCTCATTTTTATTAAGTTTTGCATTCCCCTATTAGTTATATATGCTTAGGTTAGATTATCAGCGTTCGTAATCCTTTTCTTTATTTCGGTTTCGAGACTTCCACAGCCCCATCTTCAGAACAATAATGCCTATGCTATTGATCGGAAAGGGTGATGGATGTGGTCGGAAATCATGGACACATGATTCAAAATTTCTGGAATTCATTATAATTGGTTTCACGTATGTTGTATCCGCATTTTGATTTTTGGTATATATTCATACATATTTATCTTGTTTTGTGTGGAATTTTATATAGAATTATTACTGTGTACGAAAACAAATCGTTAGTGAATAATCGACACTTCGACTTGGCACAAAGCAAATCTCTCAACATTCCATACAAGCTTAGGAAGCGACGATGAGAGTTCAACTCCTGCTAGACAGCAAAATAGCAGGCTTGCAATCGGAAATGCCTATCCTACCCTAGTCTATACAGTTACAAAGATATTCTATATTTCCTTTTATTTCACACACAATGTATCTACATGTAAATTATACACTATGAGTTTTTTAAGCGCGTTGCTTGGGGGAGATTTGAGTGTAATTTCTAACCCTAAACCTGTATGTCTTAATACAGAGGATCTCACGTAGATGTCTTAATACAGAGGATCTCAAAGTGGGCGCTACCCCGAAAAGGGGCGGTGTAGGAACGGCGAGGGCCTAAGGTGGAAACGGGGTGGAAAAGATGATATAATAGTATATTAGATATCAAATGATACATATTATATATAAACATAGTAAAATATTTATATATATAATATTTATTTATACTTGATATATATTATGTTACTTGTTATATATAAATAAGCGATTTTATTTATTATATATTATTTGCAGGCAGGCAGGTCTCTCTGGAAATAGGGTCGCTGGACACTGATGGTATTAAGTGGCCCTGAGGGGTCGGTGGCCCAAACTGTTTGTGAATCTCTGCCTTAATAGGTCAAAGAAGAATGCATATATTTGGGCTCTTGTTGAGACACTATTTATTTAGCATTCATTATAACCATGTAAATTGTAAATATTTAACAAATATATGCACAATAACACACACATACACACATACACACACACACACACACACACACACACACAGACACAGATATATATATATATATATATATATATATATATATACACACATATACACACATGCACACTGCATGCACACGCGCATGCACGCACAACGTATATACAAACGTTTACATAAATAAGTATTTCTGCTTATGCATTGCGCTCAGAACATGTTCTGAGACCTCCATTTTTAGTAGGAATAACATCGGAGGGAGACATTAAACAATATACTCCAAGGTCAACAAAGAAGATGGGGTTTTCAAGGCTAGAATGCCGTTGAACAAAAACCCACTTGCACAGGGCTGATTCTAGTTTACAATAAAACAAAAGCATGACGAAAATCTTTCACAAATTCAAACTGGCGTAAAACCGAAAATAGAGCCAAACTACTTATTTTCTTTATCTATAGTTAAATCCACATTTACCCCTTCCCACCAGTCTTTAACTTCATAATACACGAGCAAATACGCGCACATAAATATACACAGACATGGACACACAGTAAACTAAATAAATTGACCACCACTTAGATAACCACAGGTTGTCATTGAATATGGAAAATGGACGTGAGACATGAAATCATAAAACATGTCGCCTACGGAGACAACCAGTAATTTCCAGACGCAGATTCTGGACAGTTTTAAGACCTATCCTCCGCCAGACCAAACCGATCGATAATCTCAAATGACTGTTTTCTTGCTAGACTTGATTACTCGATGTGTAATTTACCGGGCAAATAAGGTCAATGATGTTATAATAGGGTCACGCTCTTTTATCGTCACGTGTTTGTTTTGTTTTGATATTCTTACTCCATTTTTCCTTTTTCATAACTCTTATCCTCCATCTCTCACTCTCATTTTTGCTCCTTTTTTTCTTAACTCTCGTCTCTCTCTCACCCTCTCTCTCTCACCCTCTCTCTCTCTCTCTCTCTCTCTCTCTCTCTCTCTCTCTCTCACACATACACACACTATCTCTCTCTCTCTCACTCTCTCTCTCTCTCTCTCTCTCTCTCTCTCTCTCTCTCTAACTCTCTCTCTCTCTCTTTCCCGCTCTCTCTCCCTGTTCGTTTTCCCCCTTTCCTTTCTCCCTTTAGCTTTCCTTAATCTTTAGTTACTTCCGAATATGGTATCTTTCACCTTTCCTAATCCACTTGCATCTTAGCTGATCTTTCTTCCTCTCTATTCCAACGTTTTACTTCCTTCCTTCTTATTATATTTGATTTATTTTTTTCTTTCTTTTCTTCTCCTCAGTCATATTTTTTTTCCTTTTTTTTTTTTGTTTCACCATGATATTTATTTGGCTGTTTGTTTCTTTTTATTATTAGAAGAGGTTAGGTATGGAAAAAAATCCCTGCTTGTGGCCATCGCAGACACTCGAAAAATCAGTAAAATTTAATGCCGTTAGTATTGAATGTCGACGACTGCAGAAAAAAAAAAATAATATGTGCAGTGTGAGAATTGCTGTAAGGTAATAATTTGGGGAGAACGAACTATGAGTTTTGATTACTTCCAGACCTGGAGAAGGTAAATAGAATATGAGTAAGGATTGGGGGAAAGAGACATGTGATTCGGAAGTACTTTGGAGATGAAACGAGAACACCCAAATCCGTGAAGCAGATGCCACAATAGTAGTAGTAACATAGGCAGAGAATGGAAATAACATATTTGTTGTGACCAGGCTGCTGTTGATGGCAATCATTCACGTAGCCTTTCTTTAGATTTGGTCAAGGGTATCTTTGTGTGTAGTAGATCACACCTGAGTTTTCTATAGGTTTAGAAGTTGTCTGGCTCAGAAGCGGATGGTTAATCTTTGTGATACAGTCCTTGTTCTGTTAAAAATATGTCTTCTTCAGGATGGATCTTCAGTGATGGCGAGGAGGCCCATAGTTGCATGCTGTTCATGTATTGAGTTGCGATCGTATTTATTTATTTATATGTAAAAAGAGGTGCGTACAAATATTTGTACATCGCACGCGAGATGGAAAGACTCCATTATGTGATTTGTACATTGACTCCATTATATGATTTGTTGGATTGGCAGTATCGGTAGAGGGTCGGACGCTATGCTTTGCAGCACAGAGTTACGCCCCTTTATGATCTGAGTTCAAATCCCTCCAAGGTTAACTTTGTCTTTCATCCTGACGGGGTCGATAAAATAAAGTACCAGTAATGCACTGGGTAGTGCCTTGTGCCAAAAGTAGAAACAATTATATGATTTGTACATTGAATGTGATTTGAGGGATGAATGGGTGCTATTTCTAGCAGATCGAATTACTTGTTAAAGACTACTTCTTTGATTCAGAACATTAACGTACCCTCCATAGATTACAATTGTTTCTACTTTTGGCACAAGACCAGCAAATACCCAGTGCATTACTGGTACTTTATTTTATCGACCCCGTAGGATGAAAGGCAAAGTTAACCTCTACCGATATTGCCAATCCACCTTCCATAGATTATGATGGAATGAAACTTTAGCTGACCAAAATCGCAGTTGTGTGTTTATTTCCTCCAAAGGTTATATTGAGTGTAAATAATCCCAGTATACACGAGAGTAGTACTCAAAAGATTTTGTAAATATTATCGATGCTCCATCGAAATCAAAGTGGTGGCTATTTTTCCACCATTGAAATATGAGGTGGTGGTGGTGATGATGATGATGATGATGATGATGATGATGATGATGATATTGCTTATGATGATGATGACGATGATGATGATGATGATAAAGACGATAAATGGAGATGATGAGGATGATGGTGATGATGATGATGAGGAGGAGGAGGAGGAGAGGGGGGGTCTAAGAGAATGACGATGATGATGATGATGAGGTGGAGGAGGAGGAGGAGGAGGAGGAGGAGGAGTAATGCTCCCCCTCCCCGTCAGTTCTCAATGAATCGTTCGACCAACTAAATGTCTGAACACGTGTGAGATGTCGAACACACCATCAACGCGTCTTCTCTTAAAGTAAATGCGCAGACACGATCAACGCGACGCAAATGTTCGTCCCTTTTATTTAATCTTTTCTCGTATAAATTTTGGTATATGATAATTTTATAGGTGTAGTTGCATCAACCCTAAATGGTTAGGGAGTTCGCTTCGCAATCATCAGGTCTCGGATTTGATCCAATTACGTGGTAGATGAGTAATTGTCTTCATCCTTCGGGTCAACCAATGTCTTGTGAGTGAAATTTGGTAGACAGAAACCGTTTTGGAAGTTATGGTTGGACATTCAGTTGATCGGAAGACAGAAAGCTCATAGTCGAAACCGACGGAGAATCCATCGTCATCGTTATCGTCGTCGTCATGTGTACGTATATGTTTCTATATACAATGACCCTAAGTTCGTATATAATTACGCACGTACATATATGCCGGAAATGAATTGTGAGTGTCTGTCTTAAGTTTATACACTATCTGATTTAATAGGAAATTTTAGCATGGAAATTACACATGGTTACAACATCTGAAGATGGTCAACTTTTATTGCACCTTTGCATTATTTAGTCTGACTTTCTAACCCTCTCAATCTCCCTTCATTCTCATCACTCTCGCTCTCTGTCGTCTCTATCTCTCCGTCCTCTCTCATTCTCTCTTTCTTTCTCTCACATTCTCTCTCTCTCTCACACACACAGTCTCTCTCTTTCTCTCTCTGCTCCTCCCTCTCTCTCTCTGTTATATGAACCGCCCATACACAGACTCATATACACTTATATGAACATCAATACATATATTTTAGCAATGTATATATGTAAGCGTGTGGAATTCGTGCATCATGTGTCTGTTATATTATAGGCTTTTGTGTCATTCTTTTACGTTCGTTTACGTGTATCTATGCGTCTAACACACGGCTGGTGTACGTACGCTCATACACATATAAATGCATCTCTCTCTCTCTCTCTCTCTCTCTCTCCCTGTATATATATATATATATATATATATATATATATATATATAAAATAAAGTATAATATATATATATATATATATATATATATATATATATATATATATATATATTATATATAAAATAAAGTTAAATAAAAGTCAAATGATTAAAATTTAGCTTCGTTTATTACTGCTATATATATTTCAGTGACAGCCATCTTTGGCTGTGACCTCTTCAGGCAGTTTGAATTAGTATGGTATAGACAAGTACATATGTTGTTTAGGTGTATGATATTGTCAATACTCTGATAAACCTCAGAACCGACTTCTTCGGGACATGCAGACACCTTAGAGCCGGGACCTTTCTCAAAATATATGGACAGTAGCAACACAAGAAGATGTGAACTCCCCTCAAGCTATAGGGACTTCTACAGAACATGAAAACACCTCTCGGCCAGACCTCCCTCAAGCTATATGGACAATTACAACACCCTAGGTTGTGAACTCCCCTCAAGCCATAGGGAACAACCCAGGCGGAGCAGACACCATGATAGCCTAGAGACAGAATCGGACATAGCCATAATAATCTGGCCAACATCTATAACACAAACACTTTTAATTTACCAGATTTCTGACTTTAAAGTTCCAATCTTAAATCTTGATTTCTCTATATTAATTTGTTATTTGTTTTCTGCCCTCTTCACTGTATAACCTTATATTTATATTTATTTTAAGTTGAGATAGATTATAACACAAACACATTGAATATCTCATCTTAACATCTTGTATCATACCAATCTATCCAACATATTCTGACCTTGAGATTGGTTATAGCACACACACACACACACTTTATCCTACATTGGATTGGCAGTATCGGTAGAGGGTCGGACGCCATGCTTTCCAGCATAGTTACGTCCCTTTACGATCTGAGTTCAAATCCCGCCGAGGTTGACTTTGCCTTTCATCCTTACGGGGTCGATAAAATAAAGTACCAGTGATGCACTGGGTAATTGCTGGCCTTGTGCCTAAAGTAGAAACAATTATTTCTCACTTCTCCATATACATTATCATTACTTTTTC
>OZ024743.1:346657638-346670138 GCA_964016885.1 Eledone cirrhosa
AAAATAACGATAACAACAACAGCAACAATGACATTAAGAAAACCACCCTGAGTTTTGCCAGAGTAGCAAAACAGTGCGAAGCATTTCAGGTAACTCAGGAGGAATTAGAAGAAGCCAAAAAAATGGTAAAGAAAGATGGGTACAGGGTCAGTCTCACACCTAATAAAATGGAGCATCGGCGCCTATGCACGTGTCTTATCGAACAATTAATATAAAATCGCACCGAGTGGAACGCGCAACCGAGTCCCAAATCCAAAAAGCTTTGGGACATGTGTGGGCAAAAAAAAATACCACATCAGACGTGGGCAGAAGTATGGAACCGTGGACGTGTTCTTTGAAACACCAGAGGAGGCTAGAGAATACTCCATGGCCCCATTAAGAAGTGACGACTTCACACTCGTCCCAAGCTATTGTGGCCAGAGACTCGTAAAGATCAGGGTCACCCACGTTCCACCGGCCATCGAAATTCCCTGGCTAATAGCTGCCGTCCTCGCCGGCATCGAAGCCAACACCAAGATAATAGAAATAGCGAAAGAAAAGCAGGAGAACTGGTCCGGATCTGGGATGGAGCTCCTGATCCAAGCGGACCAAAAATGCATTGAGGAGATCCCAGAGGTAATAGACCTCACTGACGGCAGCCACCTCACCGTAATTGTCAAGGGCAGAAGGCCTAGCTGTGTCGTTTGTGGTGAAGGAACCCACCTAAGGGCTTTCTGCCCTCAGGCTAAAAGGATGAGGCCACCTCTCATACCCACCCCAGTGACTCAACCAACAACACCACCAACAGCAGAGATGGCAGCAACAACTGTAGCAGCAACAACATAAGCAACTATAACAACAACAACCCCAGCAACAGTAGCAAAACCAACACCAGCACCACCAGCAAAACCAATCCCACCACCACCCAGCGCTTCAGAACTAGCACCAGCGCCTACACCATCCACCACGCCACAACCAAATCTAACGCCTGTGGAGGATTTTCCACTCCCCGGCCTATCACAACTGGAGACAGATTGTGACGACGAGGAGTGGGAAATGGTATCAGGAAAAAAGAAAAAAAGAAACCAAAAAAGAAAAAAATTCTCTTCCATCCCCCTCCAAAAACAAAATACAGAGGAAAACAAATAAATTAACAAACAATAAAGTTAGGACAGATATGCCACCATCCACACCAGCATCACCAACCTCATCACCCCAAACACCAACACCATCACCATCATTAACTCCAACACCACCATCACCTACACCACAAAAGTCACCAAAATGCGAAACAGAAACAAACCCACAACAAACGCAAAAAAAACAAAACAACCAAAACGAAACACACTACACAGCATTAAATTTGAACAACAACCAATTATTACACTACATCCAACACAACACCAGCATCACAGAAAAAGACTACACAACAACCCAAAAATTCACACCACCTCCACACATACAAATCACTCGCATCACACAGAAAACGTATATGACACTAAAATAAAAATTCCCCAAAGACATCGGAGACTTCATAGACGAGGACCCGGCTACTGGAAGCTAAACGCGTCCTTACTAGCGCGCAAGGCCTGCAGAGACCGGATTAGCGAACTAGTTAAGCGGGCGTTGACGGGGGCCATCGTCAACAACAAGTGGTGGTTTGCTCTGAAAAGAGCAATTAGAATAGAGTCCATTAGGTTTTGTAAGGCTTTAGCAATAGAGAAAAATAGAGCGGAGGGAGAATTAGTTACAAAATTAGACGAGGCGCTTTGCAAAGGCATCGCGACCGACGTACTTGCAGCGAAATTGACCCTTGACCAATTCTTCAATGCAAAGCACGAAGGCTGCGTTGTCAGAGCTAGGGTGCGTGCTCTCAGACACGAGGGGACGAAAGCCGTTCAATGGGCCCGAGTGGCGGAGACGCGCCGTGGCAACAAAGCCACGATCCGGTCTTTAGTGGACCACGACGGGCGCATACTACTCGATCCCGGGCAAATGTGTGAAGCTTTTCAGCGACACTTCGCTCAACTTTTCGGGGGCAGCGGCGGGCCGGATCGAGGGATGGACTTTAGTGTCTACCTCGACGGACTGCCGCGGCTCTCGGCCACTGAGGCGGAGTGTTGCGAAAAGCCGATAACAGCCGCTGAAGTACGGGAGGCAATGACTGGCTGCACAAGGGGTAAATTGCCTGGTTTGGATGGTCTGCCCTATGAATTTTACGTACAAATGCCAGACTTGTTCGGAGGCCTCTTGGCGGACGTCTACTGCAACTGGCAACAGCACGGGAGAAATCCCAGCTCTGTGAGCCCAGGAGCGGTGGCGTTGCTGAGAAAGGATCCGAACAAGGGGGATAACATAGATACGTTTAGGCCCATAACCCTGCTAAACACAGAGTTCAAGATTTTGGCCAAGGTGCTAGCAAAGAGGTTGGCGCTTGTCGTTGGTGGTCTGGAGGGAGAGGCGCAGATATGCGCCATTCCCGACAGATCCATCCACGACAACCTCCACCACATGCGATACATCGTAGAGAGGGTAGCTAGGGAACCTGGCACGGGTGGGTCCTTGATCAATTTAGATCAGTCGAAAGCTTTCGATAGGGTCGACCATCGTTACCTAGCGGCAGTCCTGAGGGCAGCTGGCTTTGGGCCCGTCTTCAGAGGCTGGATCGCTGCCATGCACAGCGACATCTGCACTGTGGTGAGAGTGAACGGTCACCTTTCGGAACCATTCAACATCATGCGCTCGGTCCGCCAAGGATGTCCCCTCTCGTCCCTCTTGTACGTATTGACTCTCCAGCCATTACTGCACAAACTGGAGTCGTTGAGGGGCGTCCCGCGCGAACAAGGATGCGGAAGATCCGTGTCAGCATATGCGGACGATGTCACCGTAGTGGTGTCGAACGCCAAACACATCGAGGCGATCGGCACTACACTAAGAGAATACGAAGCGGTGACAGGAGCAATGATCAACCAGGAAAAGTCAGCGGGCCTGCAGCTCGGCGCCTGGAGAGGCAGGTCCATGCCGTCCAACAGCGTCGTCGGGCGCTGGACGGACGGACCAGTTAAATTGCTAGGGGTCTGGTTCGATCCGGACCTCCATACGGACAAAAACTGGGACGAGGTGACGAGCAGGGTGGCTTCTCTCACCCAGAAATGGGCCGAGAGGAAGCTATCCCTGAAAGGTCGAGCGGAGGTGGCAAACGTGTACATCGCGTCCGACATCTACTACCGCCTGACCGTCGTACCTTGTCCTAAGCCCCGCCTGGCTGCGCTGGAGCGTTTGCTCTTTCGCTTTTTGTGGAAGGGACGCGCTCCGATGGTCAGGCGGTCCATCTGCTGTCAACACCCGCTACGTGGAGGGCTGGGCATGCCGTGGCTGATGATGCGCAGACACGCGCTCAGGCTACGACATATCCACCTCTTCCTCGACGGTGATCAGGTGTGGTCTCCGTTTGCTAGACACGTCTTTCCCCAGCTCGTGGAGGGCTGGGCATGCCGTGGCTGATGATGCGCAGACACGCGCTCAGGCTACGACATATCCACCTCTTCCTCGACGGTGATCAGGTGTGGTCTCCATTTGCTAGACACGTCTTTCCCCAGCTGCAGTCCTGGGTCAAGCGAAGACCGAGAGGGAGCGGTGGAGGGGAAGAGCGACGACGTACTTGGAGAAACTCTAGGCGTCGACGAAAATCAACTAGCCAATCTCTTCGGAAGGACTTTTGGGCCGGGGCCTATGGACAACTTCCAGAAATCCCTGGCCTGGCTGTGCTACCGGGGAGCTTTGCCAGTTCGGGATAAACTCAACAGGCATGGAGGTGCCGTCAGCCGGGCATGTCCGAGATGCGTGCAGGGCGACGAAACCGTCCTGCACGCACTCGTCCAGGGTCCGAGCATTGCTGACTTGTGGGTTTATGTCGAACACCTGCTGTCACGTGTAGGACGGATCCAGCTATCAGCTGAGTCCATCGTGAGGATTGCCCCGCCCTCTTCCTTTAGCCGGGAAGGGCAGGCAATTTTTATCTTTCTGGTGGCCATGGCGAAAGAGATAGTATGGTGGACACGTTTGAAAGGACTGAAGACGAGCACTTACCTCTTCGGTGATGCTGTGATTAACTTTTTCAAATTTCATTTGAAAAGCAAAATCAGGGTAGAAAGGGAAGTGCTCTCTTCCCAGCATTTTGTTGAAAGATGGGTGAGAGAAGCAAGTATGGCCCGAGTGAATGGGCCTACTCTGAGTAAGTGTCTGTAAATTAAAGGTGGAAAACTGGGAGAGGGCACTTGCCCTGGTGGTCAGGGTCACTGTGGTCTTTTAATGGGCTTTCTCCATAAATGTCCCTCGGAAGTCTCCCCCCTATTGGGGAATTTTTCTTTGTTATTTTATTACATCCTCTGTTTTTTTTACACGCAGAAATGCCCATTTGTACCGTCCTGTATTGTCCTGTACTGTCCTTAATGTCTACTTTATGTAAACCCTTGTGGTTAATAAAGAAAACATTATTATCATTATTATTATTATTATTGAATGCCATGGTTGACGGAGGCTCGGCTCTGTAAGGTATAGTAATTTTTAACCGTTAAAACAATTGTAAATTGTTTAAAACTTGAACCAAATTGTTGATAAAGACACCCTCCTCCTCGTGAGAGGGGTCTTTCTGTCCGTTATTTGGCCCTTCGGGGTTAAATAACCAGTTATTGGGGTTTTGTACCCAAAATTTCATTTTAAACAAAAAAACATGGCTACGAAAAAGAAATTTCATACGTCACTCCCACTCATTCCGTCTTCTTCTTCCTCAATCATCACTACAGCAGAGAGAAGATTGTCTCTCTCCCTCCCTTCTTTAAATGTGTCTCTCTCCCTCCCTTCTCTTTCGCAAGTGACGAAAGAAAAGAAAAGTCTCGTGCAAAGCGTGCAAGGTTTCTCCACGACGACGACAGCGACGAAACAGGTGTGCGGGAAATACGAAAACCCAGTTCATTCGTCTGACGTCAGGAATAATAGCAGTAGCAGCCGTAATAACAACAGCAACAGTGACAATGAAAACAACAGTAGCAGCCGCAACAGCATCACCAGCAGCATAAACAACAACAGCATTAGCAGCAGCAACACCAACAACAACCACAGCAACAGCGGCGGAGGCAGTAGTCGTAGTACCTGCAGCAACAACAAAAGTACCAGCAGCTCTGACGACAACAACAACAGCAGAGAAAAACCAATCTCATTTGCAGGTATTGCGAAAAACCTGGAAACAATCCTCATAACAAATGAGGAATTAGAGGAAGCGAAGAAGATGGTGACAAAGAACGGACACCGAGCAATCTGCAAGGCAGCGAAAAATTTTTTCGAAACCCAAGAGCACTGTACGGTCACGTACCGTACAGTAAGTACAAAATCCCGTAGGGTGGAAAGAGCCACAGAGGCCCAAATACAAAAAGCCTTGGGGTCTGTGTGGCAGAGGAAAACGCACATCACCCGAGGCAAAAAATACGCCACCGTAGACGTACTTTTTGCCACACCCCAGGAGGCAAAGGCCCAATCAGTAGTGACCCTAAGGAGCGAGGAAATGGTGTTGGTGCCCTCCTACTGCGGGCAAAAAATTGTGAGGGTCAAACTGACCCACGTCCCCCCCGGAATGACCCCTTCTTGGCTGGCCGCGTCTGTCCTCGTCGGAATCGAGGACAAAACAACTGTACTGCAAGTACAGAAAAAAGTAAGAGAAGATTGGGTCGGCTCCTCCATTGAGATGCTAATCCAAACCAACCAGGAGTGCATCGAAGCTATCCCGGATGTGATAGACTTCGATAACGGCACTCAACTGCCCATAAGTGTTGAGGGCAAACGCCCGAAATGCTTTCGCTGTGGATCGAAGACTCACCTCAGGGCCTTCTGCAACGAGAAGACCCTGAGAAAGGAGAAAACCCCCCTCCTCCCGAATCCGGTTCCACGGCTACCAGCAACAGGACAAGCGGCAACCAGGAACGATAGGTCCGTGGCACCCATACCCACTCCACGGAAATCAAAGACAGCAGCAGCAGTGGAAATATTAACAACAACAACAGCAATACCAAATGCAGCTGCAACAGAGACTCCAGTGCAAACATCACCAACAACAACAAGTGAAAGAGTGGAGCTGGTACCCCTCCCCGACCTTACAGAATCAGACATGGAGTGTGAGGTGGGAGAGGGATGGCAAAAGGTCTCAAGAAGGCACAAACGCAGAAGCAGCGCATCGTCGCCTTTGAAAAGGGAGGAAAGAAATGAGAAAAGGGTAAAGTCTACTGCAAAGAGACCCACAGCAGCAACACCACCAACACCATCACCACCCACACCAGCACCACCATCACCACCGGCGACAACCCCACCGCCAACAACACCTTCAACACCACAAGCACCAACATCGCAAACACAACAACAAAACACACACACCCAGCAACAACGACAAGAAAATAGCAGAACCACACCCCACCCCCAGAAAAACAAATGCACGGCAATAAACACACACAACAAGAAACTAATGACTTACATAATTGAACACACAGACATTTCACAACAGGACTACATAATACCAGCACCAATCAAAACGCCAACTAACATAAGACTGCTAAAAATAGCACAGAAACAATACACAAACATTAAAACGAAATTCCCCAACGCAGTTGGTGATTTCAGGGACCTAGGAGGAACCATTAATCGAAGAGTATATTCAGACATTCTCTTAGAAGAGCCGACGACCAGCCGAAGGGACGATTCAACGGTCCCTTCACCAGACGATCAAGTGAAAAGGGATGTAAAAACCATCCCTCCTCTACCAAAAATACGGTAAGTGGTCTTTCCCATCGTTTCCACTCTATTTTAAACATGACCTCACTCAGAATAGGCAGCATAAATGCGCGTGGCTTGGGGTCGTCATGGAAGCAGGGTCACCTGCTCAACGACCTCAGGTCACTAAACATAGATGTAGTGGCCATCAGCGAGACCAGAATCTCCGAAGCACGGGCCTTCGCACCGATCTTCGGCGGCTACGATGTGTACGCATCTCCCAGCCGTCCTGGATCCGGTGGAGGAGTTGCTGTACTTTTTCGGAGAGGTTTGGATCTCGCCATACGGGCCATCTTCCTGGACCCAGAGGGTAAGCTGGTGGTGCTGGACGTGACCAGCGGAGACGGGCAATCTTTCAGGCTAGTGGCCGTCTATGCCCCGACAGGAGCAGGGCGGCCTGATTTCTTCCGGCGTCTGGAGACCTTTCTTGGAACGTCCCGCTCTTTAGTGTTAGTGGGCGACTGGAACGGGATCTTAGATGCACGCTGGGACTGTGTGGGATTAGCGGATAGGGGTGGAGGGTGCAAAAGCCTCACCAACCTGCTCAGGCGTTTTGAACTGTCTGACAGGTACCGATTGGATTTCCCGAATGTGCCAATGTGGACTTGGACAAACCGCATAGGGTCATCCAGATCATATCTAGATAGAGTATTTTGTAGGGAAATAGATAGGTCTAGCATAGGCTGTCCACAATTCAAGATAGTCAGCTACACGGACCACAAATTCGTGACCTGTGTGCTTGACTTAGATAGGCTTCATAGACGAGGACCCGGCTACTGGAAGCTAAACGCGTCCTTACCAGCGCGCAAGGCCTACAGAGACCGGATTAGCGAACTAGTTAAGCGGGCGTTGACGGGGGCCATCGTCAACAACAAGTGGTGGTTTGCTCTGAAAAGAGCGATTAGAATAGAATCGATTAGGTTTAGTAAGGCTTTAGCAATAGAGAAAAATAGAGCAGAGGGAGAACTAGTTAGAAAATTAGACGAGGCGCTTAGCAAAGGCATTGCGACCGACGTGCTTGCGGCGAAATTGGCCCTTGACCAATTCTTCAATGCAAAGCACGAAGGCTGCGTTGTCAGAGCTAGGGTGCGTGCTCTCAGACACGAGGGGACGAAAGCCGTTCAATGGGCCCGAGTGGCGGAGGCGCGTCGTGGCAACAAAGCCACGATCCGGTCTTTGGTGGACCACGACGGGCGCATGCTACTCGATCCCGGGCAAATGTGTGAAGCTTTTCAGCGACACTTCGCTCAGCTGTTCGGGGGCAGCGGGGGGCCGGGTAGAGGGATGGACTTTAGTGTCTACCTCGACGGGCTGCCGCGGCTCTCGGCCACTGAGGCGAGGTGTTGCGAAAAGCCGATAACAGCCGCTGAAGTACGGGAGGCAATGACTGGCTGCACAAGGGGTAAATCGCCTGGTTTGGATGGTCTGCCCTATGAACTTTACGTACAGATGCCAGACTTGTTCGGAGGCCTCTTGGCGGACGTCTACTGCAACTGGCAACAGAACGGGAGAATTCCCAGTTCTGTGAGCCGAGGAGCGGTGGCACTGCTGAGAAAGGATCCGAACAAGGGGGATAACATAGACAATTTCCGGCCCATAACTCTGCTAAACACAGAGTTTAAGATTTTGGCCAAGGTGCTAGCAAAGAGGTTGGCGCTTGTCGTTGGTGGTCTGGTGGGAGAGGCGCAGACATGCGCCATTCCCGACAGATCCATCCACGACAACCTCCACCTCATGCGATACATCGTAGAGAGGGTAGCTAGGGAACCTGGCACGGGTGGGTCCTTGATCAATTTAGATCAGTCGAAAGCTTTCGATAGGGTCGACCATCGTTACCTAGCGGCAGTCCTGAGGGCGGCTGGCTTTGGGCCCGTCTTCAGAGGCTGGATCGCTGCCATGCACAGCGACATCTGCTCTGTGGTGAGAGTGAACGGTCACCTGTCGGAACCGTTCAACATCATGCGCTCGGTCCGCCAAGGATGTCCCCTCTCGTCCCTCTTGTACGTATTGACTCTCGAGCCATTACTGCACAAACTGGAGACGTTGAGGGGAGTCCCGCGCGAACTAGGATGCGGAAGATCCGTGTCAGCATATGCGGACGATGTCACCGTAGTGGTGTCGAACGCCAAACACATCGAGGCGATCGGCACTACACTAAGAGAATACGAAGCGGTGACAGGAGCAATGATCAACCAGGAAAAGTCAGTGGGCCTGCAGCTCGGCACCTGGAGAGGCAGGTCCATGCCGTCCAACAGCGTCGTCGGGCGCTGGACGGACGGACCGGTTAAATTGCTAGGGGTCTGGTTCGGTCCGGACCTCCAGACGGACAAAAACTGGGACGAGGTGACGAGCAGGGTGGCTTCTCTCACCCAGAAATGGGCGGAGAGGAAGCTATCCCTGAAAGGTCGAGCGGAGGTGGCTAACGCGTACATCGCGTCTGTCATCTGCTACCGCCTAACCGTCGTACCTTGTCCTAAGCCTCGCCTGACTGCGCTGGAGCGTTTGCTCTTTCGCTTTTTGTGGAAGGGACGTGCTCCGATGGTCAGGCGGTCCATCTGTTGTCAACACCCGCTACGTGGAGGGCTGGGCATGCCGTGGCTGATGATGCGCAGGCACGCGCTCAGGCTACGACATCTCCACCTCTTCCTCGACGGTGATCAGGTGTGGTCGCCGTTTGCTAGACGCGTTTTTCCCCAGCTCGTTTCCTTGACGGAGCTGCAGTCCTGGGTCAAGCGAAGACCGAGAGGGAGCGCCTGGAGACTGGAATGTCTTCAGGCGCTCACAGCCCTCGACCAATCGGGCAATGTGATCGGTGGAAACTCCACCTCGGCGTTCTATAGAGGATTAGTGGAGGGGAAGAGCGACGACGTACTTGGGGAAACTCTAGGCGTCGACGAAAATCAACTAGCCAATCTCTTCGGAAGAACTTTCGGGCCAGGGCCTATGGACAACTTCCAGAAATCTCTGGCCTGGCAGTGCTACCGAGGAGCCTTGCCAGTTCGGGATAAACTCTACAGGCATGGAGGTGCCGTCAGCCGGGCATGTCCGAGATGCGCGCAGGGCGACGAAACCGTCCTGCACGCACTCGTCCAGTGTCCGAAAATTGCTGACTTGTGGGTTTATGTCGAACACCTGCTGTCGCGTTTAGGACGGATCCGGCTATCATCTGAGTCCATCGTGATGATTACCCCGCCCTCCTCCTTTAGCCGGGAAGGGCAGGCAGTTTTTATCTGCCTGGTGGCCATGGCGAAAGAGATAGTATGGTGGACACGTTTGAAAGGGCTGAAGACGAGCACTTACCTCTTCGGTGATGCTCTGATTGACTTTTTCAAATTTCATTTGAAAAGGAAAATCAGAGTAGAGAGGGAAGTGCTCTCTTCCCAGCATTTTGTTGAAAGATGGGTGAGAGAAGCAAGAATGGCCCGAGTGAATGGGCCTACTCTGAGCATATATCTGTAAATTAAAGGTGGAAAACTGGGAGAGGGCACTTGCCTTGGTGGTCAGGGTCATTGTGGCTTTTTACTGGGCTTTCTCCACAAATGTCCCTCCGAAGTCTCCCCCCTATTGGGGAATTTTTCATTGTTATTTTCATTGTTATTTTTGTTACATCCTCTGTTTTTGTTTTTTTTACACGCAGAAATGCCCATTTGTACCGTCCTGCATTGTCCTGCACTGTCCTTAATGTCTACTTTATGTAAACCCTTGTGGTTAATAAAGAAATCATTATTATTATTATTATTATTATTATTATTATTACTATTATTCTACTGTATATAATATCATGTTTAAATAAAGAAATTGTTTATTCACAATGTGGGGGACAGTTTGATGACTGTTTAGTAAAAGTGCATTGGTGTTCATGTGCCAAACACCCTAACAACTAAAAACGTATTATTATTAAACCGGCAATATTACGATTACAAGCGAATCAATCAGCCTTTAGTTTATCAGTTGATTATCTAGAAATAGCTGTCAACTTTCCTTGATATAACATTATATTTTCTTAAGCGAATACGTTTCTAATAGCGAATATAGTCGTTGTTGCACTATCGTTAAATCAGTTTAATTTAGTGAATATATATTTTCACAAATTTTGTTCATATTCTGGTCTCATTAGTGATGCATGCCTTAAGATGGATTCAATTGCCATGTCGAAACACCAGTGATCATAGTTTTACAGGACTGCCCTTGAATTAAACAACAAGGTTACAGGCATCCGGAGTTTAGCTCCAGTCATTCTAGCATTAAGCACAGGGGAGTAAGATCACAACAATAGCTAGCAGGCTGGTCTCTTGCAGAGATGATTTGAACGCGGACTCAATTTACGTAAACATTGAAAGACAAAGACAAGTTCTAGTACCATATCAGTAGAATACCCAGAGCATTGGTGCCTGATTAAATATAGATAAATTTGGCAGGCGACTGTTAAATGCATTGAATACGATAATAACACAACATCGATAATTCTAATGTCTGCCCTTTCAAAACTTGGAGACAATTAACGGCATTAAAATTTATTCATGTGGATTGAAATGCATTAAAAGTGTTATAATCAAAACATACATATTTGATTATATATAACGATATCTTAACTTGAATGGATCTGTTATTTTTATCTGAAGACATTTTTTTCCAATTCCACCCTGCCCGTCCCTTCAATTTATCTTATTTCTTTCTTTTGATGAAAGACTAGCGTCCGAAACGTTAAGACACTGTTCCTGCTTTTTCAAGTGTTAACCTAATATATTCCTTCCACATACTCTACCGGTTCTGTTGTTATTTCTGTTTACCTTGTGTTGTTATATATATGTGTGTGTGTGTGTGTGTGTGTGTGTGTGTGTGTGTGTGTGTATGTGTGTGTATGTGTGCGTGTGCGTGTGTGTGTATATATATATGTGTGTGTGTATGTGTGTGTATGTGTGTGTATGTGTGTGTATGTGTGCGTGTGCGTGTGTGTATATATATATATATATGTGTGTGTGTGTGTGTGTATGTGTGTGTATGTGTGTGTATGTGTGTGTATGTGTGCGTGTGCGTGTGTGTGTATATATATATATGTGTGTGTGTGTGGGTGTGTTTGTGTGTGTACATATAGACATATAGACATACGTGCATATATATGTAAATATGTATGTTCATATGGTTTCAAAATTTTAGAAATGTTTACTAATAGAGAGAGAGACAGTTTCTAGACACAAGCCCCTGGAATTTAAACAACATCAATGAGGTAAATATTTATGCATATCTGCATGCATATGCGTGTGTGTGTGTGTGTGTGTGTGTGTGTGTGTGTGTGTGTGTGTGTGTGCAGACATGGATGTTAATGTATGTATGGATGTGGATGTTTTGAGTTATATATGTGAATATCCATGTTTTGTATCTGATCTGTACCTGAGTATATTCAGTTATTACATGCAGGATTTTTGGAATGTTTTACATGTTTTACTCTACATGCCACTTTTTCGCTACCCCATATCATTATATCTGGTCAGTTGTGCTTGCATTTTATTGAGGTTTTGACTCGAAAATTCCACCAGTACAGTTTCATATTATATATGTGTATGTATTCAATATTGTTGTAACTTTTAATATGTTTATTGTTGGGGCTATTTTTTCTACGGGTTGCATTTTGTAGTGTCCTGGCCACTACATC
Source organism: Eledone cirrhosa (assembly GCA_964016885.1). Classification (NCBI taxonomy): domain Eukaryota; kingdom Metazoa; phylum Mollusca; class Cephalopoda; order Octopoda; family Eledonidae; genus Eledone; species Eledone cirrhosa. Next base: position 346,670,087 of record OZ024743.1, read on the forward strand.
GTGCCTCATAGGTAGATATTACTATTATGACATCTTTGAACAGCTGCTTATA
>OZ024743.1:346675138-346680138 GCA_964016885.1 Eledone cirrhosa
TCCCCTAATTCTCTGGCCTTGTACTTAAAAGAGAAACAATACATGATATACAGGAACTGGAAGAGAGAAGAAAAAACAGAGACACGGAGTGAATTAAAATGTGGGAGTAACCATACTGCACGAGTATACAGGCAAAGAGGGAGATAAAGAAGGAAAGTACGCTGACGCACATATACAAACAAACACATATACTTCTCACCATGCACCCCCACCACCACCACCACCACCACCACAGACACACTTACAAACAAACACATATAGTGCTCCCCACCCACAGACACACACATTCAACCATTTATACTGCCCCCCCCCCCACACACACACACACATTCAAACAAACACAGATACTGCAATAAATTGAGTGTCAAGGCTATACAAAATACGGATATAATTTTTTTTTTAAATGTATTTTAGTTCCTTTTTTTTTCATGCATGGAATAAATATGTTGCTATATATATTCTTTTTGTAAATTTATTTTGTTCCTCTTTTCAGAAATCGACACTTTATTTTAATACTATTTATATTTGTTGTTTTTGTAAATTACATCATTTTATCAATCTATATGAATTTGCCATGTTTACATGTTTATATGTTTATATGTATTATATATAGGCGGAGAATTGGCAGAAACTTTCAGACGTCGGATAGAAACATTTTCGGTATTCGTCCCATCTCATTATGCACTCTGAGTTGAAATTCCGCTGTGGTTAACTATGCCTTTCGTCCTTTCGGGGTCGATAAATAAAGTGCCAGTAATGTACTGGTGTCGATTCTTTCTCTATAGAAAAAATTGTTTGTGTTCTGACCCGGAGAGGGTTGGGCTCCCTCAGGTTTAAAAGTGCATATGACGGTGCCTCTACGACCCCGCAAGGAGTTATGGGTTCTTGTTTATCCTATGTATTATGTACAGATATGTATTTATCATAGATATGTAATGTTGGGGTGTACAGAAAGCATATATTTATTGTTATTAAAGCATTTATATATTTCCGTTTATTTACATGCTCTTACCTTTGGTGATAAATGTGTTTCCAAATTCACCTGACATATAACATACAACACTCTAACACCCATACATTACATATCATCATTAATATCTTATAGAGTTCTTAGTTACAGAAAATATGAAGAAACTCATATGAAGTATATAATGGGATAATATTCCAGTTTTTTTCATTGTCTAAAGTTTTGTTATATTAAAAATATTTGAGAGAGTGTGTGAATTATATATTTAATATTTCCCACCATGCATATCATTAAACAAATCACTCTCCACATTATCATTTCGAAATATTATATATATATATATATATATATATATATATATATATATATATTAGAAAACGTAAGAGAAACACAAACATAAGGACAATCCCCGCTCTTCGGCTGTCTGCTGTGGATCACTGATGTTTCGACGCATTTAAGAGAGTACATCTCACCACAGTGCGTTAATAACTAAGAGGTATAGTTATTAGGGAAGAAAACAACAACAACAATAAAACAGACACGATAGCGAAGAGAACGGCAGAAAAAGAAAATAAACAGAAGAAAAAGAACTGAAGAAAAACATACCGATAAAGAGGGGGAAACACTATTCAGTAGTACATGTAAGTTGCAGTAACTAATGGGAGAGAGAGAGTAGTTAAAAAGGGGACCGTGCGTAAGCCATGAGTCCATAATAACAGCACGAGAGAAAAAGCAAAGGGCTGACCGTCTGATCTTAGCGAGACCAGGCGCAAAGAGGGAGAGGCAAAGGAAAACGGAATTGAGGGGGGGGAGTGGTAAGGGAGTAGAGAGAGGGGGAGAAATGAGAACAGTGGTAGAGAGAAAGAGAATAAATGAGTGAAAGAGAGAGAGAGAGAGAAAAAGGGAGAGAAAGGAAGAGGGAGAAAGAAGAAGAAAGGGAGGTAATCCTAAATGGCGGGACCAAAACCAGAATTAACAACAAGCGAGATAGGGAGACTAGAACGAAGGTCACAACAATAAATTAATATGAATTAAAAGTGACAAAGGCGCTGTCTGGTTACTAATAAATATTGTTTAGAAAACGTATGAGAAATATAAACATAAGGACAATTTCCACTCTTATATATATATATATATATATATATATATATATATATATATATATATATATATATATATATATATATATATATATAAAGAGAGAGAGAGAGAGAATAGAAAACGTAAAATCAGTGATGCATCTGAACTCAATTCATTGTGTGTTACACTTGTTTCGCCGGCGGACAGCTCGAGACACGATCATTGTGCAGATCTGTCTGATTTTGCGGGTCCAGTATCAGACAGATCCACACAATGATCGCGTTTCGAACTGTCCGTCGGCGAAACAATTGTAACACACAATGAATTGAATTCAGATGCATCACTGATTTTTCGTTTTCTATTCTATCATACTTGCTCTGTAAGGGCATAGAGTGCTCAACCGACACACCGCCTATAGAAGCATCTTAGCTACCATCAGACACACACACACACACACACACACATATATATATATATTCGAACCCTGGTGGTGCATTGTGTCCTTGAGCAAGACACTGTGTTTCGCGTAGCTCCTGTACACTCAGCTAACAAAATGAGTTGTACTGGTAATTCAAAGGGCCAGTATTTTCACAATCTGTGCACGCTGAATCGACCTAAGAACTGCGTTAAGAGTACGTTAATTGCACGTTAATTTCACGTTGATCGGATCACAAGAATACTCGTCGTCGAAACCAACGAAGTGCTAGGTATACATGACTGTAATAATTGTGTTTGGCCAAAGTTAATGGTTTAGAAAATCGTAACAATATAACTAAAGGTGAAAGATGATGACTTTCAGACACCCTCATGTGCTCACTACCACCTCCAGGACGCTCACGAATTGGGCGTCATGGGAGCATGTGTTATATATATATATAAAATGAGTCCCTCATCACTGATTTGCCAACGATCATTGGTATTTCATCGCATTAAAAATCATATATCTCACGTTGGTGCGACAATAACTAATTTAAGTTATTGGGACAATTGAAACGCGTAAAGCGAGTGAGACAAGTAAACAACACAGGGGAAAGCTAACAGAAGATGAAAAGAAACACAAGAAACATGGTTATTCTGTCAACATAAGCTGGGTGAATACATGAACGAGTAAGTAACAGACCTTTCTCTTGTGAATCCGATGTGAGAAAGAAGGTAAATCGGGTTCGTAGCGGACGGGAGGAAGTAAGAAGGGGAGAAACAGAGAGTGAGTGAGTGGAAGTGCGAGGAAGAGGTCAGTAGATTGAAAGTGTTAACTGACATGACAGAGGGGACGAAAGAAAGTAAGAGAAACATAGAGAACGAGGGAGCAGTAAGAGAGAAAGAGAGAAACATAGAATCGCAGTTTAGGTAAATATATGAAAAATATGGGGAGAAGAATACTGCATAGTTGCACATGGATTACATGTTATAAAATGAGTCCCTCATCAGTGATTTGCCAACGATCATTGGTATTTCATCGCATTAAAAATCATATACCTCACGTTGGTGCGACAATAACTAAATTAAGTTATTGGGACAATTGAAACGCGTAAAGCGAGTGAGTCAAGTAAACAACACAGGAGAAAGCTAACCGAAGATGGAAAGAAACACAAGCTACATGGTTATTCTGTCAGCATAAGCTGGGTGAATACATGAGCGAGTAAGAAACTTTTTGACTGAAACCGGTAAAATACATTCCTTTTTGGGGAAATAAATGTTTTGCTGTTATTATATATATGTATATATGCGCGTGTGTGTGTGTGTGTGTGTTTGAGTATGTATATATATATATATATATATATATATATATATATATATATATATATATATATATATATTCCAAGAGATGTCAACATGAATGGACCTGATATTTTTATCTAAAGACATTATTTTTCAAATTACACCCCGCCTGTCCCTTCAATCTATTTTATTTCTCATTCTTTCTTCTGGTGAAGGATTAGCGTCTGAAATGTTCAGACCACCTTCTTGCTATTTTAAGAGTTAATTTAATATATTCCTTCCATATACTGTACCGATTGTGTTGTTATTTCTGTTTAGCTTTTACACACACACACACATTTATATATATATATATAAAGATCCCGTTAGGGTGAAAGCAGCGATTCTTTGCTTAAACTTTAATCTGTTATTTTAATATATATATATGTATATATATATATATATATATATATATATATATATATATATATATATATATATTTATTAAAATAACAGATTAAAGTTTAAGCAAAGAATCGCTGCTTTCACCCTTCGTTTTTGAATTTGTTTTGCAAGATTTCTTATCTGAAAACGTGTGTTGAGACAGATATTGTTATACTTTGGGAGGGTGATGCTGCCAATAAAAACACACGCACCTGTTAGTTTTCACTTCAATTTATTATAAATTTCCGTTTGGCTGGTCGGTTCAATGACCGGATGATTGTTAATATATTGTCAAATCTGTACCGTCACACATTCTGTGACCTCTTCAGTGACAGATTTTTCTTATTTTGTGTCTCTCCTTTTTCTGTCCTACACCATCTTGCTTTTGTGTGTTGTGTACTTGGTTTGTGCATGTGTTACATCCGTGTGTGTGTGTGTGTGTGTGTGTGTGTGTGTGTGAGTGTGTGTGTGTGTGTGTGTGTGTGTGTGTGTGTGTGTGTGTGTGTGTGTGTGTGTGTGTGTGTGTGTGTGTGTGTGTATTTTATCTGTTTATTTACTTGTCACTAGTTGGTTGTCTGTTCTATCGGTGTGTGTCTGATTTGTTTTATTAGTTTGGTTTTGTGTGTCTCTGTATGTCTTTACCTTGTCCATAATTACTAGTTGTGATGTTGCTGCTATTTCCACTCATGTTTTCTGTTTAATTTTGTCTGGAGTTCGTTTATGTTTGTTGCTTCTGTAATTTGCCTGAGCAATGAGTCTTTTCTGTGTGTGGGTATAATTTATATCTCTATGTTCTCTGACGTGCCTCTGT
>OZ024743.1:346690138-346692638 GCA_964016885.1 Eledone cirrhosa
GGTTTATAGAATTATCTTGGCCTTTGTCACTCTAAGTAGAGCTTTAATAATTAGCTTTTAAAGAATTTCCCTTTTATTTAAATCCATCAACCATGACCGACCCCCAACCATCTTATAGACACCTGAAATATAGGCATTGTTAGCTTAAGAGAAACTTAAAAATAAGGAGTGGCACCCCATTCTGAACTTGTTTATAGAATTCTTTCTGCCTTTGTCACTCTAAATATAAATTATTGCCTTAAAGAATTAGCTTTTAATGAATCCCCTTTTCTTTCAACCAATGACCTCCACCCATCCCACTCCCTACCCTCTCCTACCACCTGAAAAGATATAAATACCACAACATTTATTTTTGGACAGCCAGATTCCTGATGATTTCTAAAGAAATAAACAGTTCTAGTCCTGTAGAATCTCATCTATATTAAAACTTTTATACTCTGCTGTGTATTGAGTACCTTACTTACTGTGGTTACCCCCGATTCAACCCGGAATAACTTATATATATATATATTATTAAAAGGTCTGACGCCATATTCAGTTGATTCAAGTTTATTTAAAATTCTTTATACATATTTCGCTGAAGAATATTAATTATGATAGCCCGAGTTCTTCAGACGGCAAAACCTATAAAAGTTCCTAAATAAACCTTTAAGTTAGGTAAAATCCAGTAACTTCTTCGATAAAGATTTTTTCTACAGAGGGATGGCCAGGCGAGTAGTGTTGATTCTTCGATGGCCGGTCCCTATATATATGTGTGTGTGTGTATATGTGTGTGTGTATATGTGTGTGTGTGTGTATCCATACATACATATATTTGTGTATATTCAAACAATATGTATTTAAATATGTATGTTTATATGTATGTATGTATATGTGCATGCATGCATAAACACTTCCATTTACGTTTATATGACCATGGGCCGTTCTCTTTTTCATTGTTGTAACTAAGACAGAACAATATACAACAAAGAACGTTATTAAAACGACTCGGAAATTTACTTATTACTTTATATTGTATTTTGTTTTCTCGTTTTTATTCATTAGAATATTTGCTCTGGTGTGTGTTGATTTGGGGCAATGAATTGAGCTCCCATTTCACGAAACTTTTAAAAAACATAATCATTTGGATTTCTTAAGAAAGTTGCCAGAATAAACTGTAATGCCTGTAGGAAAGGAACACACATTCACTCGCGCGCGCACACACACACACACACACACACACACACACACACACACATATATATATATATATATATATATATATATACAAACACACAGACACGTATACATATGCATGTGTGTGTGCGTATGTGTGGGCGTTGGCGTATATATACAATATATATAACAGAAGAAAGAGTTCATGATTAAAACAGAGTTATCTCATCATTAACCTATTGTATATTGTAACATTGTAATACTCATGAAAAAAATGAAAGGAAGATAAAAGAAGTTTAATTAGATTTTTCCAGTCCGGACAAAAAGATTAAAAGAATTACTCTTCCGTCTTTTTATTACCATATTGTCTTCTATATGTCTATTTATTTATTATTAAATTACCCCTATATAATTTATTATAATCGTCTTTTCTGTTGACTTTTTTTCATTTAACCATTGTTATTTTCTCTTCAGTTATACTGAAGCAAACCCATGCAAATATTTGTTGTGGACTAGCAGTATCGGTAGAGCGTCGGATATTATTTTTTGCAGGATAGTTACGGCTCTTTACGATCTGAGTTGAAATTCAGCTGAGGTTAGCTTTGTCTTTCGTCCTTACGGGGTCAATAAGTAAAGTACCAGTAATGCACTGGGGTCGATTTAATCGACTTTCCCCTCCCCCCAAATTGCTGGCCTTGTGCCTATACTGGAAATCATTAGTATTCAGTAGAACGTCGGTCAACATGCTAAGTGACATATGATTACCTCCCTTTACATTCTGAGTTCATATCCCGCCGAGGTTAGCTTTGTCTTTCATTCCTGCGGACTCGGTAAAATAAAGTACCAGTATAATCGACTCTCCCGTTCCCCAAAATGTCAGGCTTTGTGCCTAAATCAGAAATCATTGTTATAGGGCGGTGGATTCGCAGTATCGGACACCATGCTTTGTAGCATAGAGTTATGGCCCTTTACGGCATGTGTTCAAATCCTGCCGAGGTTAACATTGCCATTCATTCTTAAGGGGTCGATAAAATAAAATACCAGTAACGTACTGGGGTCGATTTAATCATTATTATATTACGGACAAAGGTTAACTTTGCCTTTCATCCTTACGGGGTCGATAAAATAAAGTACCAGTAATGCACTGGGTATTTGCTGGCCTTGTGCCTAAAAATAGAAACAATTATTATATTACGGACTGAGGTTAGCTTTGCCTTTCGTTAAGGCGGTGAATTGGCAGTATCGGTAGAGGGTCGGACGCCATGCTTTGACGCATAGAGTTACGGCCCTTGCCATTCTGAGTTCAAATCCCGTCGAGGTTAACTTTGCCTTTCATCCTTACAGG
>OZ024743.1:346697638-346702638 GCA_964016885.1 Eledone cirrhosa
TTTGGAAGTAGAAAAAAATATTCATCAGTTATTATGAAAAACAAGGTGGTACAGAGCTTATCTTTATTAAAGCAGTATGGTGCATCCAGAGACACGCTTGCGTAGTTTGATCACAAAAATGAATATCTCTTTATCAACGACAATATGACAGGTTTGTAATGATGCTAGAAATGGTACCCCATAAACCTGTCTACAAAGAGTCAAGAATAAAGGAGTAGTAATTATCTAACAAAGAAAAAAAACATTGTCATTTATATATGAGTCTTTTCAATTAGGAATATGATGAGAGCGGAATTATGTTATATTAGTTGGTTTGGTTTGTATTACCTGATGGAGAATTTGGTATAAGCTAAACTATGTTTATATGCATCTCTGGTCAGTAGTTGCAGCTAAAATCTACAACAGAATGCTACAAAAGAGAATAAATCGAAATGGTTTCAGACATAATATATCAACTGTCTCACAAATATTGGCACTGTGGGGTCTACTAGAGGGCGGGCAATCAAAGAACCCTAAAGCTGTACTAAGTTTGATTGACTTAAACAAAAATGTTTGTCTCCATGAATAGAGGATAATTATGTCAATCCTGGTTGCATATGACATACCAGATGCCATAGTTTTTGCTATAAATATACTCTAGATAAATGCCGAAGCACAAGTAATCTCTCCTGGTGGTAATAACGAGTTTTCTTTTAGATTTTAGAAAATGTTCTTCAATGTGACATATTGGCACCATATATTAGTACAACTGTTATATGTGATACATATTTTTTTCGGGTGACATAGCTCTTCTAAAAATGCAATCGATCAAACGCAAGAAACTCTTCATAAAGCCGAATTCTCAGCCAGGAAATTTGATCTACACATAAGTGTGACTATATCCAGTAGATGATATTCTATATTCGAGTTGCTGGATAAGTTCATCAAAAAGGACATTGGCATTAGAATTTCCAAAGTCTGGGCTACATTGAACAGATTGGAAAGAATATGGAAGTCAGATCTACCCAGAAAAAGAAAATTATCATTTTTGCGAACATCTGTTGAGTCAGTCTTGTATGAATCAGTTACATGAACCCTGCCACAGCACTTGAGAAGAAACTAGATGGAACATACATTAAAATGTTTAGGGCTGTACAAAACATAAACTGGCATTAACGTATTACAAATGAAAGTGTATATGGAAACCAAAATAACAACCAAAGTTGCTCAAATACGGTTACGATTCACAGGATATTCCTGGAGAAGAAAGCGGGAAGTTATACACAATCTAATATTGTGGGAACCAACTTACGGGAGACGTAGTAGAAAAAGTCGTGCTCGAACCTTTCTTAATCAACTCTCGGCGATACAAACTTCAGTCACAGGAATGTTCATCTGTGGACGCAATGATGATGATTATGATGATGATCATATTCATCGAGATGCGGTATTGAAGTGGAAGAATATATTTGAGTTACATGTGCAAGTATATACGTGTGAATATAGAGTATACAACATGCCACATTTCTGGAACATTATACGTAAATTTCCAGTTCCATTAATGCAGTGTCTGTTTGTGAAAATATGCGCACACTTACGCACTAACACACAGACATATGCACACACGTATGCATACACCCATCCTCACCATATATATATATATATACATATACGGGATAACAGGTTATCGTTATGGCAGTCCACTTAGATGTAGTCCAGTTGGAGTAGTTCTTGTAGTGGATAGTATTAACGTGTGGCTTAGTTTGACTCAACAAGACGTGTTCATAGTGATGCTGCGAGTTCGCGGTGATTTCTATGTAGTTTATACTTGGAGTAATAATAATTCAAGAAAGAAGATTGACATGGTTCGCTATACAATAAGGTCTTTATTCACATTGCTGACAATTGATTTTTGATCTGACAGGTCTAGAGTTCGCTATACGCCTGATTTTACGCCAAATCAGGCGTATAGCGAACTCTAGACCTGCCATATCAAAGAAACAATTGTCAGCAATGTGAATCCTTATTGTATAGCGAACCATGTCAATCTACTTTCTTGAATTATATATATATATATATATATATATATATATATATATATATATATATATATATATATATATATGCAAATAGAGAAATTAATGTGACCAAGAAGCCACCAATATTTCATACCCGCCGAGGTTGGCTTTGCCTTTCATTCTTACGGGGTCGATAAAATAAAGTACCAGTAATGCACTGGGTTATTGCTGGCCTTGTGCCTAAAGTAGAAACAAGTATTTCATAATATATATATATATGTATATATATATATATATATATAGTAATAATAATAAATTTGAAGACTAAAATCCAAAGAGGGCTCGATAAGGATGAATATATATCAAATATATAAGAACCCTAGACCAAATATTTTTCAGAAGATCCCGTTAACTGTGAAAGCAGCGATTCTTTGCTTAATCTTTAATCTGTTATTTTAATTAATAAATAAAAAAATATATACATATATATATATATATGTGTGTGTGCGTGTGTGTGTGTGTGTGTGTTTTGCGAGGTTTTTAACCGTTGGTCAGTCAATGGTGAACATTGAGGACCGAATGAATTAACTGATATAAAAGATACAGAAGCGAAAACCAACCAAACAGTGAGGGTGTTCTGTTATTAATTCTGGCAATATTATTACAACAATATGACCCTCCCTAAGTATAACAATATATATATATATATATATATATATATATATATATATATACATGTGTGTGTGTGTGTGTGTGTGTGTGTGTGTGTGTGTGTGTGTGTTCGTTATTCCTGGGGTAAACAACGTTCAGCAGTCAACGTGATATTTTGATTTCTGCGGTTAAATAGGGTCAATACTTAAGTCGATTTATTAGTTTCGTTTGTAGATAGGAACGGAATTGTCTGCTATAGTGTATCATAAAGGATCACAAAGTATAACGAAAGCAAAATTGAAGAAAGAAATCAGTTCAGAATATATGTATTATGTTACACATGCTTCAGCACTGGTCACGCTCAAAATCACCATAGATTATTTAACATTACATATCTGTTTTTAACGACTTCAGTGACCTAAGGTTTCCGATCATGCAGTTACAACATTTTAAGTAATCGACGACGGTTTTGAGCTTGATCACTGATGAAACGTGCGGAATAATCTTATGTTAATGTAATCTCTCTCCTATGGCTATATGCAAATCATAAAGCGAGTGAGTACCATACATCACAACAGATACCGCGATCGATATGATCCCTTAAAATCTCTAACGGCACAAATCCAATAGAGTTAAAATAGTAAAGGAAATAAATGAAAATACATACGGAGCTCATAGATTTGATTCAACCGATTTGTTTGTGGTCTATATCTGGGTCTCCCACTGGTTGGCTTTGTCCGTAAACTCTGTCCAGCGATTCTTCCTTTAGACATTTTAAGCACCTGACCGTAAAATATGAATCTGTGATCTCTCGATTCAGCGTTGTAGCAACTTTATTAGAGCGACTGCCTGATATCCGCATTACGGACCCTATCAAGTAACGTTATTCCAAGGACCCTTCTAGGGTACCACATATGTAAGTGTAGACACAAGCTGAAGATTACGTGTTTCCTTTTTACACCTACCTCCCTTCTTCTGATGAGACAGTGCTGAGGCAGGCACATTACAGTAAGATTTCCTTGAACTACTCCACCAGTTAAACTCCACATAAATACGATTTACACTGCGCAGGCCTTCTTTAGGGACGAGCGTCTCACTCTTCGTAAAATAGATTTTCATTCCTAACGTGGAGCAATAGGCAGCAATCCCATCCAGTGCTGTCAGAGATCACCTTGTAGAGAGTTAAATAATACCATATCGTCTGAAAATTTCAGCAGTTTTATCCTACATCCGTATGTGTAACTCGTCTGACGGGCGGACTGGATCTCTGGCAAAGCATCAAAGGAATGACAATCGCGAGAGATAATCTCTAGTGTTCAAAATAGGAGACAAGAAAGATTTCTAATTATAATTGTTTCTACTTTTGGCACAAGGCCAGCAATTACCACAGTGTATTACTGGTACTTTATTTTATCGACCCCGTAAGGATGAAAAGCAAAGTTAACCTCGGCAGGATTTGAACTTAGAATGGCAAGGGCCGTAACTATATGCTGAAAAGCATGGTGTCCGATCCTCTACCGATCCTGCCAATCCACGGAATTGTATCTCTTTGTGTAACCACCTTGGTAAACTCTATACGAAATGTCTACCGGAGAGATGTAGGAATGTTGTCGAATCCAAGCTAATTGAGGCATAATAGACGCAGCAAGCCGACTAAATATTCCACAGTATTATAGGCCATCGAGAAATCAGGGGAGTATTGCCAAGAGTGTACGCGTGTTCCCTAGTCCCTGAAAGGTTATTCGACAACTTTACACGGGACTTCTTGTGGAAGGTTCACCAGGATTATGGGATCGATGTATAGTTTCTTGTTTCCTTGAATGTCAAAGAAATCTTTCAGATAAATGGTGAAAATAATTCACAGTGTCTGCCGGACTTCACCAAGGGAACGTACTGCTCCTAATCTGCATGAACAAGAATTGGCATGCGCAGCCGGTTTGGATGTAAAGTCATATATATATATCATCATCATCATCATCATCAACGTTTAACGTCCGTGTTCCACGCTTGCATGGGTTTGGACGGGGGTAGTCCCACTTGAGGCAAGAGTGATTGTCTTGCTCGCGTAGGACTGTCTGGCAGGTTTTCTACAGTTGGATGCCCTTCCTAACACCAACCACATTTACAGTGTGGGTCTGGGAGGTTTTTACCGTGTTGCCTACACGGCCATATTACAGCGTGGACTGTGTGTTTTTTTGTCGTGACACCTACACGATCTCATTTGTTTCGGCCTGGATGGTGTGGCACCAACATAACTTTACATAGAACGGGGTGGTGTGGTATATATATATAGTAATAATAATAAATTTGAAGACTAAAATCCAAAGAGGGCTCGATAAGGATAAATATATG
>OZ024743.1:346707638-346722638 GCA_964016885.1 Eledone cirrhosa
GCATACGCTAGGACTATCCGACAAACAGACACACATAGACACACACGTTAGACACACAAACACGCACACATACATAGACACACACCCCGGCTTCAGAAAGTTTTCTGTCCAACAAATTTAATTCATTTCACCTTAGGCAACCCGAAGCTATATTTGAATATAGATTCTCGTGATGCCGAACACGACACTATAGCTTTGAGTAACTAGGTTCTTAATCACAGATATGAGTTTTTCCATTTCATTCAAATTATCAAATCAGATATATTTCTCTTAAATACTGCTCCTTTATTTATTTTCACATATATTTTAAATGTTACTTTGAAAATCCCGTATGAATTTGTTTACAACGAAGAGAAAGAGCTGATTGTTAAAACCGGTGACAGCGACTGGAAAATAGAGTAGCATCAATTATTTAATTATTATAGTTGGCATAGAATGAAGAAGAAAACTCATAAAAATATACGAAAGGAATAAATGTTATGAAGAATCCACTAACATTTACGTCAGATAACCAATTTTAGTTCGTGCTGCATTTTATGATCTAGATGTAGTTAGAAATTTTATAACATTAAATGATGGTGATTCAAAAATAGATGTTGAATTACCATTAATTAATCAATTTTGAACTCCATTTGATAAGCTAAATTTTAACGAACAATTGAACAACCATTTTTGAACTCGCATACTGGCTTTGCAAAATATTATTTTTGACTGTCTAGAAGCTTCAGTTTTTATATAGTTAAATATGGAGAAATAGATAAAGATTTGTGTTGGTGGAAAAATGTTTGTAAATATGTTTTATTCAAAATATGTAGCTTTCTTTGGTTTTGAAGATTCCAGTATATACAAAATACGTTTAACACTTTATATTTACCCACCCGTGACCACACTGCTTACAGGATACAAAATGTCATTTTATACTGTTCGTATAATTTTCTCTATGAGCGTTTTAAGTTATATTTAATGAATAAAAAAAAATACAAAACCACGTTTAATTGTTCAATATTTTAAATATGTAAAAGAGACATTACCTAAATGAATCCATTCTTTTCTCAAGATACCAGAGTCCTTTCCGACGTTTTAGAAAAATATTTTACTGCGCGACATCACCTCAGTCAATTTTTTGAACAATGGGAATGCTTGGTTATAATTAAATAGACTACAATTATTATATTACATAGGAAGCTTCCCTGCGTATCAACCCAACCACAAATCTTTAATCGGTGTAAACAAAAAGCAAGTGAGACAACTGGGTGTTCAAATACTCGATTTAAAATGTGTCGAATATATTGGTTTTAAATCCAGCTCAACGCCAACAACTTGGGTATAGAGTATTGTTGGTTATATCATCATCACTACTTGACTAGTACTTTACTTTAGCGAACGTTGGTATGATTTCAATTTACGGCTTAACTGGTCCTTGTTTTATCGAACTGTCTTAAATTGCTTTGGCGTTATTTGAACTCATGACTTGGCTTGTTCGTATATTATCGCTAACGAACACATAAAGAGCAAAGTGTACAGTAGTGGCTCTTCTTCTTCTTCTTCTTCTTCTTCTTCTTCTTCTTCTTCTTCTTCTTCTTCTTCTTCTTCTTCTTCTTCTTCTTCTTCTCCAGCGAGTCCTGTCAGAAGCAACCGTCTATAATTGATTTGGCTGGATTCACAAGCGAGAATAGCCGAGCCCGTACACGTTATCCAATCACTTTGCTTGGGGGGTCAGCCCTGTTTTTCCTGTCGGTTGGTTTTGCCTGTAGCATTTATCCATCGATCTTTCCTTAGACATTCTAAACGCCTGTAATATTGGAGCTGCGATCTTCAATTCAATGTAGCAGCTCTATTAGAGTGACTCTTAGACCCCCGTGAAACACACTATCGAGTAACGTTACTCCAAAGGCCCTTCGGAGAAATCCAATTTCGACTGCTTGTATTCACGATAAGATTCTTTCAGTCATTACACAAGTCTCATGACCATAGGTAAGGATTGGCACGAATACCGATTTGAAGATAGCGAGTTTGGCTTTTACACCTATCTCTTTCTTCTAATTACCGAATGTTGAAACTGGCGCATTAGCTCCTATAAATCTTCCACTTAATTCATCTTAACATCGCTCGTGAACGCGACTCCAAGTTACTTGAACCTCTCCACCTGCTTCCGTGGAACTCTATTCACATGTAGGGTGGTACTGTGCCGGCTTCCTTGAGTAGACGGGCGTCTCAGTTTTCGCAGCACTGATTTTCATTCCTGCGTTGCCGGCATCAAACCTATCAAGTGTATGCTGGAGATCACTTTCTGTCGTATACAAATTCCACTTGACTGATCCTTCACACACGCCAGTTGTGATACGACATTTATCTCGGCTGCGCATGTCAATCCTGTTCATACATATTATGAACAGGAGAGCTGACAGTAAGTAACCTTTTCTGGCTCCAAATTCCACATTGAATGGTTTCGATTTAACACTATTTATCCGAACACAAATACTCGCTCATTCATATAGAGACATCAGGGCAAGGTAAAGAGAACACTTTCCTGATCTAATCCCGACCACAACAGCATCTTCCGATATATAGGGAAACGATACTACTCTCTCAGAGGCTGTGGTCACAAGAGCAATTCCGGAAATACACCTAAGCAATGGCAATCGGGAGTGATAATTTTAATTTTCAAAAAGAGTGACAAGAGACATTGCACCAATGAAAGAGGATCTCCTTGTTAAACCTCCCAGGTAAAGTCTACCCTAGGTATCTGGCAGAGATTTAGGCAAAGTGATGAGTCCGAGCTAGCTGATGAACATTGTAGCTTTCACGTCTGGCCCAGCATAGCCGACCAAATATTAACACTGCGGCAGGTCTTTGAGAAATCCTGTGTGCACTGCCAATAGATGTATTCTTAATTTGTAGATCATGCAAAGACATTCGACCGCACTCCACGGGACCTGTTGGGAATGTTTTGCAGCAGCTTGGGGACTTGAACTGGGAACATAAAATTAAAACAGTATATGAGAAAGCGAAAACAATGTTCCCCAACATGCTACTGATACTGCCATCTAAAACCACTTGCCCTAATTGCAATACTAAAACAACAAAATTGGAAGTCATGTGCAAACGTAAAACGTCGCCTCGACAAGCATGTTACGCAGAGGAAAAAAGGGATAACACAGCAGGACTTATGAGAAGTTAAATCTGGAAACAATAACACAAAAGACGATCATTAGGAAGATATGTCTGTGGATGTATATGAATTAGAGAGAGATGAGCGATGAGCTGCTTATGTAAATATTTAGGTAAAAGGTAAACAATGATATCAGGGTATGTTGAAGAAGAGAGTAATGACAGAAAAAAATAGCAACAACAACAGCAACAACAACAATGATAATAGTTGTTCTGAAAGAACGGAACAGTAACGATAACGCCATCAACAACAATAACAGTAGGAAGGAAGAAGAAATAATAGAATAGTAACAATACCAGCAACAACAACAACTACAGTAACATCAACAGCAATAACAACAATAATAACATCAAGAGCAACAATCTCAATCACACAAAATTCCGGGTAATAAGGAGACAAAAAGAACACAAACTCAATAGTCGGTTTTCAAAAATGTTTGCAATGCAAAAATCACTAGGAGAAACAACATTAGCATAGAATACACTGCATTTAATACGGCAATATCCACCTACTCTAAACTTCCCTAGCTTCATCGTCTCGGCGGTTATCGTGGTCATTATGAGGATTATGATTGTGCAGCATAGAGTTACGGTCCTTTACGGTCTGAGTTCAAATCCCACCGAGATTAACTTTGCCTTTCATCCTTACGTGGTAGATAAAATAAAGCACCAGTAACGTACTGGGGTCGATTGAATCGACTTTCCCCTCCCCAAAATTACTGGCCTTGTGCCTATACTAGAAATCATTATGAGGATCAGGATTATCATCATAATCACCATCATTATTTTGATGATCGGGAAATAGTTTATCGACGTGCATAGAGTTATCTTCCCTGTCGTCTTTGGCATCATGATCATCATCATCATATGAGGCGTGCTGAAAATTCCCTGTCTTTATCGCGAAAGGGTTGAGCAGTTACCTTCACTTGGGAAGTAGTACCGCTGCAATATGTGTCTAGGAAGGGAATATTTGAATAAAATCATCATTAACTGATGCTTCCCTGATGACGTTTAATAAAACTGACATCATATTTCGAAAGTCTGGATTCATTTTTCTATGAAGTCTCCATTCTCCTGGCTTTCCTGGATATTTTACCTCAGCCATCACACATATTTGTAACGTCAATATACGCTCAAACTCTATTCATTAATGCCTGAGTTACATAGATTATGATGAGAGATGCAATTACATTGTTTGACCGGTTTTCATTGACATTAAGCATTATGCTATGGAGACGGTAACAGTGTTAATGGCTCTTGCAGGCTCTCCGTGGTTGTGAGGTTAATGATGTTATTGTACTGGTTGAATAGGTCTAAAATGGTGGTTGTCGGAACAAGATGTACAACATTAAACACAGAAGGATTAGTAGAGGAGGGCCCAGCTAATTCCGAGGAATAGATGTGTTCATCAAAATGATAGGAATAGCAGCCACATCTACATTGAACCACCCCCTACTATCTTAAATAAATTAAAATCACAATCATTAAATAATGTAGATATGCATTCCCCTAAATCAGGAATCGAATATTATTACGCATATGTTAGCTAAATCATGATAAGCAGGGGATAAGCAACAACAACAACAACAACAACAGTAGTAGCAACACGGAGTGGAAGTATGTAGTGGTATTACTGTGTTAAAATTTGATCTTAAGAGTGAGCTCAGAATCAAACGTAGCACGTCGAAGAAAGACAGATACACACGCCAGGTCAGTGCACATATATATATGTCCATGCATGTGTATGTGTGCGTATGTGCCTGTGTTGTGTGCGTATGTGTGTGTGGAGGTGGGGTGAAGTAAGCAAATGACTAATCAGTCATGAAATACACTGTTCAGAAAGAACTCAGTTTTAAATGTTAAGAAATTAACATCTCGACAAAACCGTTGATCACCGAAGAAATGAGCCATATATAAATAATACATATATAACTTTAAAAAATACAACACCAATTCACATAAATGTTCATTGTTTCCTGAAGATATTATAAGTAAATTTACATTTGAAACAAAAGGACTGTAAAACAGAAGAAAATAAATAAACCTAACCGCTCCAGATTACTTGATTTGAGTACCAAAATGTATAACGGGTCAACTTAATCTGAGGATTAAAGCAACTTATGAGTAGCAACCATATATATATATATATATGTGTGTGTGTGTGTGTGTGTGTGTGTGTGTGTGTATGTGTGTGTGTATATACATATATAGATATAGATATACATATATTTATATATATATGTGGGGGGGTTATTTGTGTGTATGTGTGTGTGTGAGTGTGTACATATATAACTGCAAATATAAAGAGAGGGAAAATTACCTAAAGATCAGGTATGGTAGGTGGGGATTAAAGTAAGCAAGAAAATATTTGAAAGGATATGTGAGGTGAAAAATATTAGTAAAAACATGGCAGGTGGATAAAGGTTACTGCTAAGAAATTTTGCCCTTCCTGTTTGCACTTGTAAGATTTGTAAATATAGATGAATGGTTGGTTGGTGGTGAGAGATTGAAAATAAATAAGAAACTGTGGTATAGAGAAGGGTTGAGATGGAGGGAAGGAGAGAAAAAGACATATGAAGAAGGAGAAATATTGAATGAGGAGGAAGAAGAGATTTATTAAGAGTATGTGTGATAGGAGTGTGCCAGAATGTACCGTTGTGTGTGTCATGCCAAGGTGCAGTTTCAAAGTTTATTGACATATGTGTGTGCCTGTATTTGTGTGTGTGTTTGTGTGTCTGTATGTGTATGTGTGTATGTGTGTTTGTGTGTTGTGTGTGTATGTGTGTGTATGTCCAAGAGAGAGAAAGAGAGAGAGAGGGGGAATGAATGCGTGCGTCTAGGTGCCGGTATTTATTTTACCGGAATAGAAGTAAAATATGAAAATATTTATAGGACCGGAAATAGCCAGTGATGAGATGACGTCGAAGACAGTGTGCGAGTTGTTAGACAAATATAGGTATACATATAGTGATAGAAACATTGGTGTATACATGGGTGTCTGGGCTAATAAATAGATAGAAAGAGTGAGAGAGAGAGAGAGAGAGAGAGTGAGAGAGAGGTGAGAGAGAGGTAGAGAGGGATAAGTAACTAAACAGATAAATGTATAGAGAGGGTGACAGGAATATGAAGATATATAAGGGCAGGCATATTTGTACGGTTAAAAAGATCGCTTTGCATCCACTTAGTTCTAGTTTCAGTTCTATTACGCAGCTCCTATAACACAACGTTTCGATTATAACCATAGGTGAACCAATGTCTGGGAAGTGTAACTTGCTAGAAGCTTATTGTATATCTCTTTTGTTTAAAGTCTGTCTGTCTCAAGTCTGTCTCGTTAGACAGGAGATTATCCCGCTTTTTTGGCGTGATAGGACTGAGACTACAAGACTCCCCACTGGACAGAACACCAGTCCATCGCAGGGTTAACCCCCCCCCCCTCCATCCCAGCTATTGCTGGTACTCATTTTCAGCTGAGTATACTGGAGTAACGTTAAATAAAGTGTTTTGCTCAAGAACACAACATGGATCTCCATTCAAGAGTCGAATACATATATATATATATATGGTGGCTGCCAGCTCGTTTTCGAGTACGGCCACTACTTTATATCCATCTAGGAGAACCCTTACCGATGCGCTGAACGAGTGTGACTTTTTAGTCCAGCCAGCGACTTGAAAACTCTGGTACAAACACTAGACTTGTGACAATTATTGACACATAGGGCTGGGCCCATGGTACCATGTGACGACAAGTGTAGAGAGATCTCCAGAAATAAAGCAATGCCTGTGCCGTGGAGCTTTTATAGTGAGCAAAGGCACTGCACAAAGCCAGTCCCACTCTCTTAACCAAGATGATATTTACCAAAAAGAAAAACAAGTCAACATCATTGGATACCATCAGGGTTGCAGGTGTTATATCAGAGTTTTCCTTCTCCTAGAATTCTGCCTTGACAAAGGCTAAGGGATCATCTCTCCCAGTGATTTTGGATGGCCATTGACTCTTAAGAGCTCCTTTGCCCTTTGACAGGTTTTGTTTTTAGTCCTGCAGGATGTCCAAAGTCACCCTCCTCACCAAGAAACCTTGGTGGGGTTGCCAGTTTAGTCGCCAACGACCCGACCATGGGACAGGTTGTATGCACACATACACACATATATACAAACACACATACAAACATGCACACATACAAACATACATATATACATACATATATACAAACACACATACATACATGCACACATACACATATATACAAACATACATACAAACATGCACACATACAAACATACATATATACATACATATATACAAACACACATACATACATGCACACATACACACATATATAAAACATCCATATATACATATATATATACATATATATATAATCAAGATTTAGCAAATAAGAAAATGTTTCAAAATAAATTTCAAAAAATTCACTGTACTTACTATAGTTACCTTTACCGAATCGGTTTCGAGTCTCAAAAATAAATGGACTGTCCTTGCGGCCTTCCATTGAAAAGATAAACTCTCGTCAGAAGGTTCTTTTCATTTGGAGAATATAAAATTCCCGAGTTCAAATTACGAACTGGCGCTATTCAAAATTGTTCTCGAGATGAGAATGAATGATGTGGAAGCAATTCTCTCCAGTGCCGAGAGAGAGAGATATAAAATACATATACTTACTTAGACATATACGCACGTATGCATATGTGTGGCTGTAGTCGTATCGTTGTTACGTCCGTGCCTGCGTAAGTTGCGGTTCTACAAAGAGATATCTATGAAATATAATTTAGTGAAATAAGTTCATTGGGACTGTGACAGCAAATCTAGGTATTCGCATCATGATTTGATATGAAATTAAAGATGAGGTACAGCGTTTTGAAATCTGTAAGTTTTTAACAAGTATATTATTCCACATCCATCGTATGGATACATGGGCAGCGATAATATATATATACATATGTGGACTTTTACACTACACATTTCAGTGGCGAAACGAAATAGATTCGTATCAGCAAGCTTATAGTTATAAGGTTGGTAATTTAAAACTCTACTTCGGAGATTTGATTCTGACTTAGTGTTCTTTCTATTTAATTGCTAACCTGTAGGTGTTGTTTTCCATACAGTAACGGTTAAACTCACATGTAATAATTCTTTACACACATCTCACTGTGTAACACTTCTCTCTGTGTAATATATTTATATACATATTTATATATATATATATATATATATATATATATATATATATATATATATATAGAGAGAGAGAGAGAGAGAGAGAGAGGGAGAGAGAGAGAGGGAGAGAGAGAGAGAGAGAGAGAGGGAGAGAGAGAGAGAGAGAGAGAGAGAGAGAGATTTGTGAAGTTGGAAATAGCACAGAAAATATATTTTAGGGTCTGTTTTTCTTTTTTTTATCCTTTCTTTGATTCGTCAAAGAGACATTATTGAAAAGATGAGGGTGGTGGATTGGCAGTATCGGTAGAGGGTCGGACACCATGCTTTGACGCATTGAGTTAGGGCCCTTGCCTTTCATCCTTATGGGGTCGATAAAATAAAGTAACAGTAATGCACTGGGATAATTGCTGGCCTTGTGCCAAAAGTAGAAACAATTATTGGAAAGATGAAAGGGACAATTCTTTTAAAAATAAGTTTTATAATGTATATAAAGTATATAAAGTATTTCCGGGTTCGATGTATTATTCAAATTCATCTTATCAAATGTTGAGTATTGAAATTAAAAATTAAAAAGAATTAATAGGAGTTAAAAACTACAAATTAAAGATTTTAAATTAAAATTAAGTGTTGGAGTAAGTTTGTTCCATCTTTATTGCTCAAAAGTGGGCTAGAGAATGAGTTCTTGTTAATAGAGAGAGGTGGTAGTGAAGATAGTAGCAGCAGTGTTTGTGGTTGTTTCTGGAAAATGGCACTGTGGTTGTTTCTGGGAAAATGGATCTGTTTTGTATAGAACCATACTTCCCTTTTCTAATATATATATATATAAATATATACAACCGATCCTGGCGTTGATAAATATGCTGGGTCCGTCAACTCGTTATTATATATATATAGGACGGGTACAATTCCCGAGCTCCCTGCACGATTTCTCTCCAGCGGTCTCTGTCCCTCATCATCGCCCCCATGTCCTCTGTCTCCTAGAGACCAGTGTCTGTCCTTAGGTCGTCAATATATATCAAACTCGTTCTCCCTCTTCTAGTGTGTCCGTGTAGGGGCTCCCACAGGAGCACTGGGTGCATTGTCAACTCTGAATATCGGTGGGCATGTCCAGCTAACATCAATCTCCTCTGTGTTACTTTCGAGCTGACTTTTGGGAGGCTCCCGTACAGCTCTGAGTTCTTCATCCTCACTGTATACTGATTAATGTTCAAAGCCATCCTCAGCATTCTCGTGTAGCACTCATCCACCATCTGAGTGAGTTTCTTGGTCAGTGTCCAAGTCTCAGACCCGTAAAATATTACAGACTCCACTGTAGAAACGAAGAGACGGATCTTCATGTCTTTACGAAGGTCCGACTTCCACACCGATCCCAAACTTTGCTCTTCCTCTCAACCACATCATCCTCTGTCTGCCCAATCTTTGCTCCCAGATACAGGAAGTCCTCAACCAACTCTATCAGCTTTCTGCCTACATTTATAATCTTATATATATATATATATTAGAAAATAGAATAGCTTTTACCGTATTTTTGACTAAAGGAATTTTAGCCTGATAATGGGGTTTAGAACCCTCAGATAAATAGAAAAAGATGAGTATTGACGTACATGGGAGTCGAACCCACATATTTGGTTATTGCGACCACTGTGCTACCATTACACCAATATATATATATATATAAAGAAAAAAAGATGAAATCGAAAATGCAACTGGAGTCTTATTTTTTTTTAAATATATATATTTATTTGGTTCCTTTACCGGTTTCGCAGTTCTTCTGCTTTTCAAAAGTAGAGTTTAGATGGAGGGTCTATGGTGTTTCTCACATCTGGTTGGTCTCTGAATGTTACTTGTTTTATATGGAAAAATTGGCTCGAAACGCCAGGTTTTTCGAGAAGTAATTTGATTGGTTGGTCAATAATTATAATAAATTTCGCACCAGTTCGCGTTACAAAGTTCTTCAAACAAAGGGGTGGAGGGGTGTCACAGGTTGTTTTTTCATATATGAGTGTTTGAATTTCTTTTTACTAAAAAAAGGGGCTCACGGAACAAGTTTTCATTAAATTTTCGCGCCCTTATTTGGAAATCCATTCTGTAGCCTTTTTAGAGAATTGTATGACAAGTAAATGATAATGGTCAAGAGAAATGGGATGGGAGAATTGTTCTGGTTCAGTGAATATGGTTAGTTCGCTGGGGTGTCAAAATTCCGATTTTCTATTTAATAAAGAAAGTAAAGATATGTATGTTTATTTGTGTGCTTGTGTGTGCTTGTATTAGTAGAAATGGGGGAGGGAGTTGTGTGTGTGTGTATATGGGTGTTATGTGTGTGTGTGTGGGGGAGTATGTTAAGATGGAGAGAATATATATTTTGTGTGTGTGTATATATGTGTGTAGGAAAGTGATTCTATTAGTAGAAATGGGGGAGGGAGTTGTGTGTGTGGGTGTGGGGGTTGTTATGTGTGTGTATGGGTGTTATGTGTGTGGTAGTATGGTTAGCATGTTAAGATGAAGAGAATATATATATATATTGTGTGTGTGTGTGTGTGTGTGTGTGTGTGTGTGTGTGTGTGTGTGTGTGTGTGTGTGTGTGTGTGTGTGTGTGTGTGTGTGTGTGTGTGTGTGTGTAGGAAAATGATTCCTTTAGTAGGAATATTTTTGAATAAACATATTTTCCTTACTTATTCGTATTTGTGTTCTGTTGTATTGTCAGTGCAAACGTATGTTAAGGTTTATTTAGTTCGGGTTTTTATTTTCTAAAGTTGAAGGTGTTATGTGTGTGTGTATGTGTCTGTTTCGATGGTTAGCTAGTTATGGTGTTGACATAATGTATATTAAACCATATTTAATGCTGGTCTATATTTTTGAATAAACATATTTTCCTTATTTAGTCGTATTTGTTCTGTTGTATTGTTAGCGCAAAGGTAAAATGGGAAGACTTGGAATTTGGGTGTCTTATTACTTGCGCATATGTCTAGATATGCGCTTAGTGGTATCTGTCTCGTGGTTGGATCTCGTAATTGTTGGCGATGAACTGTCATTCTGTTTCTGAGCGTGAGATTAGTTTGTCCTATATAATCTTCATTGCATCCTTTACATTTAATGGCATAAAGTAGATTTTTTGATGAGCAAGTGAAGTGATTTTTTACAGTAAAATTTTGTCCTGATTTAAATGTATACGCGTTGCCTTCAATGAGGTGAGTGCAAGTTCCACAATTAGAGCGACCACACTTTTTGACACTTGGCTGTGGGTTTGTGGTAGATAATTTGGCATTGGTGAATAATGTTTTCAGTGATTTCGGTTGTCTTTTGCTTTTGATTATTTTGTGTGTTTCAAGGGCTTTTTTCTTGGGTTTTGTTTTAGTAGTGGGATGTTCTTGTGAATAGTGTTGTAAGCTTCCGCATTTCTTGGGTTGTGTGTTGACATATATGATAGAATATTGGACGTACCTTGAATTTGTTTCTGTTTTCGTAATTCATCAATGCCTATTGCTTTAGCCCTTTCTATTCCATTATTTATTAGTAATAGTGGGTACTCTCTTTCGAGTAGAATTTCCTTTAATTATTGAAGTCTTTTATTTCGCGTTTTATAATTGGAGACACTTGTGCAAATTCTTCTTGCTAGGTTAAAAGGAATGTTCGTCTTCGTGTGCTTTGGATGGTTGGGGGTGAATAGCAGGTATTGTTTGGATTCTGTTGGTTTGTAGTGTATGTCAGTTTCAATATTTGTGTCTTTTTTTAAGATTAAGATGTCAAGAAATGGGTGTTGATCTTGGCTGTATACCATTGTGAATTGGATGTGGTTATTGATGCCGTTTATTAAGTTTTTGAAATCCTTCAGTTGGTCGAGTGTGTGGGACCAAAGAATGAGACAATCATCCAAGTGGCGTTTCCAATTCTCTGATAAATATTTGTGGAAGTTCAATCCGTATTTTGATTTGGACTGTTCATATATCTGGACTTCTAAGTAAGCCATGACTAAGTTGGCATAAGTTGGAGCGACAGGCTACAGAATGGATTTCCAAATAAGGGCGCGAAAATTTAATGAAAACTTGTTCACGTGACAGCCATAATTTCGTTTATAACCAATCAAATTACGTTTATTAAAAAAAAGCCTTCGTGAGTCCCCCCCCCCCCTTTAAAGTAAAAAGAAATTCAAACACTCATATATGAAAAAACAACCTGTGACATCCCCCCCCCCCTTGTTTGAAGAACTTTGTAACGCGAACTGACGCGAAATGTATTATAATTATTGACCAACCAATCAAATTACTTCTCGAAAAACCTGGCACTTCGAGCCACTTTTTCCATATAAAACAAGTAGCATTCAGAGACCAACCAGATGTGAGAAAAACCACAGACCCTCCATCTCAGCTCTACTTTTGAAAAGCAGAAGAACTGCGAAACCGGTAAAGGAACCAAATAAATATATATACTTTTAAACAAATAAGACTCCAGTTGCATTTTCGACTTCATCTTTTATTCTTTATACTTTCACTCGTGTAGGACACCTCGGTTATTTTTCATTTTGTAAAAAAAACCTCACTTTCTAATATATATATATAAAAGAATAGAGGTGTAACACACAAGTTATTATATATTGGTAAACGGAATAGAAAATGCTGACAAATTGTTCACAGTTGAAAAATGGTTTAATTAGGAATAAAAGAGTATTAGTGATTGTATGGGCTAGTATTCAGTTGTGGTTTTAAGTTTTTAAGTTTTTACCGGTTGCGCATTTCTAAATGCTTTTCAAAAATAATTTTGAGATAGAGTGTCCGTGGTGTTTGCTCAGATCAGAGCAAACAGCACGGACACTCTATCTCAAAATTATTTTTGAAAAGCATTTAGAAATGCGCAACCGGTAAAAACTTAAAAACTTAAAACCACAACTGAATACTAACCCATACAATCACTAATACTCTTTTATTCCTAATTAAACCATTTTTCAACTGTGAACAATTTGTCAGCATTTTCTATTCCGTTTACCAATATATATATATATATATATATATATATATATATATATATATATATATATATATGTGTAAGTATAAGAACTATCACAAAATCGTAGGAATCTCAACGCGGACGAGCGCTAGAAATAGCTCACCAGGGAGTATAGAATAATCACATGAGGTATATAAAAGTATGTATATATATATATATATAAATATATATATATATATATATATATATATATATATATATATATATATATATATATATAGTAATAATAATAATAAATTTGAAGACTAAAATCCAAAGAGGGCTCGATAAGGATAAATATATATCAAATATATAAGAACCGTAGAGCAACAATTTATTAAAATAACAGATTAAAGTTTAAGCAAAGAATGGCTGCTTTCACCCTTAACGGGATTTTCTGAAACTAACAAAGTATATATATATATATATATATATATATATATATATATATATATATATATATATATATATATTTATTTATATATATATATATACATATATATATATATATATATATATATATATATATATATATATATATATATATATATACATATATATATACATATATATATATATAACCTGGTTTTCGAGCCACTTTTTCCATATAAAACAAGTAACATTTAGAGACCAACCAGATGTGAGAAAAACCACAGACCCTTCATCTCAACTCACCTTTTGAAAAGCAGAAGAACTGCGAAACCTGTAAAGGAATCAAATAAATATATATATTTAAAAAAAAAATAAGACTTCAGTTGCATTCTCGATTTCATCCCTTTTTCTTTATACTTCCACTCGTGTAGGACACCTCGGTTATTTTTCATTTTGTAAAAAAAACCTCACTTTCTAATATATATATATATATATATATATATATATATATATATATATATAAGTCCAATAGTCACAGGGATGGCTCAATGAATAAATCAGAGCATCATATATTCATATACAGGGAGATCGCAGCAAAAATATATTCAGAATATATGTATATATATATATATATGGGGGGGGGGGGTATACATAGTAACATACATACGTACATGTATAAATTTATGTACATGTTTATATATAAAGAGAGAAGGGGAGGGAGAGGTTGAAACAGAGAAGTACCACGAAAGTATCCTATTATATGACTGTCAAATATCAGGAATTACTTCTCACAATACGACAAGAAAATTGTTCTAGCGGCGAGGATGCTGGAGAGAGACATACTATGTGTGACAAAGAGTGGCAGTTTTAGAAATCCAGATTGAGCGACACAGAATGATAGAAAAAAAAAGTCAGATGTAGAGGCAGGAAAGGTAAACGCTGTGTAATGCTAAAGCAGTTTTGACAGACAACATGCCGTTAAAGTCTATATTTCCGTTGTTAGGTGGACATCTATTTCTGTAAATGTCCAGTTTATATAGAACAGGTGCATTGGCTACTAGTGACGGAATAATGGTAGGCGAGCGAAACTAGATCAGGGTTTTGAACGTGATCAGTTTGCAGATATTGGCAGCTCTGCCAGCAAACGTGTAAAATAAATAAACACACTCAAACACACACACGTGCTCGCATATACACACGCACAAACACAGACACACAGGCACACGCACACACACACACACAGACACACACACATACATATATATATATGTGTGTGTGTGTGTGTGTGTATCGTCTATTTTTTC
>OZ024743.1:346727638-346732638 GCA_964016885.1 Eledone cirrhosa
TGACGAAGTGTGCCACCCTCAACCCATACTGTCCAGTATTGCACTCTGATGTTCACTTGCCTCCAACCCGCTCTCGTCTTCAAGAATTCCGCCAGTGTGATGTTGTCAGAAAGGCGAAGTTGTGAATATCAGTGCAATTTATTTGATGCGTATATTTCCCAAAATATGATCTTGACCTTTCTCGGCATTCGCGTGTATATTCTATTAATATTTTTTAGAGTTTTCGTTGATATCCATGACTCACAACTCTAGAAGAAAATGGACTCAAGCGTTGCTTCGAATAACCTCCTCTTCATAGTTCTCTTGAGCGGAGATATCCACACATTCGATATAGAGTTGAAAGCTTCTCACCATACCTTGCCAATCATGTTGTTAACACCATGTTCTGTTTTTATGAAACTACCAAACTATAAGAAGCCATCTACTTCTTAAATCTTCGTGCTTTCTTGATGTGTGTATCTATCTATCTATCTATATATATATATATATATATATATATATATATATATATATAGGTAAACGGAATAGAAAATGCTGACAAATTGTTCACAGTTGAAAAATGGTTTAATTAGGAATAAAAGAGTATTAGTGATTGTATGGGTTAGTATTCAGTTGTGGTTTTAAGTTTTTAAGTTTTTACCGGTTGCGCATTTCTAAATGCTTTTCAAAAGTAATTTTGAGATAGAGTGTCCGTGCTGTTTGCTCTGATCAGAGATCAGAGATCAGAGCAAACAGCACGGACACTCTATCTCAAAATTATTTTTGAAAAGCATTTAGAAATGCGCAACCGGTAAAAACTTAAAAACCACAACTGAATACTAACCCATACAATCACTAATACTCTTTTATTCCTAATTAAACCATTTTTCAACTGTGAACAATTTGTCAGCATTTTCTATTCCGTTTACCAATATATAATAACTTGTGTGTTACACCTCTATTCTTTTAACTATATATATATATATATATATATATATATAAAACATGAGAAGAAAGAAGAATACTGCGTGGTTGCACAAGGGTTACATATGATAAAAATAGTCCTTGGTCAGTGATTTTCCAACCATCATTGGTATTTCATCGCATTAAAAATCATATACCTCAGGTTGATGCGAGCAATAACTAAAAAAAGTTATTGGGACCAGTAAATCGTGTAAAGCGAGGGGGACAAGTAAACAACATAGAAGGGTAAAAGCAAACCAAAGATAGGAAAAAAAACAAGCAACATGGTTGTCCGGTCAGCATAAACTGGGTTGATTTCATGAGCGAAAGGTACAGACCGTCCGATGTGAGTGAGATGTAAGCAAGAAGAGACCCACTGTAAGCCAAACGGGAGGAAGTGAGAAGGGGAGAAACAGAGAGTGAGTGAGTGGAAGTGTGAGGAAGCGGTTAGTCAAGAGAAAGTGTAACTGACAGAGGGGGCAAAAGAAGGTGACAGAAACAGAGAAAACGGGGAAGCAGTAAGAGAGAAACAGACAAACGCAGCCGAGGTAAATATATATAAAAAACATGAGAAGAAAGAAGTATACTGCGTGGTTGCACATGGGTTACATATGATAAAAATAGTCCTTCGTCAGTGATTTTCCAATACATATATATATATATATATATATATATATATATATATATATATATATATATATATATATATTGAGTATATATATATATATATCTATATCTAAATACAAACATATATACGCATGAATTTTGTGTGCGTTTAGAGAACAGCTACACTGCAAGCTAATAATGAATTTTGACAGCATGCACAAAAGTTTTTATAACTGCACAGACAAAACACACACACACATATATATATAGTTGTGGAACAAACCTTATCGAATAGAATGGACATACATATATTTATATCATTTATATTGGGACAAATCAATGAGGTAAAGTAAAAGAATGGAAAACGAAATCAAAGAAAACAATACTTGTTCTCAAATGTATTCTATTAGATACAATTTTGCATATTTTAAAATAGGGATTTTTCACGATGGAATGTGCAGTGCTAAATACAACATAAACCAGGAAGTAGGGAAACGAACATATAGTCTTAAAAGATTAAAAGCTGATACCTTACTGGACAACGGAGTCGTCGGAACGTTGATAAATCACAAACAGAAAATGCAATAGAAATATACAAGGAATTATTGCATATTTATACCACTCGTTAAAATTTCGTCATCCCGAAAACATAAAAGTCAGTGAAAAGAAATATGGGCACAGGTGTGTGACCTGGGGCAGAAGTAAAGTAGAAGGAAGAAAGTAAGAAGAAAAGAAAAAGAGTAAGAAAGGGATAAAGAGAAAGGAGTTAGAGACAGAGTAACGGTAACTATTTGAAACATTTTATAGAAGAGGTCACATAGCTTTATAAATGAATTATAATTTAAATTAGGACACAGACACAAAGTTATGGGGATGATAGAGGGGCGAAATCGCAAAACAAGTAAACAAACATTGAGATCCTGATCATAATCTACCCTCCATTAGACATAGTTTCGCATAGTTCTAGACATGATTGTATGTTATCCCGTTGCATGCCCTAGAAAATAGACGAAGAAACGTATAATATTTGTTTCTTCTTTTGGCACAAGGCCAGCATTTTGCTGCAAGACATGGCGTCAGACCCTCTACCAATACTGCCAATCCACCGCCTAACAAACGTATAATATTAATAGAACGAAAGCCATGAAAGAAATTATATTAGAGAGAGCAAATATTACAAATGGATGAATCATTTGAACATTGCTACATGTAAAACAGCAATATACAAAATATAAATACACAAGGAGCCATTGTCGTCAAACTTTAGTGAACATGAAAACGTTGTAGAGGGCTGAGAGAGAATTAATAAGCAGTTTTGACAGCAGTAATGTACTTGGAAATTGCTGGCCTTGTGCCAAAAAGTAGAAACAATTATTTATCTGCCAGAGTAGAAAAATATCGATGAAAAGAAATATGGTTATACACCGACGAGGATTTCTCATGAAAATATAAATGAAATTCATCGTGCCCCGTTCACCTATGAAAATATTGCTTTCTAAGAGGTATTGTCTTATACAAAGTTTCTCGGGTGCTTTACGGATAAGGCACCTTTCCTAGCAGAAAAAATACCGTTGAATGAAGAATCCTGATCACGAATACAACGAACCACCAAGCCTGGGATTCAAGCATAACACCTTCTGATCGTGAGCCAATACATTAACCATTAGGTCACGCTGCTATATATTTCTTGAAAGCTCATAATACGTATTACTAAATCTCACACTCGATAACAACAAACAGATTTCCTAAAACATTTCTTCCCACCATATACAAAAAAATCGGCTTTGCTAATTTTCTTCTTTGTTCCAGTAACAACATAAACTGCAACACCTCAACCTGAACAATAACCACTTTAAATTCAACTTGTTATCACCACCTCTAACAGTATATCAGAGCTCTGAAAGGGCTATGGGCAATGCTCCACCTACATACATTCATACAAATAAAATGTAATAGAAAAAATTGAGAGATTTCTCTGTGAGAGGGTTGTTGAAATAAACAAAAAGTAAAAGGAGAATTAATTTAAGTAATAGTGACTGGGGTCTATAACTGGGTGGATATGGTCTGGTACACAGACACAAAAACATTAGCGCAACTACAGAAATATACGATTACACACCTTCACATCCACACACAGGCAGACACACACACATACACACAGAGGGAGAAAGAGACAGGGAGAGAGTGAGATATCAGAAAGAAACATATTTACGTATACTCTTTTACTCTTTTACCTGTTTCAGCCATCCGGCTGAGGCCATATATGAAATTTATAAATCTCTCTCTCTTTCTCTCTCTCCCTCTCTCTCCCTCTCTCTCCCTCTCTCTCTCTCTCTCTCTCTATATATATATATATATATATATATATATATATACATACATATACATATACATATACATATAAGACACGCACAATAGAAGCTTATACTAGAGCAAACAAGCACATCTTTGCCGTACGATCTTAAATTGAATTTTTAAACAACAATAGAAGGGAAACGAAGAGAAAACCACGTTGGATGACAACGAAAGGATGGAGGGAGGATATGCGGATGTAAGTTGGAATATATATATGTATGTGTGTGTGTATATATATATATATATATATATGTGTGTGTTTGTATAGATAGATAGATATAAATATATATATCTAGAGATTACACGCCTTCACATCCACACATGCATATATATATATATATATATATATATATATATATATATATATATATATATATATATATCGAGAGAGAGTTAGAGAGAGAGAGGGGGGGGGGAGAAAGTGCGTAGCTGCCGAAGTGTATGATAAGTTATTTCCAAGACAAGCCTGGAGGTTGTTTGAGGGCCTCCAAGTTTAGGAACATGATACTTTTTCTCAATCTGAAGATTTATTTCAAATGCTTGCATCAGAGAAAACTCCTTCACAAAATTCTCGCGTGTATGCAACAACGAAACTAATCTGTTATGAAAAATATAACTATCTAACCCATGTTTAGCTACGAGATATGTGAGATCTAAATACATAAATGTTTATATATATCGTGGAGAAAAATTTGTGATTCAATTGTAATAAATTATGAAAGGAAGAAATGTAAATTTGACGAAGACAGATTTGAATTCCGACTGTAGCCAAATTCCGCATGACATTTTATCTGATTTTTTTAAACTTTTCTGGCAATAACAAATAGAGCTATACATACATGCACACACCAACACACTCGTGTGTGTGTATGCCGGTGCGTGTGTGTGTAACATCATTATTAGGGCTCTGATTATTATGTACATGCCCCGCAAAAAGAGGCCTGATGACCGTAAGAGATTAATCCGAATGAAATATTTATTGAGATGTAAATGAACATATATATGTGTGTGAGTGTGTGTATGTGTGTGTATGTATGCGTATGTGTCTGTGTGTATGTGTATGCGTGTGTGTGTTAATTTGCACACTATTATTAAAT
>OZ024743.1:346740138-346770138 GCA_964016885.1 Eledone cirrhosa
ACTAATCTCTTGGTAGTTGAAGTAAAAAGAACAGCTAAAGAGCACAAATGTGGAAAGGTAGATGGAGAAAATAAAATCCGGCCTTAAATAGAGAAGGTAATCTCTGGCTGACTCATGTGTGTCGGATGGCCTGGATCTCTTGAATGGCACTTAAACAACAACAATCGGGAATGATCATTCCAATTTTCAATAAGCTAGACGAGAGAGATTGTTCCAATTAGAGAGAGATCTCCTTTTTAAGCCTCCCCGATAAAGTCTATGCTAAGTGTCTGGCAAAAAAATGCAGGGAGATTGTCGAGTCCAATCTAACTGATGGACTATGTGGTTTTCGCCCTGGATGCAGCACAGCCGAGCAAATATTTACAATGCGGCAGGTTTTCGAGAAATCAGGGGAATATTACCAAGAGGTAAATTTTTGTTTTGTCGATCTTGAAAAGGCGTATGAACACGTTCCCCGGGGCCTGCTGCTGAAGATTTTGCAGGAATATGGAATTGTTGGTCAGCGCCTTGCAGCCCTGATGTCCCTATACGAATGCCCAAATATCTGTGTTTGGATAAATGGTGCTAAATCGAAGCCATTCAATGTGAAGATCGGTTTCCCTCACCTCTCCTGTTCATGTACGTCCCTTTACAATCTGAGTTCAAATCCCGCCGAGGTTGACTTTGCCTTTCATCCTTACGGGGTCGATAAAATAAAGTACCAGTAATGCACTGGGTGATTGCTGGCCTTGTGCCTAAAGTAGAAACAATTATTTACATGAACAGGGGTGACATGAGCAGCTAGTTTGGAAGTGGTATCGTGACTAGCAGGAGTGATTTCAGTCGGCTGGAATTTGTAGACGACATGGTGTTACTTAACTCGACAGATTACATAACACGGTGTTATTTAACTCGACACTCGATATATTTGATGCTGTGTGCTGCATGGCTGGAATGAAAATCATTGCTGCGAAAATTGAGTCGATCGTCCTCTCAGGGAAGCCTGCGCAGTGCACTGTACATGTCAATGGAATTCCTCTGAATGAGTTTCAGAAACCAAGTATCTCGGGGCCCTGTTCACGAGTGATGGAAGGCAGGAGGCTGAATTACGTGCAAAAATTGCAGGTGCAAGTCTAGTGATGCGCCAGCTTCAGCATTCAGTTATTAGAAGAAGGGAGATAGGAGTAAAAGCCAAAGTTTCTGTCTTCAATTCGATATTCATGCAAGCCTTCCTTATGGCCACGTCTCTTGTGTAATGCCCGAAAGAATACGATGGCGAATACAAATGGGGTTTCTCCGAAGTGTCATCGGAGTAACGTTACTCGATAGAGGGAGTAACTCGGAGATCAGAGAGTCATTCCAGATAGAGCCGCTACTTCTCTGAATTCAGAAATCACAGCACCGATACTATGGGAATGTGGTTATCATGTTTCTGTAAAGAATCGCTGGACAGATTTTACGGGTAAAACCAATCGGCAGGAGACCCAGGAGAAAACCCCGACGAGGATGGTAGAATACCGTCCATGTGTTTGGCTGGTCTCACATGGGGATCTAGCTGGATCAGTTAGAGACGGTTGCTACTGACAGGACTCGCTGGTAGGAGAGTTTGAGGGCTCTACCACCACGACTTTCTCAGTATAAAATTTGCCAGCCAAACAACAACTTGTCTTCGACTGGTCCTTTAAGACCTTCACACGTATCCTCTCTTGATAATGGGTTTTTGAATCCGACAATATTTGAAATGATTAAATTTGGTAAGGTAAAATTATATCGCTATCTTGTCACCTTTAATTTTTTCAGTGCGTTGTATGGCTTTTAAACTTATTCAAATTTTTATTTCCTGTTCAACAATGCTTCAAGCACACTACAACAATATATATATATGTGTGTGTGTCTGTGTACACATAGATATATACATATATACACACACGCACGCGCGCACACACACACACACACACACATACACACACACACACACAGACACATACACGCACACACACACACCTATATATATATAAATATTGATATATATATGAAAACATTCAAGAGCCCGACGGCTGAGCTCCTGCTGAGCTCTAGCTGTCGAAACGGTTGGAGCTTAGCCGTCGGGGTCCTGAATCTTTTCATATTACCCACTCTACTACACCAAGTATCGCGTACTATGGGGAGTAATGGTCTAGCTGCTTTTTACCACATCCTATCTGATTCATATACATCTGATGCGAGGGATAGAGAACGAAAAGGAGAAAGCGAAATAGAGAATAAATGAGAGTAATACTGATAGAGAGAAAGATATGACGAATGTGTTTGTCCATGAACATATCTATACGAATATATATTTGACTGTGTGTGTCAACGAAACGACGGTCAGATAAAAATTATAATAATTGTAATAATTGTTTCTTCTTTTGGCACAAGGCCAGCAATTATCTCAGTGCATTAGTTTACAGTATCGGTAGAGGGTCAGACACCATGCTTTCCAGCATAGTTACGTCCCTTTACAATCTGAATTCAAATCCCGCCGAGGTTGATTTTGCCTTTCATCCTTACGGGGTCGATAAAATAAAGTACCAGTAATGCACTGGGTAATTTGCTGGCCTTGTGCCTAAAGTAGAAACAATTATTTTATCAATCTCGTAAGGATGAAAGGCAAAGGTAACCTCGGTGGAATTTGAACTAAGACCGTAAAGGGACGTAACTCTGTGTTGGAAAGCATGGCGTCCGTCCCTCTACCGATACTGCCAATCTACCGCCCTATAATGAATTAAAATTCATAAATGCGTGAGTGTTTTCCTCTGTGTACCTTTATACTTTCTGGTCGTAACCTAGCAGTTTGCTGAATAGAAATTGATGAAATAATTAACAAACATATTAACTAAGTCGATATGGTTGACTAAATAACGAAGCATAGCCTCAGTCTAATGGCTGAAGCCAGTAATAGAATAAAAGTATTTAAGAATATATGTATGGAGAAACAAACACACACACACATACAAACATGTATGTATGTATGTATGTATGTATGTATGTATTATGTATGTATTTATGTATGTATGTGTGTGACCGT
Source organism: Eledone cirrhosa (assembly GCA_964016885.1). NCBI lineage: Eukaryota > Metazoa > Mollusca > Cephalopoda > Octopoda > Eledonidae > Eledone > Eledone cirrhosa. The sequence continues at coordinate 346,743,185 of OZ024743.1, forward strand.
GTGTGTTTGTATATATATATATATATATATATATATATATATATATATATATATATATATATATATATATATATATGTATATATATATATAATATAGAAATGGCTTATACAGGATTAGAAGTGTTTCATTCGGGAGAAATCATCAGGAAGCCCTGGCGATTTCTCCCGAATGAAACAGTTCTAGTCCTGTAGAAGCCATTTCTATATCAAATATTTATACACTGATATGTATTGAGTACCTTACTTCCTATGGTTACCCCCGATTGAACCCGGGATAAACCCATCGTATCGAGTACTCTGGAGCGTTAGGTCCACCTGGTTCCTTACCACACTTCCTTCGTTTTATATATATATATATATATATATATATATATATATATGTATGTATGTATATATATATATATATACATGTGTGTATGCGCATGTGTGTTTGTATGTTTGTTTATATATATATATATATATATATATATATATATATATATATATATATATATATATATATATATATACATATATATATATACGAACAAACATACAAACACACATGCGCATACACACATACATATATATATATAGAGAGGGGGGGGGATAAATAGAGAGAGAGAGTGAGTGGGATGGGAGACAGAGAGAAAGAAGAGAACCAGAAAATGTAAAAGTGCGTGTGTAGATGTATCAAGACGAAGAAAATGATAACGGAAAGAGAGAGGAGAGGATAGACAAAGAAAAGCCATTACTTGCGAGAGACAAAATTTGACAGGGATACAGAAGGGAAAAGAAGTGTGGAAAAATATGAAAAGTAGAGATTTTGAGCATCACAACCATTACCATCAGTGCCATCAGTGCCATAACGGCATCAGCAATGTCAGCAGCAATGTCATCAGTAGCAACAGAAGGAGGAGAATGAGGAGGAGGAAAATTATGATAATATAATAGGGAGGAGACTCTAAAATGTAGCAGCCATAACATTTATGTTTATGAATATTAATATGAATGCGAGAGAGGTTTTTACATTGGAGAGAAATATTGTATCATAGTGGCTCATTGGTTGATTGATTTTCCTCTGCCTGTGTATAAGCTTACGTACCATTGTATGTTTGTGTGTATGTATGCATGTATGCATATATATATATACATATATATATATATATATATATATATATATATATATATATATATATATATATATATATATATATATATATATATATATATATATATATAACGAAGGAAATGTGGTAAGGAACCAGGTGGACCAGAACGCACCAAAGTACTCAATATTTAGGGTAGTAGAGTGTTTGTTGTTTTTTTAGTCCAGAATTAGCCGTCGAAACGGCTTGAGCTCAGCCATCGGGGTCCTACTCGTTCCTATATATATATATATATATATTGTGAGTTCGATTCAAAGACCGAGCGATGCGTTATGTCCTTGAGCAAGACATTTTATTTCACGCTACTCCTTCTACCTGGTAGTTGCGACCGATAGATAGTATTAATAATTGGAAAGACCAACGGAAACATCGTTTCCTCGGTCCGATTTGACGAAAGTTGATCGACTGTATATATATATATATATATATATATATATATATCAAAATGGATGCATTAGATCATTACTCACCTGAGTACTCGATACATGGTGTTGTAGAGTGTGGCAATATGAACGTGTCGGGGCACCGACGGCGCAACTCATGTCGTTTAGTTGTTGAAACGGCAAGAGCTCAGCTTATAATCCACCACCACCACCACCACACATATATATGTATATATAAATATATATATATATGTATATATATTCTTCTTTTTCGCTAAACTCCGCCAGTTGCACATTCTGCATCAACATGAGATATTTTTCTCCACAAAGTTCGATCACTCGCAGCAGAGTTTAAAAAGCAAAGATAAAGTCCCGTTCATAAATTGACACTATCAAGCCATCGCTCTGGTCGCTGGTTTCCGCCTCCTCCACCAGCCAACCCTCCCTCTACTTGACCGTATAATTTGAGCACCCCTGACCGGACAATTGATGCAATTGGTCCAAGTCTGGTAATGCCGAGCAGCTCACAGATACAGACACAGCCCTGGAACATGAGAGCCCCCGAAATGACCCTATCGTCCAATCAATAAAATATGATATGATTAGCAGTATATATTTATACATACATATATATATATATATATATATATATATATATATATAAATTACATAATGATATTCGTTCTTTGGCACTCTTAGGAGAATTCTAATTTTTAAGGTTGATAAATGAAGTACCAGTCCTGCAATAGGATCTATATTCATTTCTGAAATCCCCTGTCTCACTCCTTCACTGGAAAAGATCGGCTGTGTTACGACCCGGAGAAAGAATACCTTCCACGATTTGCTTAATTTCACAACAGCGAATACACGACTTCCTTTTACCGTCCAAGTAGAAATATATGCATAAATACAGACATATACATAAATACCCACCGACGCCCCTACACACATAATATATAGGTATGCATACATGTATGTATGTATGTATATGTATGTATTTGTACATATGCATACATTTACATACATATATAGTTATGTGTGTGTGTAAGGAAACAAGTCAGACCACGGTTAAATTAGATTATATTAGTTTAAAGCTCATATATATATATATATATATATATATATGTATATATATGTGTATATACATGTATTATATGTATATATATATATGTGTATATACATGTATTATATGTATATATATATATATATATATATATATATATATATATATATATATATATATATATATATATATATATATATATGAATTTGTTAAATTTAATGTAGATATAACTAGTGCTTTTTAATTAGAAGCCTTCGCTGTGGAGAGAATGAAATGTAATTACTTTCAATTATTACTTTGTTCACAGGTGTGTTTGAAAGTATTGAAAATGCCTACATTTCGTTGGCGGTACATTAAGGCATCTACCGGGATATTTTGTGGGCCCTTTGCACTTTGAATTTAAATGCCGCTGTGGCCTACGTCAATCTTCGAAATAACCGTTGTCTTGTTTAGCAACACCACTTGATCGTTAGGTGCTGTTGGTGTAGTTGATTCCAATACAAACTTACGAGTGAGATCTTCCGTTTGGGCAATACTTGACATAATTTTCCCTCTTGTAAAAGAGAGATACATTTGAAGGTAGCAAATTAGCATTGTCGTTTGAGCGTCAGGAATAATGCATTGAGACATATATGATTTGATTTCATATACTGCCCGGGTGAACTTTGACTTCCGAATTTCAAGGTTTATAAATTTCAAGGTTTATACATTTCTAAAGCTACGAATTGGCGAAATTATTAGAAGACTGCCAAGTTGCCTAGCGCTGCTTATTTTAGCCCCGCGAAGTTTGGTGGCTGTTGTAGTGGGTGTCCTGGCCATCGTCCGGGGGGGGGGACGCTTTTGGCATCTTGTCAGCGGGTGGAAAGCACTTCTTCCCTGGAGCCCTCTCCCTTCGCCCCTCCCCTCTCTCCGGCGACTACAGAGCTCTTGTCATTCCCCCCATAAAGGTATTTGGTGTTCACTATATGAAATATGATAACGAAGGTGAACTGTTTCAAATATAATACATATATTTGAAAAAAAAAGGAAAAGAATGACTTCACTTGTAGTATTAAAAAAGGTTTTGGATTTAATTTTATAATAATATAATATTATGAACTAATATTATAAAATTAAATCCAAAAAATGTTTTAATACTACATATATATATATATATATATTATATTATATATGTATATATGTAAATATATATATATGAAATTCGGTGTTGAATTTGTTTTAGGAGATTTCTTATCTGAAAACGTGTGTTGAAACAGATATTGTCATAATTTGTCATGCAGCCAATAAAAACACAAACACTTGTTGGTTTTCACTTCAAATTTCCGGCTGGTTGGCAACAAATATAAACGAACTCCAACCAAAATTAAACAGAAAACATAAATGGAATAGCAACATCACAACTAGTAATTAAGGACAGAATGAAGACATACAGACACGCGCAAAAACCAAACTAACAAAACAAATTTAACACACACAGATAGAACAAACAACCAACTAGTGACAAGTAAATAAACACATAAATAGATGAATAAAAACACAAACACACTCCCGGATGTAACAAGATGGTGTAGGACAGAACAAAGGAGATACACACAAAATAAAAACTTAGTCACTGAGAAGGTCACAGAAAAAGTGACGAAAGAGCTTTGCCAACATATAAATAACCTTTTGGTTATCGAACCTACCAACGAACCGGAAACTTGTAATAAATTTAAGTGAAAACCAACAGGTGCGTGTATTTTATTGGCAGCATGACCCTCTCAAAGTTATAACAATATATATACCTATACACACACACATATACATATATATTATATATATACCAATACCTGGTCCCCCTCCCCCAGGCCAGTCCTTTAACCCACCTTCCCCGATCACCATTGTTTTTTAACTTCCTTCCCTAACTTACTCAGACTACTCATACATATATCTGTTCTCTCCTTATCAGCACTGTCCTGAAGAAAGACCTCTGTCCGAAATGTTGAAACATCCTCCACTTCCACCAAGCATGAAACTGTAAAATTGCATCCTGTATTTTGTTTCTTTTCATTTATTAACTATATATATATATATATATATATATATATATATATATATATATATATATATATATATATATATATAGGAACCAGTAAGACCCCGACGGCTGAGCTCAAGCCGTTTCGACGGCTAATTCTGGTCCAGAATTAGCCGTCGAAACGGCTTGAGCTCAGCCGTCGGGGTCTTACTGGTTCCTATTACCCACTCTACTACCCCAAGTATTGAGTACTTTGGTGCGTTATGGTCCACCTGGTTCCTTACCACATTTCCTTCGTTATATATATATATATATATATATATATATATATATATAAAATATTAAAAGAATAATGAATAAAACAATGAAACAGTTCCTTATATTAAACAAAAAAAGTTCATTATTTAACGATCGTTTCTAGGATATATATGTGTTAGAATTGGCATGCATATTCAACAGATCTATGTACAAAATTATACAAAATTATACAAACTATCAAGATTAAATATACATACCAAACACACATATATGCCGTCTTCAGAAATCATTATTTCTGAAGACGGCATATATGTGTGTTTGGTATGTATATTTAATCTTGATAGTTTGTATAATTTTGTATAATTTTGTACATAGATCTGTTGAATATGCATGCCAATTCTAACACATATATATCCTAGAAACGATCGTTAAATAATGAACTTTTTTTGTTTAATATAAGGAACTGTTTCATTGTTTTATTCATTATTCTTTTAATATTTTATCTTGACTCTGTATTCCGTTTATCTTTCACCGAAAGTGATTTTTCATTGCATCTCTTCTTTCCATGATATCCGGACTACATTGAGTTCTTCATACGGATTGGACACTACCGTAAACTCTTGGTAGATTTATCTACATATATATATATATATATATATATATATATATATATATATATATATATATATATATATATATATATAAAATACGTAGTTTAGAAAGCCACAACAATGCAGAGGGAAATCTCGAGGTAGGAAGTGAATGATAGATAGGAGAAATAGGATAAAGTGAAAATTGAGAGAGACAAAGATAAAAACAAAACAAAGGTAGAAGGGTTACCGTAGTGGAGATTTAATCCCAATATTTCGGGCTCACGCCCATTAACGGGGGAAAGTTCCAAAAGGTTGTTTTGTTTTTATCTTTGTCTCTCTCAATTTTCACTTTATCCTATTTCTCCTATCTATCATTCACTTCCTACCTCGAGATTTCCCTCTGCATTGTTGTGGCTTTCTAAACTACGTATTTTACACATTTCACAATGCTTCAAGCAAACTCAACACCCTCTTATATATATATATATATATATATATATATTGGTAAACGGAAAAGAAAATGGTATATATATATATATATATATATATATATATATATCACATAAAATACATTTTATATAATATAGTACATTTACCTCTGTGTTTAGTGTTTATATATATATATGAACATGTATATTTGTGTGTGAAGGCCTAGCTCATATGAGACATATGATGCGCTAGTTAACGTGAGTTGATGTGAGGAGCGCAACCACCATCGTGGTCACAACCATGTGTCAGCGCGCTAACTTATGCACGTTATTAGAGTTCAAATCCCGCCGAGATTAACTTTGCCTTTCATCCTTACGTGGTCGATAAAATAAAGTACCAGTAATATACTGGTTAATTGCTGGCCTTGTGCCAAAAGTAGAAACAGTTATTATGTGGATTGGCAGTATTGGTAGAGCGTCGGATGCCATGCTTTGCAGCAGAGATTGATCTAATTTCAAATCCCGCCGAGGTTAACTTTGCCTTTCTTCCTTACAGGTTCGATAAAATTAAGTACCAGTGATACACTGGGATAATTGTTGGCCTTGTGCTAAAAGTAGAAACAGTTATTATGTAAAATACCAGCTATTTTGCTACTTAACAGGAAAGCTTTAAGGCTAAACAAAGCATAGTCTTGTTACCAATAATTAAATATGGTTTGTTGTTATCAAAATTTATGTAATGAAAAAAGCAGAGTTAGTTTTCAAATTCCCAAGTTCAATTTTGTGATGTAAATCTTTTGAGCTTAAAAATAAACTAAGTTCAGGCAAAAGGTGTTAAAAATGAAAGATAATGCAACAGTTTGCTTAATACTTATCAGATTAATCCAATAATGTTAATTTCCGAATCTTAGAGAGGAATTTGTCAAGTTGGTGACACGTTGTGAAACGTTCAGCTCTTGTTATTTTTAAATGAGACTCTTTGTACTTTTCCATTATTTGCTCCGTTTTATAATATTTTACAGAGTTTTCTGCATTCTATTTTTTTCTACTTAATATCTACCTAAGTAGTGGTTTTGGAACCGCAGATATTCGATATTTCTTAAATAATATTTGCGAAAAAGATTAATCTTTAATCATTCTAAATGAAATTTGGACAACACGCTTAAATCCACATTCACATCACAACATAGATTGTTATGACCTGCAGGGTAAAACAACCAAATGTCACGAAAATTCTATCCAGTTGTCCCAATAGTTAAAGAAAAGGGCTCATTAGTAATGGTAATCTTAGTTTTAGTGTTTCTGAAAACGGGTGGGCTGGGCACGGGTGAAACGGTTTTGTCATTATCTATTCGATCAGTTCAGGCCTGAGAGTAAACCTTAAAATGAAAGTCAGAACGTAGATAATTGATTTTCTACTTTCAAACAAGTCAAACGTTTCATCATCAGGTTAATTGATATTTGATAACATTCTCATAGAACAGTTCACAAAAATAGTAGCGAAATGCTAATAGATTTGATTGTAATATGAAACCATATGACATCTCGGATCACTGGCAACTTGTGTCTAGTTCTATAAAAATGCACCGTACCCATATAGTTAGTAAATGATGCATTCTATGTAACTAGTAAAGTTTATATATATGCTTACACATACTTCTGTGGGTACATATCTAATTATATAGTCATCTACTTATGCACGGGTGCAAACATGCACACATTCACACACAGACATGCATATATATATATTCTATTATATTATATTATGTTATATTATATTATATTATATTATATTATGTTATATTATATTATATTGACACTCCTGTTGATACCTTATTGATAATACTTTAAGGAAAACAAGTCGTAGAGTGCTTTACGTCTGTTTACGACTAAAATCGGTGGATTATTTACTCGATCAACTTTCTTCACTAGAATAATATATGTATATATATATATATATGTGTGTGTGTGTGTGCGTGTGTGTGTGTGTGTGTGTGTGTGTGTGTGTGTGTGTGTGTGTGTGTGTGTGTGTGTGTGTGTGTGTGTGTGTGTGTGTGTGTGTGTGTGTGTGTGTGTGTGCGCCTGTGTGTACACCATGTCATTATCGAGGAAGACCATACTTGTCACTCCTTTCTACATTCCCTTTAAAGATGTCTTATCGGCACCCAGGAAGACCTAGACATAGCTAGTAATGCAAGACTAAAGCCAGATCACCTAAACACAAATTCCTATTTTAATCAATTTACTGTCTTTGATTTGACCATCCTGTTTTTTATGTAAGTTAAACTGCATTTAGAAATACTTTGCATAAATATAGATTTCGTTATTTAAAAAAAATTTAAGAAATGATGAATTGGCAGTATCGGTAGAGAGTCGGGCGCCATGCTTTCCAGCATAGTTACGTCTCTTTACGGTCTGAGTTCAAATCCCGCCGAGGTTAACTTTGCCTTTCATCCTTACGGGGGTCGATAAAATAAAGTACCAGTAATGTACTGGGTAATTGCTGGCTATGTGCCAAAAGTAGAAACAGTTATTTTAAGAAATCAGGTATTGATTAGTGTAATACTAGGCTTTCTATCTCGTATATCGAGAGAAAAATTATACCCTCACTGGTTGTCCTATCTTAAAATATACCCTAAGAAAAGTAGATGTTTTTGAGAAATGCATGTAGGGTAACAAATCATATTTTAACGCTCCATGACAAAATAATCATGAATGTGTTGGGGTTAAGGAAAATCACGTTTTAATTATTCCTCCAGACTGCTAAATGAACGTGTTATTTTTATATGTACTAGCAGAAAAACCACCCCTCGGGTGGTTTTCTACCAGTGTATGTAGTGTGTATATTGATATTTTACGCAAGTATATATGCATGTAGATATGATACATCAAAGAAATTGAACGAAGACTATGTTACACTGTCTTATTTAATCAGTAATGTAATTCATGATACATTAAAAAAAAGACGATATTATATATAAACTGCATTAGGAGAAAATTAGTGACGGAAATATATGAATATTTATTTAAGCGATCGCTAACCGGAAGTGTTGACATTTGAAAATTTTAAAGAATTGAATCTTTAAATAAATAATTGTTTCTACTTTTGGCACAAGGCCAGCCATCACCCAGTGCATTACTGGTACTTTATTTTATCGACCCCGTAAGGATGAAAGGCAAAGTTAACCTCGGCGGGATTTGAACTCAGAATGGCAAGGGCCGTAACTCTATGCGTCAAAACATGGCGCCCGACCCTCTATCGGTACTGCCAATCTTTAAATAAATAATAAAATATATTTAATGAACAGCCACGAAATTTAGTAGATAAATTAGGTAATATTCATTCATTATTCAAAGTAATCCAACATATTTTACTAAGGGGATAAACAATTATAAAGCGTACGCAATCCCGCGCTTCTTACTTTATTATAGTTTAGATGTATGTATGTAAGTATGTATGTATGTATGTATGATGGTATCCAATGATGTTGACTTGTTCTTCTTTTTGATAAATATCATCTTGGTTAAGAGATTGGGACTGGCTTTGTGCAGTGCCTTTGCTTACTATAAAAGTTTCACGGCACAGGCATTGCTTTATATCTGGAGATCTCTCTTCACTTGTCGTCACCTGGTACCATGGGCCCAGCACTATCTGTCAATAATTGTCATAAGTGTAGTGTTTGTACCAGAGTTATCAAGTCGCTGGCTGGACTAAAAAGTCACACTCGTTCAGCGCATCGGTAGGGTTCTCCTACATGGATATAAAGTAGTGGCCGTACTCGAAAACGAGTTGGCAGCCACCATGTATGTATGTATTATGTATGAATTTATGTAGTATGTATGTACGTATGTATGTACGAATTTATGTATGTATATATGTATCTATGCATGTGTGTATGTAGGCATGTGTATTTACGTACGTACGCATGTACATATGTATAGATGAATATATGTAGATATCTATTTATCTACCCATCCTTGTATGTGCGCACATAGATATGTAGTAAATATTTATGTATGTATGTATGTATGTATGTATGTATGTATGTATGTATGTATGTATGTATGTGTGTATGTATGTATGTATGTATGTATGTATGTATGTATGTTTGTATGTATATATGTATGTATGTATGTATGTATGTATGTGTGTGTGTGTGTGTGTGTGTGTGTGTGTGTGTGTGTGTGTGTGTGTGTGTGTGTGTGTGTGTGTGTGTGTGTGTGTGTGTGTGTGTGTGTGTGTGTGTGTGTGTGTGTGTGTGTGTGTGTGTATACATGCTTGTATATAAAAGAAGCATAGTGGAACAGTTGAAATATTAATTCCACTATCACGGAAATCCTAGTCTGATCCTACAGCAAGGCGTATTTAAGATAGGGTCGGATTGATTCAAGACTTGTTTAAATAAATTTAATTAAAATAGGCCAAACGGAAAGTTTGTCGAAGTCTCTCGCGCAGATTATACATTTCTTTCAAAGATACAGTATTGTTAATCGACACTTTCAATAATCACCGCTGTTTAAGAAGTAGAGCCATTTTGTGCGTTTATTTGTATGTATATATGTGAATATATTTATGATGTATATGATTGCGTGGAAGTACATATATATGTATGTGTTACTGTGTGTGTATAAATAGGTGTATCTATGTGCCTATCAGTATGGTTGGTGATTGTGTTCGTGTAAATGCAAGTATGCGTTTGTATATATGAATGTGTGTATAAATGTGTGTGCGTAATTATATGTATATCTGTACTAGATAGTTAAACCGGGGCCTGCGTATTTCTAGCAGATTTATGATCATAGGCGTTATTATTTTCTATAATAAGATGTGTCGTTCTCATATATTTAAGACGGTATGGTGTTCACTGTGGTAGTTAGGGCTGCTATTACTAGCAAATAAGGCAACCGTGTTGTGGCTCCCTACCTCTATGTATATTGTGTTGTTGATTTTGTTGTTTAGCTCTATATCTCAGTCCTGGAAGGAGTAGCCTATTTTCAAAAGAGTTTCAACCATAGGCATCCCGTCTGTTAATATATGCATCACTGCCTTATACAACGAATCATTCCTATTTTTTATGATGAAAGAGCGCAATCTCAGATAATTTGGCTCTTATTTCTTGCAAAACCTGGGTCAATTTAGAATGCGCCTCATTGACGATTCGTATGTCTGAGTACGATTTAGTGGGCGTATATGTATGTATGTTTGTACGCATATATGTATGTATGTATGTATGTATGTATGTATGTATGTATGTATGTATGTATGTATGTATGTATGTATGTATGCATGTATGTATGTATATATGTATGTGTATATGTGTATATGTTTGAAAGTATTTTTGTTTGTATGTATGTAAGTATGTCTGTCTGTATGTATATATGTATGTAAATATATATGTATGTGTGATTCATGTATGTATGCATGTATGATATATGTATGTTTACGTATATTTTATCTATATTAGCAATTTATAAAAGACGTGGAAAAAATATTCAGGGACATGCTCAGCAGGAAAACCAAATGTTAAGTTCGGTGCTAGATGCGAGAAGAATGAGGGAGTTAACTGTACAATGTGTGAGCTCGTGCAGAATTCTAAGAACTGCTGCGCGAACACACATACACAGTACCAACACAGGCAAATATATATAGTGTGATTTCGTATGTGGAGATACATAATAATATTGGTGATGGCGATGATGTTAATGTTGGAGGTGGTATTAATGGTGTTGTTGGTTGTGGCGGTGGTGGTCGTACGGGTGGCTGGATGAAGGTGTTGGTACTGGTAGAAGTGGTATTGGTGGTAGTGATTTTTTTGGTGATTATGATGCTGCATACAAGAATTAAATTCCAGAATGTTTAAATAGCACACAAGGATGTACGTTATATAGAAATGTTGAAACGAAACGACAACAGCTCAGCCGTTATATATATATATATATATATGTGTGTGTGTGTGTGTGTGTGTGTGTGTGTGTGTGTGTGTGTGTGTGTGTGTGTAATTACAACATTGAGTACCTCTTTATGCTACTGTTGTAATTAGTTATACTAAACTCGCCCTATGGACTGAGTGCATTTACCGTACGATATTTCCACATACACACACACACACACGCGCACACACACATACACACACACACACACACACATATATATATATATATATATATATATATATATATATATATAATATAAATATATATATATATATATATATATATATAGATATAGATAACATTTATCTAAATACAATTTTTTGCAATTCCACCCCGCCCGTCCCTTCAATCTATCTTATTTCTTATTCTTTCTTATGATGAAGGACTAGCGGCCGAAACGTTAAGACCCTCTTCCTGCTATTTCAAGCGTTAACCTTATATATTCCTTCCATATACTGTACCGATTGTGTTGTTATTTCTGTTTTCCTTTTGCACACACACACACGCACACACACACACACACACATATATATATATATATATATATATATATATATATATGTGTGTGTGTGTCAATAAGTATGTATGTAGTATGTATGTGTGTATGTATGTGTGTATGTTTGTATATATGTATGCAAGTGTGTGGCTGCACTTAGAGGGGGTGGTGCATGTATGTGTTTATATCCATGCATACATACACACATACACACACAAATATACATACATAAATATATAGAGAAACAATATTGGTCTCCAAGAACGAAGACAACCACTTGGCAAAAGCTACCCCTCCCTCATTGCATGCCAGAATCTATTGTATAAAATGTATACAGCCTGCCTAAACCTATTTCTCCATGATCACTGTGAAAATAATATTATCACAGATGAGCAAACAGCTGGGAAGAAAGAATTTTGTTGGGGTGCTAAGCATCACCTATTTCACAAAACCGCGATGTCAGAGGTGCGGTGACATAGGACGATCATGGGTAGTGTCTCGCTGGACTACAGGAAAACATTCGATTCTGTTCCTCACTCTTGGTTGATAGAGGCACTCTGACTTGTTAAAGTCCCAGATGCCCTAATCAAACCATATAGAACCTAACTCCTTCTTGGTCTACTACATTGAAGATAAGACAGTGAAAGATACAACTTTATGTTCTGCAGGTTCAAGGGTGTTAACGTGTGCCTTTCTTCCAATTAGTCACGTTATTGAAATGATACGGACAAGGATGCCTATATGAGTAACTAATATTACCGGTCCATGAGCGGTATTACACTGTGGGTTTTATCCGAACTATATAGAGAATTGGTGCACATTACAGAGAGTGAGAAATTCATATCATTTGATGGTGAAAGCAATTCCGTTGTACTTGACATCAGCAAAGAATTCTAAAATATTGAGATGTTAGAAGTGAGAGGTGATAGTTTGATAGACAGCGGAGTCAGATATGTGGTTCTTCAGAGGAATTGGACAACATATAGAGTGTTTCCAAAGGTCGAAAGGGCGGGAGCGGGAGAATGAGAGAGAGATGGAGGAGGTCGAAAAAGTTGGTAATAAGCAGATTAGTTCTGGGAATGACTTTTGAGACCCATGAAAATGTCAATTGTCTAGATCAGTGACTTTGTTGTATGGAAAGCGAGCAGCAAATGTGAAAGTGGGCGTGTAGTATTATTAGATATACTGTTGCAATTCTTAAATTACTTTTATTGTTATCAGCCTAGTTTGCACTATAGGGGTGCCGCTTTAATATGAACGAATCTCTGTGGATGTGCTCTGAAACGAATTATCCGTCTACGTGGTATCGTTGTAGGTGAGCAGTTCTACAGGAAACAAGATTAAAATTCCCCATTATATAAATATATATGTGGGTGTGTGTGTGTGTGTGTGTGTGTGTGTGTGTGTGTGTGTGTGTGTGTGTGTGTGTGTGTGTGTGTGTGTGTGTGTGTGTGTGTGTGTGTGTGTGCCTGTGTGTGGGGTTGGGGGTGTTCCTGTGTGTGTGTGTGTGTGCGTCAAAGGTAAACAAAATTAACAAAGCAAATGACACGGTACATGGAATAAATGTATTGGTTAAATGATTGAAATAACAGGAAAAGAGTTTTAACGTTTTTGCCAATAGTCCTTCATAAGAAGATAGAATTAGAAATGAATGATAAAAGAAAGATAAAGAGTCAGAAGAAGAAGGAAAGAGAAAAAATGAACAAAAACACACGCTCATATTCAGACAGCCATTTTGGAGATTTGCTGGTCAACCATCCTGGATCTGGCCTTATCGTAGCTATGGGCCTTGTGTGTTCCACACAAGCGAGAAAGTGTTACCGTCTAGCACTTTGCTCCCGGGATCCTTTGCTTCCTAGGGATGCCGGTCTCTGTGGAGTTCGCAGAGCATCGGTGACCCACGGCACGTCGGCTTGTCGCCCAAGATGACAGCTCCATCATCCAACTGTTCTCCAAAGGACCAGCAACCCGCTCAGAAGAAAGCAGACTGCCTTCCGTCGGAGCGGACCCCTGCATGCTCTCCACCAACGAGAATATATATATATATATATATATATATATATATAGGAGCTGAGTAATATTGTAGAACAATAAAACTATGCATATATCAGATAAGTAGCGCTCAACAGTTGGTAGAACTGGAGCATATATAAAGAAGAAATTAAAAGATGGTTAAAAAAGTTCCATATATTTTATTATGCGCATTTCGAAAACAACATCACCCTGGGACAAAAATTGTGTTCTCATCAGATAAAATATGTAGACTGAACACTTTCTTGTTCACAAGTGTTTTTAGGCCTCATATCATGTTACCTTATTTCATCACAATTTTTGTCCCAGGATGATGTTATTTTCGAAATGAGCATAATAAAATATATGGAAGCTTTTTAACCATCTTTTAATTTCTTCTTTATATGTGTGTGTGTGTGTGTGTGTGTGTGTGTGTGTGTGTGTGTGTGTGTGTGTGTGCGCGTGCGTGCGTGCGTGCGTGCGTGTGTGTGTGTGTGTGTGTGTGTGTGTGTGTGTGTGTGTGTGTGTGTGTGTGTGTGTGTGTGTGTGTGTGTGTGTGTGTGTGTGTGTGTGTGTGTGTGTGATTATTTATATTACACTAGACACAGAGCTCTGGTTAGAAACTATTGCTAGTAAGACAAATCTTCCATTCATATTATGCCAAACTCATGGCCTCCAAATACCTGATCTCCGGGAATTCAGCCGTTTCGGATAATGTAAAAATCAACATACTGATTGCAGATTTAGTATGATGAGAATGTGTGATCATAAAGGGACACACAATACACGTTAGCCATCGCATGTAGATCTCTGGTTACAATAAAAGAGACAATATCAGGGTATACAAAGGAGCCAGGGCTAAAGGAATGACTATTAAAGAAAATGTTGCGAATGCAACTTCCCCCATGTATAGCAGCAAATTTTAGAATAATAAGATATATAAGGTCAATTCATGGTAGAGCAGCCAAAATATACCAGAGTGTAATGGTATATTTAAATGCAGGAATAATAAAAGAAAGAATAGCTGCTTAATGAACACAACCACAAGGATATAGTCCGAACGTGGAATAGACGAACTCCCACTGTCATCACCTCCATCTTTCACGCCCTCCCCATTCTCCGTATGGTGAGCAAATGGGGTCTCACGGGCTGGCCTACCCACAGCCCCGGCGGCCAGAATGGAGAGTGCGTTTCCCCGGAGGATTGTAAGGGAGATGCGCTGGAAGATCCATTCCAACTCGCGTGAAAAGTTCATCAATGCTACCTCCAGAGACGAACTAGCATGCAGATTTAGAAGGGTGTTAGGTAAGCTAAAATTAAATATTACGATAGTAAAAAAACAAGTATACACATAAAAGTCCTGTTTAACAGAACATACACTTTTAAGTAAAATCTCTGTACTGATAGAAAATGTATAATCTGCAGATTAAGCCCACAGATAAATTCTGAAATTAGGGACGCACGGAAAATACAACATATATAGGTGAGACGGCTAATAGCATAGGAGAAGGAATGAAAAAAGACTGGCGAGAAATCTAAGACGAGGAAAATTCCTCAGCACGCTACTTACATGCCAGAATGGAACATAGGGGCCCATTAGAGAACATCAAAATAAAAATTGTATCTACACACTGAATAGATGGAATCCTCCGACAGATTAGACCAGCAGCAAATATAAATAAACTTCGACCAAAATTATATACAAAGCAAGAATAGAGTAATAAAAGACCCATAATATAGTGACAAAGGGCAATATAAGATTAAAAGAATAAGGATCCCATAACTCCTTCTGGAGTCGTCGAGGCACCGTCATAGGGCGTGTCTAGGGCACTTTTAAACCTGAGGGAGCACAACTCTCTCCAGGTCTGAACGATTTTTTCTATAGAGGAAGAATCGACCCCAATACTGGACTGGTACTTTTTATCGACCTTGAAAGGATGAAAGGCAAAGTTGTCCACGGTAGGATTTGAACTCAGAGCGCGCAATGAAGTGGGACGAATACCGTAAAACATTCTATCCGTATTCTTCAGGGAAATACGACACACATAAAAACAAAACTAATAAGATATATAGACACGCACAACCCCCTACACACACACACACACACACACATAAATCGCTACACACAGAGACACAACCCGCTACACGCACATAGAAATATAAAATTCAGGATAATAACTAACTAGTGACAAGTCAGAAAAAGAGAAACGAGAAAAAGAACCCACACCTAGATATAACGCATGTGCAGTTCAAGTTCATAGCTCATAACGACAATATGGTGAGAAACAGAACAGAGAACAGAGGCAGAGTAACGATCGTAGTCACTGAATAGTTTACAGAATGTGTGACGAAAGATCTTCGTCAATTAAAAAATAAACAGAAATCCGGTTATTAACATGGAAAATTATTGCAATAAATTGAAGTGAAAATCAACTGGTGTTTGTGATTTTCTTGGCAGTTTGACCCTCCTAGAAAATAATGTAACATTGATCTACGGAGATACACACTCACATATATAACAATTAGTCAACTACCTGTGTTTCATTCTCGAACACAATTCATGGAGCGATCTTAAATGCCGTAAGCAATCCTGCTAAAACAAAAGAAAACACGCACACGCACAGACACACACATATACACACACACACACACACACATATATATATATATATATATATATATATATGTGTGTGTGTGTATGTGTATTCATTATATACATATACATGTATATATATATACATACATATGTATATATATACATATGTATATATATATATATATATATATATATATATATATATATATATATATATATATATATATATATATATATATATCCAGAAGCACACATAGGCAGATTAAAACACACTGGCAGACATATAACTTCACGTATATCTCCACATACGCATACATATTATCACATTTCCATAATTCTTTTACTCACATACATGTAGCCATGCCCATGCACGCTCAGACAATAACATATTCATACATGGCCGTTACTTATTTTGGTCTGGTGCACTAAAGTATTTTCCTTGCTTTAAGGAATCTCCAATCGAAAGTCTCCAAACGCTACACCAACTTTACAACAACAAGAACAAAAACAACAACGTCAACGACAAGAATAGCAACAACAAAAAGAAACAGGAGAAAAATGCATAAATATTCCTATGCATGGTTACATGTCGATTTTGCCGTTGTTCTTTGTTTTGTGTTAATGGTTTTTCTTGGAAACAATTTCGGTAGCTTGTCGAAAAACATCAAATCGTACAGACTGAGCTGCTGCCTGTATAATAGAAGGCCTGAGTCAAAACGATCATCTATATTCAAAGATCTGTTGATATTTCTATATTTCGATCGTTGGTTCCTGCTCATGCATATCAGCTGCCTACTTTGGAGAAAGTTTCATTGTAAAAATGTACTTTGGGATAGGAATTTTGTTTTGTTGGCATCACTGGTTGATTGTTCGTTTGCTTGGTTGATTGATTCGTTGTTGTTGATGTTGTTATTGTTGTGGTTTAGCCCCAGGTCAACCATAGCCGACATCAGACATATGGTAAAACCCATTCTAGTCGTCACCATCCCGATCCCATATTTCTCTCTCTAGGTGCACGTAAACCAGGACCACATTACTTATCCATTTTTCTTTTTTTAAATATTCCCTTTTGTTGTGAGGGATAATTAAATGCCATTTTTCGCAGATCGATGAATAAGAATCAATACAGCAAAATTAATGTATATGCTCAATAGAGATCATGACGTTTGTTTGCTCAGTCAATGGGAGAGAGATGGCGATGCTTCTGTTTTATTCCACCTCCGTATAGATAGTTGGACAAAATTTTATGAATAGAAAAACAGTTATGAAGATTTTAAACCAGTACTAATTTGTAAATTGTAAAGCTTAAAAATAAGAACTAAAGTAAACTGTGAGTCAATAAGGAAAGTGTACGTTAAGAGGGTGATTAGGAGGGTTCCTGAAACCGGATATCTACTCCGAATACTTACAACACAGTGGTTTCTACTCAAAGCATCAAAGGGTCAAGTGGTGGAGGAAACCAGAAAGGATAAATTGCAAAGTAAACCTCGGTGGGATTTAAACTGAGGCTGCAGAGAGTTGGAATACGCACGGAAAATGTGAGATATACTCTAGCGACTATGCCACATCAAGTTAGATAATTACAATCGCAAAAATGCTCAATGTATTGAAATTTAGGTTTTAAATAGAGGAAGAATGTTAAGCCTTTGTTGTTTATGTTAAAGGTTCTTTAGGCGGAAATTTCATCTTTGATAGCAAGTAATATAATAAATATTTCGGTTTTATTGCATGTGTCAGTGTATGTTTGTAAATGTGTGTATATGTTTGAGGGTGTATGCGCGTGCGTTGGGGTGTATGTGTGAGAAAGATTAAGAGAGAAAGACAGTGAGTGAATATGTGAGTGAGAAAGCGAAAGATATGTAGAAAGAGAAAATGAAATACAGGTAACTTTTTGTTTTCCGTGTGTAACTTTGCTATACTCTATATTAATGTTGTAACCCAACGCACTCTTTCTTTGATCGCAACGTTTACTTACCAGCGCAACAATACACTCTTATTCTCTCACACTCCATCGTTCTCACTATCTCTCCTCTTTTTTGAGTAATCCCTATGTATTTCTTTTTTTCTTTCATTGCCATATGGACAACTTAGCTGCAACGTTTTCTGTCCTGTTTTCTGTTGTAAAACCTTTTTTATTTTATTTTGCCGTCCTTGTTTTCCGTTATCTCTTTATTGTTCTGTTGCCTCATATACATCTTTCCGATGGATTGCTCAGGCATTTGCGCCGACTGGGATCAATATTATGCAATCCTCAACATTATACCCGCAGTTGCATCGCCCATTGTGTGGTTGATGAGGAACATGGACGATTTTGTTCGTTTGTCTATGTATATATGTATATATGTATAGATTTATATTTTATATATGTATAACCGACTTTTATTTGATTTCATCTACACGAATATTTAGTGGTGGCATATATTAATCCATCGCTGTTTGTTGAACCTCTACGTTGCGGCGAATAAAACTATATCAGCTGTTCTTAAGCAGTGTAAAACTAGACAACAAGATACAGGCACTCACACATCAACGCACACACATAGTCAAACACTGTTGAAACGGCAAGAGCTCAGCCGTCGGGGTCCCAACTTATTATAATATGACCATACTCTACTACCCCTAGTATCGAGTACTCTGTTGAGTAATGATCTAACCAGCTTCAAACTGACTCCATCCTGATATATATATATATATATATATATATATATATATATATATATATATATTGTTATACTTTGGGAGGGTCATGTTGCCAATAAAAACGCACGTATCCCCTTGTTTTTACGTCAATTTCCGGTTGTTTGGTTGGTTTGATCACCGGAAGTTTGTTTATATACTGTCAAAGCTCTTTCGTCACACATTCTGTGAACTCCTGATTGACTAGGTTTTTTATTTTGAGTGAAAACCAATAGGTGCATGTTTTTGATTGGCAACATGACCCCGCCACCCAAAGTATAACGATGTCTGTTTCAACACACGTTTTCAGATAAGAAATTCCGCAAAACAAATTCAAAAACATATATATATATATAATATATATATATATTGTTATACTTTGGGAGGGTCATGTTGCCAATAAGAAACACACGCACCAGTTGCTTTCACTTCAATTTATTATAATAAATTTATAATAAATTTATAAATTTATAAATTTCTGGTTGGTTGGTTGGTTCCACAACCAGATAGTTGTTTATATATTGTCATAGTTCTTTCGTCACACACTATGTGACCTCTTCAGTGACTGGGGATTCCTTTCTTTGTTTCTGTGCCTCTCCTTTGTTCTGTCCTACGCCATTTATGTTTCTGTTAACACACACACAGAAACAAAATGGCGTAGGACAGAACAAAGGGGAGGCACAGAAACAAAAAAAGGAATCCCCAGTCACTGAAGAGGTCACAGAGTGTGTGACGAAAGAACTATGACAATATATAAACAACTATCTGGTTGTGGAACCAACCAACCAACCAGAAATTTATAAATTTATAAATTTATTATAAATTTATTATAATAAATTGAAGTGAAAGCTACTGGTGCGTGTGTTTCTTATTGGCAACATGACCCTCCCAAAGTATAACAATATCGGTTTCAACACACGATTTCAGATAAAGAATCTTGCTAAACAAATTCAGAAACGAAATATATATATATATATATATATATATATATATATATATATATATATATATATATAGCGGCGATGAATTAGTTTTGCGAGGTTTTTTATATGAAATCGTGTGTCGAAACAGATATTGTTATATTTGGGGAGGGTCATATTTGCGTAATATTGCCAGAATTAATAACAGAACACACTCACTGTTTGGTTGGTTTTCGCTTCTCGCTGTCTTTTATATATATATATCTGCGATCTAACTTACTCGGTCCTCAATGTTGCCATTGACTGACCGGCGGTCAAAAATAATACAGATACAATATAGACAAACACATATATATATATAGTTTACATAATTTACATAAATCTTTCGTTGCACATCTGCAACATCGTCAGTGGTGTTATATTCATTGTTCCTCCTGTTGTGTTGTATGTCTACGCCATTTTTTTTGTGTTCAGTCTGTCTATATATTTATTTATTTATTTGCTTGTTTGTTTATCTTATTTTATTTTGTCTTCTTTGCGCATGCGTTTGCGTGTGTGTATAGTGTTATGTGTGATGTGTGACTAGTGTGTATAGTGTTGTGTCTGCTGGGTGACTAGTGTGTGTTTATGTGCTTGTGTATGTATTTATTTATCTTATTTTATTTAATTTAATTTACTTATTTATTTATACTTCTCTTAGGTCAGTGTTGTTTGTTTGGGTGTTGTTGTTGTTCCACTCATTCTTTCTGTTTAGCTTTGGTCTTCTAATTTCTATTTCACTGGCCTCTCTGATTTGTCTATCTGCTGGGTCATTCCTATGTTTAGATATTATTCTAATTTCTATGTTGTCTATGTTACCGTCATGTTGTTGTCTAGCATGTTCGTATAGTACTGACCCGTTTTTTCGTCCTTTTAGTTCCCCCCAGTGTTGGTCTATCCTTTCACCTATGCTACGAGCTATCTCACCTATGTATGTTGTTGTCGTGTTTCTGAAAGTACCCTCTGTACATATTATGCTATAGACTACGTTTCTAGTTTTACAGTGTATCCGGGGGTTCACCTTACATATGATACATTTCCTATTGGTACAGTGGGTTTTCTTAAAAGGGTAGGTTTTGCTGATCAGGGATTTTATGGTGGTTCCTGGCTTTTCTACCACCTTTATTTTTAAGTGGGTCTTTCTCAGGGCCTTTCTACACTGGTTAGCTAATTTCCCTCCAGGGGTGGCGTCCACAAACATGACACTCTGATATCTCTGGTTGTCGTACAATGATGTGGCCTTCCCTATCTTATGTCTAGCCCTATCTAAGCTATTCCATGATTTGCTCCTGTATAGTGGGCAAATTCCTTTCATGTCCAGTTCTATGAGGGTCTTATACTTTTCCATGGCTCCTTCGTATACTCTGACTCTGTCTCTTTGGTTGTAGCCAGAGAACTGCATGCGGTTGATGAAGTGTTGGATGTGTCCTTCCATTTCTGTTGGGTCGCACATGCTGGACACATTCTTCATCACTCGTACCAAATCTGCGATCAGAATATTAAACTTAGCACTACTGGACATTGCTGAGTTTTTGAGTATCAGGTATTTGGAGGCCATGGGTTTAGCATAGTGTGAGTGGAGAATTTGGGCTCTCTCGTCTATAGTGTTAATCCAGAGTTCTGTGTCTAATACAGGTAGTCTATTGTTAGGGTGTTTGGAAGGGAAGTCTATAGTTACAGTTATACTCTGGTGTATGGAATTAGCTATCTGCTGGATGCTTTCCATCGTGCTACGTTCTAAATCAAACTTGTTAGTGCTCTCTAGTGGGGGTGTTCTTATAACTATATTGATATCGTCTACATAACGAGAGTACATGATGAGGTCTATGGAGCTTTCATTAAGGAGATCTTTAAGTCTCCTTTCCCACCATACCATGAAAAGGTTGGCAACATCACCAGCTATGCTGACGCCGATGGCTGCTCCCTCATTTTGGGTGTAGATTTTCTCATTGAACTTAAATATGTGGCCCTTTAGGGTAGTTTTGATACTAGCCCCTATTGCATGTGCGACCATTTTTCTTACCTGATCAGTGTTTTGGGGGGTCCGTATAGCTTTGGTCCACCCAATCCACCTTCCTATGGGAGTCTTTTTAGCCATTGAGGTTATGGTGGGGGGTCTACCTCTTATAGGTCTACTAGGGCAGAAACATCTAAGGTCATGGCTGTCTAGGTAGTCAGTGTCGTAGGTAAGTCTAAGTAGGAGGCCCAGTTCGTCTGTGTCGACGTCGCAGAACTCCACCTCACTCTCAATGATCATCTCCACACATCTTTTCACAGCAAAATCAATGTTAATGAATGGGTACAGTGACACCACATCCATGCTGCCTATTATGCAGTTGGATAGGCTCCTGTTTTTGTTGCACTCACTGATTCCGCTGAGGAGGTCCTCTGTACTTTCACATACATCTGGGGACATCTTGATTATGGGGCGTATAACCATTGAGAGGAAGTAGGAGATCCTGTAGTTGCTAGCTATATTAGCTCCGCATACGGGTCTTGTTGGTGGTCCTGTTGTCGGGTCGTCGACTGTCTTGTGGTCTTTGCGGAGCCCATACAAGGGTGGTATGCCATTGTTAGACGCCTGGAAGTTGTTGGCAGTGCGTCTGCTTGGCTTTAGGATGTCAGTCCACATCATCATGTGAGCGTTGAGGATTTTTTCTCTCCCATCGTGTGTTAGTTGTGCAACTTCGCTCGTGTTGGTGATGTGGGGTTGCATTGCCTCGATGTAGTTCGGCATGCTATCTATTGACATCCTACCAGACTTATCTGTGGGTAGACACACTACCTCACCATCCCCTGTGCGCTGCTTGAGGCTAACCAAGCCTTCTACAGGTTTTATCCCAAGTTGTTGGGCCTCTGGTCTGCTCTGTCTCATAGTGTACCTGTCTACTACTTGTCTAATCTTATTTCTAGCTATGGTGAACTGTGCCTCCGTCTCGTCATCTATTTGCTGTGATATGCAAACTCTTTTATTAAAGGGTAACCTCGTAGGATAGATATTACCCATCTTATATGTTTTGTCAGCTGGGTTGAAAAATAGTTTCTCTAAGGGGTTGTCGTTATTTCTATCGTCATAGTTGTGTGTGTTGCTATTATTGTTATCATGGTGGTTGTTGTTGTTTCTATCATTAGCATTAATATTATTATTGTTATGATTGCTAGATGTATTGTTGTTTACTTCACCGTTATTGTTGTTGTTGTTACTGCTATTTCTACCATTGTGGTTGTTACTATTATTATGTTTCTTGTTTTTGTTGATGTTGCTACATGTACTATTTCCATTATTACCACTGTGGTTATTGTTGTTGTTGTTGTTCGTATTGTTACCGTTATTACTACTGTGGTCACTGTTGCTGTGTCTGTGGTTAACGTTTCTATTATTATTATTATTGTGGTTGTTGTTGTTCTGTCTATCGCTAGACCTAAGAGAAGTATAAATAAATAAGTAAATTAAATTAAATAAAATAAGATAAATAAATACATACACAAGCACATAAAGACACACTAGTCACCCAGCAGACACAACACTATACACACTAGTCACACATCACACATAACACTATACACACGCGCAAACGCATGCGCAAAGAAGACAAAATAAAATAAGATAAACAAACAAGCAAATAAATAAATAAATATATAGACAGACTGAACACAAAAAAAATGGCGTTAGACATACAACACAACAGGAGGAACAATAAATATAACACCACTGACGATGTTGCAGATGTGCAACGAAAGATTTATGTAAATTATGTAAACTATATATATATGTGCTTGTCTATATTGTATCTGTATTATTTTTGACCGCCGGTCAGTCAATGGCAACATTGAGGACCGAGTAAGTTAGATCGCAGATATATATATATAAGACAGCGAGAAGCGAAAACCAACCAAACAGTGAGTGTGTTCTGTTATTAATTCTGGCAATATTACGCAAATATGA
Source organism: Eledone cirrhosa (assembly GCA_964016885.1). Classification (NCBI taxonomy): domain Eukaryota; kingdom Metazoa; phylum Mollusca; class Cephalopoda; order Octopoda; family Eledonidae; genus Eledone; species Eledone cirrhosa. The sequence continues at coordinate 346,767,692 of OZ024743.1, forward strand.
CCCTCCCCAAATATAAATATATATATATATATATATATATATATATATATATATATATATATATATATATATATATATATATATATATATATATGATTTATATTCATATGTATATCTAAGAAGGTCAATTGCTTTAACGTGAAGGTGGATACATCTAGAACAAACCGAATCTATCCACGTAATACATAAATCTACACTCGATCCTAATCACCAGACCCCTACAACAGAAGGAAAAGTAAAATTCACACACGTCCTCCAATGTTTTCCAGAGACACAATCAAACTCAATCCCAGCGGTTCCCATAAAGAGAACTTATCTCAGTCAAGATGGACTTAGTTCAAAAGTTATCACGATAGATTACACATATGCGTAAAACCGGACGGCAATTGTTTTAGCGTGAACGTCATTATATCAAGACAAAGCTATCACCGAATTCAAATTAAGATAATCCAGAAACCTACATACAACACTACGCATCAGACCCATACAGCAAAAGGAAAATTAAAATCACACACATCCTTCATAACTAAATTCCGAAATTTTGGCTAAACAACTACTAGCATGCACAAATTACCTGGAGAGAGGTGATGAAGCTACCATCCTATTAACTAGTTCCTATATGTATGTCTGTCAGTATGTATGTATATATATATGTACACATGTATAGTATGCATGCAAGCATGTATATATATATACATGCAATATGTAGCCTTAGCACATGGGAGCCTTCACTTCACTCTATTTTGTTCATCCAGAAGCAAACCATCAGATATAATCAAATATATTTTGATTAATCAGTTAATTATACTCGAACAAAACCTAGTTCTATTAGTCCAACTGAGGGAGGACTATGCCATTATTAGGAGGTATAACAAGATAGGAACATGTCCAGTGTTGCCACAAACGCTCACAAACTGATCTGTGAATATTTCCAATTATTTATTGGGAAACTGAAATGTTATCTCCCTTGCGTCTTTTGAGTGTAATTTTCATAAACGCTAATGAATTTTCTTCCGATTAATATTATAATTTCATTTGATGAGAGAGATTAGTTCTGATTCACAACATTCAATCCTGTAGTCAGCAGTTGATTATATGTATGCATGGATGAATGTGTACATGTATATATGTTTGTATTGATATAAAATAACCCCCCCCCCCCTTCGGTCACGAATGACCATGGGATTTGCACCTAGAAAGTTTCCCTCCGAGGCAGCACAAGTCCGGGCAACGTTGTTTGTGGAAGATCAGCAGTCGCCCATGCATACCATCCTCCCCTCTCCACGCCACCGATGTTATCCAAGGGAAAGGCAATGGCCGATACATCTTAACACCAGTGACGTCGCAGGTCATTTCTACAGCTGAGTAAACTGGAGCAACGTGAAATAAAGTGTCTTGCTCAAGAACACAACGCATCGCCCAGTCCGAGAATCAAACTCACAACCTTTCGATTGCAAGTCCAATGCTCTAACCACTAAGCCAATGTATGTATATATATATATATATAATTATTCGTGTATATCGGTACATACATATATATATATATATATATATATATATATATATATATATGTATGTATATATATGTCTATATATATGTATATGTATATATATATGTATATATATGTATATATATATATGTACCGATATACACGAATCATTATATATATATATATATATATATATATATACATATATATATTCATGCACACACACACAAATACGCACAACCACATACACACATACACAAAGACACGCGCGGATACACACACACACACACACATACGTACGCACACCCACGCACACACGCACACACAGACACACACACTTATATATGTATATATAATGAGAGAGAGAGAGAGACATAAAAATGTAGAGGGAGAGACGTGGACAAACAAACTGACTACTACATTTCCATATATTTTTATATCGGGTCTTACGTATATTTTATGCGATATAGCTGTGTATGGGTGTGTTCGAGCTTGTGTATATTGACATGTGTGTGCGTGTGTGTATGTGTGTGTGAGTGTGTGTGGTATGCCTGAATGTGTATGTGTCTGTGTGAATGTGCACAGCAGCAGCTGTTCGACAGGAATAGAGGCAGTGGGAGGAGGTATATTGTGAATGAGGGTGTGAGGAAGAAGTTAAGACGGTTTAGTGAATCGAGATATTTAGCCCGGCTGTACACATCACACACTATAAGTATCTGTAAATCTGTAAAACACAGGCATGTATATATACACATATATCAACGTCATGTCTCTATGAATTACACTATAATACATGTATAAAATAATATACATCAGTGTATAGGAATCGGTGTAAAATATATATATATACACACACATATATATATATATATATATATATATATATATATATATTAAAATATAAATATTAATAAAATAGATGTTCTTTTGATCAATTACATTTTATTATACATATTT
>OZ024743.1:346782638-346787638 GCA_964016885.1 Eledone cirrhosa
AATATCACTTGAATACAGAACTCATATTTGGGTTTGATTTCAGAAGACAACGTTTGCCGAACTCTTTGTTTTATATATCGTTAAGCACAGATTATTTATATCATATCTTCTAAAGGAGACTTAAAAGTATGTCTTGGGAATTTGTCATCTTAAACATGACGGTGCGCATCCCAGTCATTCTTTGAAATTACCAGAGATTTTCCAGAAGAAGAAGAAGAAGAAGAAGAAGAAGAAGAAGAAGAAGAAGAAGAAGAAGAAGAAGAAGAAGAAGAAGAAGAATGTGTGGGAGAAAGGGGTAGGAGAATGGGAATGAGAAGTAAAAGAGGAGGAGGTCGAGAATGAGCAGGAAGAGGAAATAGATGAGATGTAGGAGGAGGGGGATGCAAAGGAAGAAGCGGAGATTCAAGTGTCTTATCTTCCTTGTTTGTTTTCGTATTTTCATTGAAGTCCATTACAGATATTTTGAGAATATGTTCATAAAGTCACAACTAAGGTTCCTATACGTTCAGAGACTCGTCATTAAGATATGGGTGGGTTTTATTCTAAGTTTATATACTTTATACAATTTTAAATAGCAACATTTTTGTTTGAATTGTGTCATCAGCCATGTGGCAATGCCATGTGAAGGTGAATGCTGTTAATAAAATAATTAAACAAAAATTAATATATATATGGAAAAAATGAAATTTCATTTACACTCTTAGTACGGCTGATACTTAAATATAAGTATGTATACGTACATACATATATGTATACAGACGTACAGAAGTATGTATATATATATACATACATACATGCACACATATATATATATGTACGTATGGGTTTACCAAACATTTATTATAATGCTCGGTTTGTTTGTAAACAAACAGCCTGATAGCCGTACAGTGTTCGGCAACCATCGTTGCCATTTTGTTCAACACTGACAAAGGAACGATACGTACATATATATATGTGTGCATGTATGTATATATATATACATACTACTGTACGTCTGTATACATATATATATGTACGTGTACATACTTATATTTAAATACCAGCCGTACTAAGAGTGAGAAATGAAATTTCATTTTTTCCATTTATCGTTTACGGTATGCCCGGCCGAATAACTCACTCGATATGCAAATTAGGCTGCTCAGCCGTTAATATGCATATGGAAAGTATATACTTTCAAACGTTCAATCGACTGACATGAAGGTATAGAGTGCTGATGACAGCTAATAAGCTATAAACTAGTTCATCGTTCCTTTGTCAGTAGTAATTCTAATTTTGTTTATATATATATATATATATATAAACACACTCATATATATATATATATATATATATATATATATATATATATATATATATATATATATAGGTATTGAAATTTCCGTTGAAAACAGAAAAGGTCATAGAAGAGAAGAGTGCTCTATGTAAGTATCAGAGCAAAATTTAATGTATAAAAATCAATACAATATAATTACCTCATTACCAGAGATTTCCCGAATGAGGCGAATACGAAAGAAACGTCTTCATTCGTTCGTCAGACGAGGCAATATAAAACATGGGTAAATACTTGGAAAGTCTCATCAAGAAAAGCAAAAAAACAAAAAAGATATAGACAAATGAATTAGAATATGAAATATATAATAATCTTTCAAGAAATATGGTTAGGGGTGTGTATATGTATGTATATACGCTCACAGATGTGCATATATGTGTATGCACATATGTATACGTATAGTGAAAAAATGTGCGTAAATATATAATTTAGGGCAAATGTATCTGTATGTCTGTAATCTACAGACAGAATAGATACATCATAAGAATATGAAGGCACGCGCATAAACACACATACACACACGTACACTTAGATGCGGAAGTAAAAGAGGTAAGGGAGTGTAATAATTAAAGGAAAGTATCAATCTCGATTTATTTATAAAAATGGAACACTAATTTAGAAAGAAAAAATTTAAGAAAAGAAGACAAAAAAGGTACATACATACACACACACGTATATCTCACAAAAGAAACGCAAAAATATACATGCTTATATACACACGCACACTTACATAAAACCTAGATGTAAAAACACGGATATAAAGACACATACAGATACGCGCACATACGTAGTCGCTCATGTACATATATAGAAAGTATACACACATTAAGGCGTTCAGTCACATTGATACAGGGTGTAAAAAACTTGTGGATAAGTAAGTACAAATATAAAATTGTAAGATTGGCTGCGCAAAAATAAAAAAATAAAAATAAAAACGAAAAATATATCTGGAGTGGAAAACACAAATGACATGTTTAATCAGTTTGTGAAGGAAATGGGGAAGTAAAAAATGGAAAGTGAAAATAGAGGTAAGTGAATCGTAGAATAAGGGGGGAGGGGGTTATTGGTGGATGTGAAGTAAAAAAAAAAAAATAAATATAAAAATAAAAATAAATGAAATTAATGATAAGGATAAAAATGAAAGTAAATCAGAAAGGGTAATTAAAAAGAGAATAATAAGAGTTTATGGAGGATAAGTATCTGAAAGTGTGTTAAGTTTATATGAGCTGGAAAGCATGTGTGATTTCATGTTTGGGCAACTGGTGAACATTTCCGTCTTTGTGTTCAGGCAGGTCTTTGGTGATTTTAGATTTTGCAATATCCAATATTTTTCATTTATGCAGAGCGTGCATTTTCTTGTTCCTCTAGCATATTATTTAGATTGGTTCAAAATTGACCAATCTAATTTATATTGGATGCCTTGGTCTTCCAAATACCAAATTCTGCTAGCCAGAGCTGTTGTAAATCTTTTTTCTGGATGTCGAAAGGATGCGACATGTGAGTAATAACGCGTTTTGAATTTGTCTTGCGTCATACCCACATATCGTTCACTGGTGGCTGGATGGTTGGTGCTGATGGTTGTCACTTTAGCCGCATATACGATGGCTTTGGTGTTGCATTTACCTTGTAATGGGCATTCACTTTTGATTCTACAGGAGCAAGTTTGATTTTCTCTAGGTGATATTTTGTTGATGATATAGTACTAAATAGGGGGACCGCAGGAATAGCTAATTTTGACACAGTTTCTGTTAAAGATCTTATAGTATCTATGGGTTCTATTTTTAATATGGCATCCCCCTACGATAATAAAGCCCTCCAAAATAGCGGTTTTAGCGAACCGATTAAATACATACCCAACTATACTAACTCTATTAAACATAAAAACAGGAAAAGAAAAATAATCTGGTTCACACCCCCCTACTCTCTAGCAGTTAAAACTAATGTAGGCAAGCAATTCCTAGAGCTCCTAGATAAACATTTCCCTAGAACACATAGATACTATAAGATCTTTAACAGAAACTGTGTCAAAATTAGCTATTCCTGCGGTCCCCCTATTAAGTCCTATATCATCAACAAAATATCACCTAGAGAAAATCAAACTTGCTCCTGTAGAATCAAAAGTGAATGCACATTACAAGGTAAATGCAACACCAAAGCCATCGTATATGCGGCTAAAGTGACAACCATCAGCACCAACCATCCAGCCACCAGTGAACGATATGTGGGTATGACGCAAGACAAATTCAAAACGCGTTATTACTCACATGTCGCATCCTTTCGACATCCAGAAAAAAGATTTACAACAGCTCTGGCTAGCAGAATTTGGGATTTGAAAGACCAATGCATCCAATATAAATTAGATTGGTCAATTTTGAACCAATCTAAATAATATGCTAGAGGAACAAGAAAATGCACACTCTGCATAAATGAAAAATATTGGATATTGCAAAATCTAAAATCACCAAAGACCTGCCTGAACACAAAGACGGAAATGTTCACCAGTTGCCCACACATGAAATCACACCTGCTTTCCAGCTCATATAAACTTAACACACTTTCAGATACTTATCCTCCATAAACTCTTGTTGTTCTCTTTTTAATTACCCTTTCTGATTTACTTTCATTTTTATCCTTATCATTAATTTCATTATTTTTATTTTTATATTTATTTTTTTATTTTTACTTCACATCCACCCTTTATTCTACGATTCACTTACCTCTATTTTCACTTTCCATTTTTATTTTTGCGCAGCCAATCTTACAATTTTATATTTGTACTTACTTATCCACAAGTCTTTTACACCCTGTATCAATGTGACTGAACGCCTTAATGTGTGTATACTTTCTATATATGTACATGAGCGACTACGTATGTGCGCGTATCTGTATGTGTCTTTATATCCGTGTTTTTACATCTAGGTTTTATGTTTTGTTTCTTTTTTCTTCGCCCCCTTTTTTTTTACTTACTCATTTTTATGCGTGTGCATGCAAACAGGTCAATATGCGTGAGTGTAATTATGTGTGTGTGTGTGTGTGTGTGTGTGTGTGTACGTATCGAACGTATGGATGTGTAAGTGTGCGTGTGTATATAAGCATGTATATTTTTGCGTTTCTGTTGTGAGATATACGTGTGTGTGTGTGCATGTATGTACTTTTTTGTCTTCTTTTCTTTAATTTTTTCTTTCTAAATTATTGTTCCATTTTTATAAATATATCGAGATTGATACTTTCCTTTAATTATTACACTCCCTTACCTCTTTTACTTCCGCATCTAAGTGTACGTGTGTGTATGTGTGTTTATGCGCGTGCCTTCATATCCTTATGATGTATCTATTCTGTCTGTAGATTACAGACATACAGATACATTTGCCCTAAATTATATATTTACGCACATTTTTTCACTATACGTATACATATGTGCATACACATATATGCACATATGTGCATACACATATATGCACATCTGTGAGCGTATATACATACATATACACACACCTGACCATATTTCTTGAAAGATTATTATATATTTCATATTCTAATTCATTTGTCTATATCTTTTTTATTTTTTTGCTTTTCTTGATGAGACTTTCCAAGTATTTACCCATGTTTTATATTGCCTCGTCTGACGAACGAATGAAGACGTTTCTTTCGTATTCGCCTCATTCGGGAA
>OZ024743.1:346792638-346797638 GCA_964016885.1 Eledone cirrhosa
AATGGATCGCGTGATATGGAACGACTCCGAGAGGTAGCCGTTCACCTTGACCCTTGAGCAGATGTTGCTGTTGTGCATTGCAGCAATCCAGCCCCTGAACACAGGTCCGAAGCCTGCCGCCTCGAGCACCGCATCCAGGTAACGATGATCAACCCTATCGAAAGCCTTAGACTGATCCAAGTTCATCAGGGCCCCACCGAAGCCGGGTTTACACCCTACCCTCTTTATGATGTATCGCATGAGGTGGAGGTTGTGTATGGACCTGGTCGGGATTGCGCATGTCTGCGCTTCTCCCACCAGATTATCAACGACAAGCGCCAGCGTCTTTGCCAACACCTTGGCCAAAATCTGTAACTCTGTGTTTAGCAGAGTTATGGGCCGCAAGTTGCCTATGTCATCCCCCTTATTCTCGTTCTTTCTGACTAGTGTGACTACGCCCCCGGTCACAGAACTGGTAATTCTCCCGTTCTGCTGCCAGTTGCAGTAGACCGCTTCCAAGATACCGGAGAATAAGTCCGGCATTGCTACGTAAAATTCGTAAGGTAGACCGTCGAGACCTCGAGATTTGCGTTTGCCGCATTGGCTCAGCGCGTCCCCTATCTCAGCGGCTAAAATCGGCATTTAGCAGAAATTCTCCTTGCTGTCCGAGAGTCGCGGTAGGCCGTCGAGGTATGGACCGAAATCCATAGCCCCTCTCGGGGCGTCGCCCTGCCAGAACAGTTGAGCAAAGTGCCGCTGAAAGGCCGCAAATATCTGCTTCGGCTCACGTATCACGCGTCCGTCTTGGTCCTTCAAAGACCGAATCGTGGACTTGTTGCCACTTTTGGCCTCCGTCACTCGGGCCCAGCTAACAGCTTTGGCTCCCTCGTTTCCCAGAGAACGTATTTTGCTTCTGACAACGCAGCCCCCGTGCTTTGCGTCGAAGAACTGGTCCAAGGCCGTTCTTGTTGTTAGCACGCTGGCTACGTTGCCACTTCTAATTGCCTCTTCTACTTTATCTACCAGCTCCTTCTCGGTCCTATTTCTATCTAACGCTAATTCTTTACTAAAAATTAACGAGTCCAATCTAACTGCCCTCTTGAGAGGGTACCACCATCTGTTGTTGACAATGACCCCTGTCAATTGCTGTTTAACTAATGTGCTAATCCGTCTACTGTAGGCTTTGCATGTTAGTAACGACAAGTTCAGCTTCCAGTAGCCGGGTCCTTGTCTATGGGTTCTATCAAGGTTGACCATGCAGGTCACTAGTTTGTGTTCTGAATAGGCAACCATGAACATTTGTGGACAGCTTAACATGTCCCTATCCTTATTTCTAACTAGAACCCTATCTATGAACGATCTAGATGTTCCGCTAAGATTAGTCCACGTCCACAGTGGCACAGTCGGAAAATCTAGTCGATATCTATCGGCCAAGTCAAATCGGCCGATTAACTGTTTGAGGCTGTTACATCGCCCTTTATCGGGACATGCTCCCACATAGTCCCAACGTGCATCTAGGATTCCATTCCAGTCCCCACTAAAAGCAAGGAGCGGGACGTTTCCAGAAAAGTCTCTAGACATTTGAAGAAGTCTGGCCGCGGTGTCCTGGATGGGGCATATGCGGCCACCAGCGTGAAGGCTCCCCCTTCACTACCGTCAACGTCTAGGACCACCAGTCGACCCTCCGGGTCCAGATGTACCGTCTGTGTTACGAGGCCCAGGTGTTCCGCAGCAAAGCGGCAACCCCGCCCCCACCCCCGGCTGACAGAGAATGCGTAGATCTCAAAGTCATCGAAGATGGGGGCCAGCTGTCGCTCGCTGTGGATCCTGGACTCGCAAATGGCTACTACATCCATACTGTGCGACCTGAGGTCGTTTAAGAGTTTGCCCTGTTTCCAGAGCATCCCAAGGCGCGTACATTCACACATCCAACTCTTATATTGGCCATGTTGGTTCTGAAAAGTTAAAAGAAGAGAAGAAAACACTCACCTCTTCGTCTCCCGGGGATCAGGCCGCACGATTTCCCATGGGGGTGTTAGATGGGTTGTCTGTGTGGGTGGTGGTTTCTGGCGGTGGTGGGGACGGAGATGTTTGGTGGGGAGGGGTTGTCTGATGGGATGGGGGTGTCTGGGGTGAGGGTAGGGAAACTTTTTAAAGGACGCGGTTAATGGGTTTAACACAAGGATTACCCACGTCCTTAGGAAAGTTTTCCTTTAAAGACTTATAGGTGTCCGTAGGGACCATAATCATCTTTAAATTAGGTTTGTCTACACTGTTCGAAAAAGTTTTCCCTTCGATGAAAACCGAAGGGTCGTTGGAAATGACCTCCATTAAAGTTTTGTTTTTACTGTTTATGTATGTGTAATGTTCTTGTTGTGTTGCCGGTGGTTTTTGTCTGTGTTCTTGTGGAAGATTTCGTTTTGTTGTAGGTGGTTGTGTTTGGAGTGATGTCGTGGTTTTGTTTTCGGGACAGGGGATTTTTGTTTGTAATGTTTGTGTTGTTTTTGTTGGTGGTTGTATGTTTGTAGTGATGTTTGTCGTTTTTTTGTTCTTGTGATGTCTTTTCTTCTTTCTTTTTCGAACGGAGTGGCTCTCCCTCATCGTCACTTGGTGATGATGAGGAGGCCTCGTCCGTTGTGGTGCTTGTGTTACTTGGAAGGGGTATGTTTTGGGGAACTGTGTGTTTGTGGGTGTTTTTGCAGTGGTTTTAGGTGGAGTGGGGTTGGGTGGGCCTGTGGTTGCAGGTTGGTTTGTTGTTCTTGTTTTGGTTATGTTTTGCGTGTTGTTGTTGTTGTGGTGGTGGTGGTGGTGGTGATTATATTGATGTTTTGGGTGTTGGCAGTAGTGCCTCTTTTTCTTTTTTTTTAGTTAACTGAGGACAGCAAGCCTTCAGGTGACACTGCTTAAACAGTGGTAACATGAAGGCCGCCTACCCTCAACAGAAATGTTTAGTGTGAAATTCCATCCAGAGGCACACGTTTGGGTATTTTAGCTATCCGTTCTGGCCTCATTTGGACCAGAACTTCCATGCTTGTACCATTGAATGTGCCTCTGGAGGACTTTCCCACCGAATGATGGTGTCTTCGTCGAAATCGATGAAGCCAGTTAAAATCCACCAGACGTTTACATTTGGTGCAATGTTCGAAATGTTTATCGGTTGTGTCCTTTTTCCATATATGTGGGGAAAAAAGTGTAAAGCGGGGACACAATCGGCGATACAGATTATTTTTGTGCCGTCAATTGGTCTTTCAACAACACCGAAATGCTTCCAAAAAGTTTCCCTTTTTGATGAAGGCAATATCCTTCATGATTCTAGAGAACCAGTTCAATGTCGTTTTGGAATAATTGAACTGGTTTTTTCGACACATTTGAAACCGTCCTAAAAATTACTGTTTTTAGAACAGTTTCTCTGCATAACTTTTGAGGAGAAGTGATGTTGAAAGCACCACTCTCACTAAAAGTTACATACTGTTTTGCATCGCTTAACATTTCACTAGCATTGGAAATGTCAAGGTATGTGAACAGTTCCGTCTTTTGGACGGTTTGAGCAAAGGAAATATTTTCCTTGTTCGTGGAGTTGTTCGTGTTGCTGCTGTTGTTGTTGGTGGTGGTGTTATCATTGTTGCTGTTGTTGTTCTTGTTGTCATTATTGTTGTTGTTGCTGTTGTTCTGGTTGGTGTTGTTTATATTTTGCATGTTATTGGTGTTTGTGTTAGTGTTGATGTTACAATCAACGTCCGACATCTTTTTTTCAAAACTGACGACATTTTCGATGTCCTTTCAATGAGGTGGTGAGAGGAGGTGACTGCGAGCTTAACACTCTTACCGCCTCTCCACCACTTCTAGTACTGAACGCAGCGTCCATGACTGAATGCAAGATTTGTTTACAATATTTTCACCGGCGAATTTTTTCCAACGAAAATTTCACCCAGGGAAGGGTGAAGATGACTTGACCCACCGTCTGAAAGTCCAGACGTGGGGTCAAGCTATAAAATAGTATTAAATTTAACAATACATTTTTGATTTCTTACTTAGAAAATCAACAAAAACTTACCAGCGAACTGGCACACGTCTCAAGTAAAACAGAGATAGATAGATAGATAGATAGATAGATAGATAGATAGATAGATAGATAGATAGATAGATAGATAAATAGATAGATAGGAAGAGAGAGGGTGTGAGAGCGAAACAGAGAGAGATAGAAAGTGAAAAAGAGCGATAGCAAGATAAAGAGAGAGGGGTGGAAAGGATAAGAGGGATATAGAGCAGAAACGAATGAGTAATAAAAAGTGCAAAGAGAAATAGAAATAGAATGAAGTATAAGAATATGAAAAGGCTGTGGGTAAAAATGAGATATTGTGGGAGAGAGAGAGAGAGTGAGTGTCGGGAAGCAAGTGAGGGGTTGACATGCAGAGAGACAAAGAGAGAGGTAGTGAGAGAGTGTGGCTGAGAGAGAGCGAGAGAGAGGGAGAGAGAGATGGGCAGACAGACAGAGACAGAGAGAGAGGGTGTGAAAAAGAGTGTCTGTGTGTGTGTGAAAGTAAAGAGAGGTGAAAGGTTAGCCGTTCAGCCTGACTGTTTAAATGCTGGACTCTGTTCATTTTATATGACTGTGTATATATATAAAGAGAGATACGACTATGTGTGTACTTTGTGATATATGTGTGGGAACAGTGTGTAGATGTGAAGTGCGTATTTAGATATATGTCGGTGTGTATGTGTGTGCGTCTAATTCCGAGTCGCCTGCTGTGTGTGTATATATATATATATATATATATATATATATATATATATATATATATATATATATATATATATATTTAGTGCTATGTATGTAAATATATGTATTTGTGTAAGTGTATATGCGTATATATATGACATGTATGGCGATGGTTACGTTTTAATGTGTAAAAACACGCGCCACACGCACGTACATAAACAGCAACACATCAACATATACACATTTGAGCGATATTTAGATGCATGCTCTGTATATATGTATACATACACACACGCACATA
>OZ024743.1:346812638-346815138 GCA_964016885.1 Eledone cirrhosa
AATCACCAAAACCATGTAAAAAAAAAAACCAACGAAAAACGTAAAAAAAAATTCAATGTTATAGGAAAAAATTCATAACACACACGCATATTATATATATATATATATATATATATATATATATATATATATATATATATATATATATATATATATATATAAATATATATATATATATGTGTATGTATATATGAATATGTGTGTGTGTGTGGTTGCTTAAATTATAAGAAAATATATTTTGTATGTGGTCAGTTAAACTATTGGGAAATTTAACAAAAGCGTGAAAAAATGTGAATGGACAATAACTAAGAAACAGCGTGATGTTGTTTGTTGTTGGTGGTAGTTTTCTAAAAACATTCCAGTAACCTTTTTTCCTTGTAAGTCTACTTTTAGAGAGAAAGAGGGAGGGAGTGTATGTGTGTGTGTGTGAATGAAAGAGAGCGACAAAATACAGCTAGACCGACAGACAGCCAGAGTGAGTGAGGAAGAGAGTAAGAAAAAGAGTGGAAAAAACATCTCTTTAAAGTACAAGCATCTAGAGTCACCTACATATATATATATATATATATATATATATATATATATATATATATATATATATATATATATATGGTGCATTCATGCATGTGTATGTATGTATTTGTATGTATCTATCTGTATATATATATATATATATAGATAGATAGATATTTTCCTCTTCTTGCAAGTGAGTTAGATTTTTCTTCTTGTGTTTGTTTGGGGTGTTTTTTTTTTGTTGTTTTTTTTTCACATAGTGCCCCCTTGCAAACTCTTCTGTCCGCTAAACGATGTTGTGTTACGTAAGCGAGAAACTCCTCGCCTCGACGCGCCACCATCAAATACAACAACAAAGCAAACACCAGCATCAACATCATCAACAACACCAGCACCAACATCACTTTCTTCATCACCAACATCAACAAAAACACCACCATCAACATCAACATCAGGAGCACTACGAGCAAGCTGTAAAACTTAACCCGAAAGCAAAACGGGAGAAAGGCAGGCATTTTTCTACAATATGCCGAACAACACAAACAAACATGTTTTGCGTACATCACGGAACTTTTTATTATCGTTGTTCTTCTTCTCCTCCCGTCCGAAATACCTCACAGTTCTAGTACCCCCTCATCACTTTCCCGTAATATTTGCTCAGCTAATTGGCAAACGGGATCAAAGCCAATCAAATTTCTTGTTGCAAATTGATTATGATAATATACGAACGTTATTCATAATCATAATTCTGACATGCGCACAAGGGTGCCGCGTATATAAATCAGAAATAGTAAAACGCCAACTTTTGTCATTTGGGAGTCTACAAATATTCAGTATGTCACGCCGAAAGCAGTCGCATCCGAAACATATAGAAAACGAACATCAAGTTTTCCTTGATAATAATAACGGTAAGACATCTTTTATTCTATACATATATAATATATATTTAGCTATTTACTTTTTTTCATTCGTTGCTGTTTACGATATTCTAAGTCACTTTTTTGTGGTGTTGTTTTTTGTTGTTGTTTTCGTTTTTTAACATTTTATATTTATTTCTTTAATTTGCATTTTCCACTAGCCATCCCCTCCCCTCTCCTCTCTTTCTTTCTCTCTTTCCTCTTCTCTTCGCATTGCTCCTCCTTCTCTTACTCCCACTCCTCCTCCTCCTCTTTCGTTTATGTTCTCCTTCACTATCTTTCTTTCTTCCATTCTTACATTTCTATGATCATCTCTCTATCTCTCCTTCTCTTTTCACTGTTTTACTCTCATCCACCCTTCTTCTCAGACTCTCCTTTCGTACACGAGGGCCACGTGTTTGTATATAATAACTACACACACACACACACACACACACACACACACACACACACACACACACAGCCACATATATATATATATGTGATTATATATATGCATATATATATATATATATATATATATATATATATATATATATGTATGTATATATATATGTATGTATATATATATGTATGTATATATATATGTATGTATATATATATATGTATGTATATATATATGTATGTATATGTATGTATGTATATGTATGTATATATATATATATGTATGTATATATATATATATATATGTATATATATATATGCATATATATGTATGTATATATATGTATGTATATATATGTATGTATATATATGTATGTATATATATGTATGTATATATATGTATGCATATATATGTATGCATATATATGTATGTATATATATGTATGTATATATATGTATGTATATATATGTATGTATATATATGTATGCATATATATGTATGTATATATATGTATGCATATATATGTATGCATATATATGTATGTATATATATATGTATGTATGTATATGTGTATGTATATATATGTGTGTATGTATATATATGTATGTATGTATATATATATATACATACAAATATATATATATGCATATATATTATATATATATATGCATATATATATATATGC
>OZ024743.1:346833516-346853516 GCA_964016885.1 Eledone cirrhosa
TCTTTTCCTTTTACTAATATATATATATATTGTTCCATATATATAAAATGTTGTTTGTGCTTGTATGCGAGTACAATTACGTGAGTTTTCCTTGCCTAAGTCAGCATGTCTACATGTATAATGTTGTATGTATTAACTAACGTAACTCTGAATATCTTCATGGCAGCAGCAGCAGTAGTAGTCGTAGCTGTAGTAGTAGACATTTTAAGAAAACTAGTTATATTGTTAAGAGATCTTAAGTGGCATAAGTTAGCTACTACTGCTATGGTGTTGGCTGATCCAACGACAATAATGATGCTGATGGTGGTGGTGATCGTGCCTGAAACACATCATCTTTTTTTGCTGTTTAATACAAAATGGACGAAGATAACAGGAATTATGATAGCTCTAAAATTGATGAGACGACTACTACTACTACTACTACTACTACTACTACTACTACTGATAATGATAAATATAACAACGAGAACAACAACAATAATACTATTAATGAATAAATGGCGGGGGTCATTGGTCTTGAGTAGTTAATAAAAGGACAGTGGTAATTAACAAAGATTATTATAATTACAACTGACAGCTAATGGTTTTAATTGTCATTTATTGATATAATTATCATCAACGATGGCATTATCATTTTTATTGTATTATCTGCAATAATAATTATAATATTTATGGTGATAGTGTTGGTGATGATGATTAACATTTTTGGTTAACTTCAGGTCAATTCTGATCAAGCGAACATGTGATCGAATCCTTCCTGCCATGACACTCATATATTTCTTTACATCTATTATCATATTATCCAATTAGATTTAGGGGAGAATTTTGTTCCTACGTTTAATAAGCTGAGCGACCACATTGAGGCAACATCAGTGGCTCTTGAGGTTGGTGATGAGGACAGTGGTATTGTTAATAATGAGAGTGATGGTGATGATGTTAACGAGAAAATGGATACATATGAGTATGATATAGACGATGATTATGTTGATATCCTCATCTTCATTAAATTCGGGTTAAGGTCAGATGTTGAGCTATGGTATTCTATATTGTTGAAAGAATGTTTTACCATTCTGTCATCTATTTGCTAATATAATAGATAGTGTTTCTACACAAGCCTGAAATGAAAATAAACAAATATACTTGAAACTTTTAGATGGTAAGGAGATACTATTTATGAAAAGTAGTCTCCAATGAGCGTTTATTAAAAGTATAGTCAGACCGGATATATGGAAACTCCAATAGTATATGCAGTACTTGTGTAACATGTTGTGCTACACATGTGCAACACAACAAAAGATATATAGAATATGTTATTTAAAATGACAGATTACTAAATTTGTATATTTTCATCTACAGCCGCCATTTTCATAAAACTAAGTGAAGATTATTTCTTTACTTCCGGTAGTCAGCTTTCAGTCGAATGTAGCAAGGTGGCCATTGCGTAATCAGCAGTCATAACGCACAGAAATGTCACAGCTGGGTACTTATCAGGTGATAGTTGCCGGCTGGTATATTCTATGATCTCACTGGAAATGTGGCTGAGGCTATTGGAAGTTATTGAACAATAGTTCGTCATAAGCACATCATCATAAATTATTAAATGGCATGCATATATATCATAAATTATTATATGGCATGCGCACACTCACACACACACTCACACACACGTACATGTGTGTGTGTGTGCTTGTACAGGATTTTCCTATTAGGAAATGACATAAGTCTAAGTTTAAGTGAGTGCTCGATCCATTGTCATTATGGCTAATCTATAAAGTATAAGTGTGTGTGTGTAAACATAATTCTACAAATCAAAGGAACAGTGCTTCTGCTGTTGCTATTATCACTACTACTACTCCTATTATTAATGCAACAACATGACAGTCTCTGTTTTACACAATATCTCCTCAACTAAGATCAGTCATTGATTGTTCTAGAAAGACAGGAGAGAGAAATGAAAAAAAAAAAGAAATCTCACACTAAACATAATTATTAGCAAACACAATAGATATGAGAGTTGATATTATATGTCTTAATAAAATGAGCTCTTGAATCGTTGTTGCGGCAGTTGTTATTGTTTTGCCTGTGGCTTTGGTTCCCGTGGTATTGGTATTATTGTTATGTCAGTTGTATTCGCTGCTAGTATTGTGTAATGAAGTGGACACAGTCGAATGGCTAAGAAGTTCGATTTGCAATGCTTAAGCCTCAGAAAACCGAGTTCGATCCCAATGTGGGACATTTAGGCAAAAGTCATTTATCATAGCCTCCATTAGACCCTAGTCTTGAAGTTTAAGCAGGTAGAATTTCGTTTGCATACAAGCTGTTCAGTAAAGCTATCTAATGCAGATAGAATCTGTAACCAGCAACTCTTTATCTCTAGAGTTAGAAGCCTCGGCCAGAATTCCAGATATATGGATGTCCATTCTTCAGAGTGCTGGCTACAAGTTTTTCCCTCCAAAGGTGTGTTTTACCAGATTTATCTTGATATTATTTATCACAATCGATTGTTCCAGATATTTTCTGCATTTGGGACACCTACATTTTCTCTCTCTCTCTCCCTCTCCCCTCTCTCCCTCTCACTCTCTCTTGTATGTAAAGTAATAGCAAAAATAACAAAACAAACGGCACAATCAGAATATAGTTAGAAATAGAAGAAAATAGAAAGTAAAGAGTGATCATAGGAAAGAACGGAGAAATAAAAATGGGCAGTAAAAGAAACACGTGTGTATTCAGACGGCTGCCTTGGAGATGCATATATGCATGCATGTATGTATGTGTTTATATGTATGTATATATACATATATTTGTAATGATGTATATATATATATATATATATATATATATATATATATTTAAATATATATTTGTAATGATGTATATATACATATGTATGTATATAATGGAGGTACGAAATATACAGCAATAAATAAGAAACCTTCATGGTGACGGTGCCCTAGCATGGCCTTTGCCATGATACCTAAACAAAACCAACAAATACACACAGTGGAGGAGGAGCGAACAAACAGGCAGGCAGACCGTCTGGTAAGTGATTAAACAGAAGGTCAAACTTTAAACATTGACATGTTTTGTGTTTCCTATTTACAATCTTCGTAAAAATGGAAGAAAATAAAACTATCGAGCAACGAGGAATTCCTAATACGTGGCTGCTGTTCGCGACACAAGAAGTCATATAGTGTACTTCTACTCTTACATATTTACTCTTTCTATTTTATTTTTTCTTCTTCTTCTTCTTTTTCTTCTTCTTCTTCTTCTTCTTCTTCTTCTTCTTCTTCTTCTTCTTCTTCTTCTTCTTCTTCTTCTTCTTCTTCTTCTTCTTCTTTTTTTTTCTTTTTCTTCTTCTTTTTCTTTTTCTTCTTCTTTTTCTTCTTCTTCTTCTTCTTTTTCTTTTTATTTTTCTTCTTCTTCTTCTTCTTCTTCTTCTTCTTCTTCTTCTTCTTCTTCTTCTTCGCCTCCTTCTTATTATTACCACTCCCATCTCACTCTCTCGTTCTCTGTATATTTTTATTTGTCTTTCAAATTACCTTTTTTATCTCGATATATTTTATTTTTCCATCGATATACTTCTTTTTTGTTTTCACTATTCAATGCAAACACATGCACATATGTATATAAGAAACAAATACATACATATATGCAGTCAGACGTCCACTCAGGGATACATATGAGAGCAAAAGAGAGAGTCAATAACACATATGTAATGCAATTGTGTCGAAGACAGTATAGAATTATGTCTAGCAGCCATGTTATCGTGAACTTCGTCTTTAAACACCTATTGTCTCACAATGTTTTTTTTATTTCAGAAATACATTTTAAATGTTTTCCTATACACACATACACACAAACACACACACACATATATATATATATATAAATATATATATATACATATAAATATATATATATAAATATATATATATATATATATATATAAATATATATATATAATTATATATATATATATCGTTTCTGAATATTGGCAACATGACCCTCCCAAAGTATAACAATATATATATATATATATATATATATAAATATAAATATATATATATATATAAATATAAATATATATATATAAATATAAATATATATATATATAAATATATATAAATATAAATATATATATATATAAATATATATATATATATATATATACATATTTGTGTATGTGTGTGTAGGAAAACACTTAAAATGGATTTCTGAAATAAAATTAAAAAAAGTTGTGAGACAATAAGCGTTTAAACGAATTTCACGATTGTTTCTGAAGACGGCGGGTAGGGAAGACGTATGTCTATTTTCTTACTTTGATAATTTGTAATATATTGTATATAGATCACTAATAGAATGAACATCCGGAGAATTACGCCCCAGAAACGATCGTAAAATAATGAGTTTTACTATGATGTACCGTATTTTGTTTAATATCATTGTTTTCACTATTTGTATTATCTCTCTCTCTCTCTCTCTCTCTCTCTCTCTCTCTCTCTCTCTCTCTCTCTATATATATATATATATATATATATATATATATATATATATATATATATATATATAATGTTGATGTGTATTTCTAAACGCAGTCCGACATATGTCCATGTTTATATGTGTATGCATATTCAAATATAAATACATATTTACAATATGCTTCTTTCAACAAAGAAATGACATCTACAAATCAGAATGAAATCACCGCGTACATACATGTGCGAAGCTAAATACATGTGCATGATTATGCAAGTATAACTGTATAATTAGTCTGTGTATATAAGGGGTTATGTTGGTCATCCGTCCGTTTCGACGACGCGTCTTCACAGCGTATTGGTGAAATAAACGTGCAAATTGGTGAGCATTCCACATGCATGTAGTTCGCAGAATGACTCAGGGAGAGACAGGTTATGACAACTCTGGCCCTTTGATTTACAGGTACAAATCCTTTTTATCACATGGGTGAACGAAAGCAACGTAATATAAAGTGTCTTTTCTCAAGGATGAAACACGCCCCCAGAAATCTATCATAAATTACTATTGTGTAT
Organism: Eledone cirrhosa; assembly: GCA_964016885.1. Classification (NCBI taxonomy): domain Eukaryota; kingdom Metazoa; phylum Mollusca; class Cephalopoda; order Octopoda; family Eledonidae; genus Eledone; species Eledone cirrhosa. Next base: position 346,838,565 of record OZ024743.1, read on the forward strand.
CGAACAACCTAAACACTGACACAAGCCTTCAGAAGCACACGCATACATAAACAGTATAGATGTACGATCGTCACTCACTACCATGATTTTGCTAAAGCTTTCATATGCTCACACGGTCGTGAGCAGGCTGACACACCCCCTCAAACTACTCTTCTGTGATCTAGTGGAACAACCGGGATTTGACAAATAAAGGTGGGGAGGGATGAAACACAAAATGGACCTCGACGGGATTAGAAGTCCAAATGCAGAGATAGGGAACAAATTTTATTTGGAACCAACCCTGTAAGGGCTCTGCCGAATCAAAGTATATATATATATATATAAAGAAAAAGAGATGAAATCGAAAATGCAACTGGAGTCTTATTTTTTTTAAAAATATATATATTTATTTGGTTCCTTTACCGGTTTCGCAGTTCTTCTGCTTTTCAAAAGGTGAGTTGAGATGGAGGGTCTGTGGTTTTTCTCACATCTGTGAGAAAAACCACAGACCCTCCAAATAAATATATATATAACCAAATAAATATATATATTTAAAAAAAAAATAAGACTCAGTTGCATTTTCGATTTCATCTCTTTTTCTTTATTCTTTCACTCGTGTAGGACACCTCGGTTATTTTTCATTTTGTAAAAAAAACCTCACTTTCTAATATATATATATATATATATATATATATATATATATATATATATATATATATATATATCACAAATGTTCACACGTCAGTAAAAAAAGCTGCAGCACATACATAGATATATGCATGTATGGTGAAACACAATGTACACAGATATACCTCTTTAGACACTCTACTATGCGACTCGTATATTTGTGTGCGACTCTCCCTGTTTAAGACGACGAAAATATATTCGATCCGAGATCAGCCACCAAATTGGTCACATAAGCACACACATACACACACACACACGCATATATATATATATATATATATATATATTTGTGTATCCGTCCCAAAACCTCACAATATAATATACAGACCCTTGTGTGCTCAGAATACACATACGTGCAGGAATATGTGAACAGGTACACGCGTGTGCATATATATATATATATATATATATATATATATATATATATTTGTGTGTATATTTATATATATTTATCAGGTTTATCTATGTGTGTGTGTGTGTGTTTTATGTGCATATGGAAGTTTTATACATATATGGCCTCAGTGTGTTTGAGTATACATAGGCACACACAGTGATAGGCTTGCACATACATCGATTGCAAATACGTATTAATTGGACAACTACTGTTTTGTGAATATAGATAAAAATAAATACAGAGGAATAAAAGCGATTCATATAAATATGGAAAAATAACTATGAAAATAATAGGCAAAAAACAGTTGGGTTTTTTTGTCCAGCTTAAGTCCCCCGAACACGCACCCTTAATCGGTTAGAATAAACATTTAATAAAAGAACAGAACAACCGAGCAACCATTAAACAAAAGCAAAACGTGTCGTTTGGGCAAAAACGAGAAATTACGTCGCCATTTTTTATTCGTGTTGACTTCTTTATTTTTGCGTTTTTAAGATGGCGTATTTCTCCGTTGCAATCTGTTTCACGACAGTCATATGCCATCTGACGCTGTGTTTTGTCATCAAATTCGGTGAATCCAACCCCTCCCCTTGTACGTACAGACTCAGCTCTCCCTCACAGCGTTTTCTTTTTCTCTTGCTGTCTCTCGCCCTCGACCTTACTGTCCTATCTCTATCGCCCTCCCGTTTATTATACGTTTACATATACATTTTTTTCTCTTGCTCTTTTCGTTGTTCTTGTTGTTTCTGTTTCATATCAATATTACTTCTCCATCCATTTTAATTGATTTCCTTTTATTCCTTCTTTCTTTTCTTCATCTTTCTCCCTCTTCATCATTCTTTTCATCCCTCACTCATACTTTATCCTTTATCTCCTTTATTTCATTCGTTGTTAAACTTCTACTTCTTCTTTTTTTCTCTTCCTTTTCTTCTTCCTTTTCTTCTTCTTTTTCTTCTTCTTCCTTTTCTTCTTCCTTTTCTTCTTATTCTTCTTCTTCTTCTTTTTCTTCTTCTTTTTCTTTTCCTTTTTCTTTTTCTTTTTCTTTTTCTTTTTCTTTTTCTTCTTCTTCTTCTATTTGTAGTTTATCTTTATATTCCTGTTTCCTCTACCCAACACATTATTCACTTTGCGTCTTCTACTTAACCTACAGTTACTACTACTACTACTAGAGTAGAGACTACTACTACTACTATTAGTAGTAGTAGTAGTCTCTACTCTGTGTCTTTTTGTCAGATCTACTTTATTTTATGTTAATTATTTGCTTATGCACATATATATCATCATCATCAACGTAGAACGTATATATATAAGCCAACAAATAACGAATCTTATTATTGCTTGATTTTCCTGTAGCGTATATTCTCGGAGTTTTTTTAGATTACACAGTAACGACTCTATCGAAGAATTATTTCCTGTTATTAATATTATTAAAAGTATGGAACTATACTAACGTACGTACTTTTAATTCGTGTATAACCTAGATTTGAACAGGTAAACTTACCCCGTGAATGTAAACGACTAAAATTGATGGAGGTGGGCCTTCCAATATAATTGCAGTCAAGCAACAGAAACCAGTAAATGATAGAATAATACAGTTAGAGAAGTCTATGTCAGCTGTTCCAACCACTCAACGTATGTGTCTTGAATACAATAGCCAGAAAATATTATTGCTCTCATATTTAAAGCCCAGTTTTATGTGATACAACAATGTTAACGGTTACAATTGTTGGTAGTTAATTTCAAACAAGAAACAAACGGTTTAGATTTGGGCTTCTTACATAACATGATGTTTTGATGCTGATAATAACGTAAATATTGGAATCGATATGATCGATGAAACCACTTGAATCACTGCCCTACATTGGCCGCAGTGAAACAATCTTAACCAATGTGCGTCAGTATATCTATATATAAGGTATTGTGAACATCGATTCCTTCGAGAATATTGTTTAAACTAATGTAGATTTCAATATCTATAGAAATAACCAACCAAGCGGATCATACACACACACACACACACACACACACACACACACACATACACACACACACACACACACACACACACACACACACACACACACACACACACACACACACACACACACATATATATATATATATAACCTGCAGTTGTACGTTCACGCTAAACAACAGAGGCCACGTGTTGTCCCTCTCCGACAAAAAGCTTTTCCCCTCGGAAAAACCCCAGTTGATGGATGCGAAATCCGAAATATAGGGACAATAAAATCACTTCCAAGGTGACTCTATCTCGTGTTATTATCTTTACACTTTTCCTACATTCCTCTACACCCTCAACGTCTCAATCGACATTTCCTCTTACATCTCTCTCTCTCTCTCTCTCTCTCTCTCTCTCTCTCTCTCTCTCTCTCTCTCTCTCTCTCTCTCATTACTACATGATTCTGTTACCCGGAGATTTACCCATATGCATTGTTGAGGCTTCCAAAACGACCAATTTTATATATATATATATATATATATATATATTATATGGATGGGTGTGTTTGTGTAGAAAGAGAACGAGAGGAATGTGGGGGTAGTGTTATTAATAAAGAAAAAAAATGATATTTTAGAAATCTACAATATGAAAAGGAAATTTTGTTTAAGAGGCTACGTTACTGTCGTATATCAATGAACAAAAACAGAAAAAAGAAAGACATCGAGAATGCTAGATCACAAAACCAAACAGGCAAATATGTAAGAAAGAGTTCTGATCATATTCAAACGGTTCGTGTCATATTATTTGAGGAAATATCAGATAAACCACTAATCCCACTGTTATATCTTAACTCCAACTCCCTACACCAGCGGCCTTTGTTGGTCAAAGTACAACTCATGAGTTTGTCAGGTGTTGCTATTAAATGAGACATGTCCTGGGTCAATATATCCCGAAACGTATTAAGATTATCAAAGTTATCTATCATACTCTTAGACACATCAATTAACATAGCTATTGTACACACCAAGCTTGTCTAAAGTAAACTCGCATGAAGGATTTGTGAAGTATGTCTGTTCTTATAAGTGCAGTTTCATAGTTTACATCTTAGAACGTTTTATTTTTTCGTACTTTTATCATTTTATTCTCTAATAATGTGTTCTATTTTTCTTCTTCTTTTCACACACTTTTCAATCGTTTCTTTCCCTACAATATCATCTTCCATGTTGTCTTTCTATATCTGTCACAGTTCTCTGTCCATTTCTTTTCTCGTTTTCTCATTTTCTTTCTCTATCGCACTCCTACCCATTTTCTCTGATATTCTTCTGTGAAAATGGCCTACATCTGGAATTTTAGAGGAAATATCCAGGAATCTTCCCCCTTCTCCTTCTATTATTTCTCATTTTTTTCACTTTATGATCCTCTAATAACCGTTGCTTTGCCCATTCGCAATTGCTATAAACATATTGCAACAGCTGTGTGTCTTCATTTTCAGGAACACAAATACAAACGCATTCCATATGGAGGCCGACTACCTTCTAAACAGCACCATTATTTATGGTTTTCAATTGCTTTTTTTTTTCTTTTAAAATTAAGCTATTGTCCTATATTGGAAATATTATTATTTTTGGTGTTGTTAATATAATTTTTATTTTATGACAGAATTGCTATTTAGTAAGTTAAATATATTGCCCACATTCGGATTTGCGTTTCTTACATTCGCGTTCGATAAAATAAGTATCAGTGAAATATTGAAGTCCATTAGGTCAATGCTTTCATCCGCTCAAATTTCGTAGAGCATTTTAATCGAGCTAAAAGTGCAGCCATTGGGATATCACGAAATTAATGGGCGAGCATATATTTACACTGGTCGACTCATTGATTTAACTTCATCAGAATCATTTCCAAATTTGTTATAATTATTTATGTGGGTGATGGATTACCAGAACCGTTAGAGCATCGGACAATATTTCTTCCGGGGTGTGATCCGGCTCTTTATATTCTCAGATTAAACCCCACTCGTGCCGATTAAAGCAAATTGCCTCACATCTCAAAATGACTTGCCTTGAGTTTAAATTAGAAGTCATTGTTATTGTTATTGTTGTTCTGCCTGTTATTATTCTAATTATTGTTATCTTTAACAACATCATTAAAGACTCCATTGTATAACGAACAAAGTTCCGTGTTGTAAGCATTTGGTCATTGGTATATGTATTACACTCCACTCATGGTAATTACACATCCTCTCCAGTATTTGTCTATCGACATGTACGTTTGTATATAAATATATATATATATATATATATATATATATATATATATATATATATATATATATATATATATATATATATATATATATATATATATATATATAGGGTCAAGTCTTTTCATGGAATAAAGAAAAAAGAGAGCCCTATGTCATGTACAGAGCTAAATATTATTATCAATATGTTCACAACAAAGTTGCTGAATACCTATGGTTTCAAAGCCTACGTCAGCACAGGTCATGGTGACACTATTTCTCTCCATTATAATAATCAGCAACTAACATGGATAGTATCTCAATGATCTATCTTAGAGTTGGCTGTGAAACCTTAGGTAGCAAGCACAACAAGTTACACAAAAATCTCTTGAGCAGGCGGTCTCATTGATCCAATGATAAAACACTCATCATCAAAACCGACGGTGATCCCCTACATTCACCACTAGCAATATAAACAATTTCTGTCTACAGTATAATGAATTAATTCCTGTGCTTCAGTAAGTACGCGTTCTGGGGAAACGGAAGGAGAAACTACGGACAGTGCATTCTTTATGCAATCCTAATAAATATATTCATATTTGTCGTCTTAAGCTCTCCGTTTAACATTTATTTCCATATACATACCCATAGGCACACAAACACACCCACATCAAAAAATATACATATATGTATACACACACACACACACACACACACACACACACACACACATATATATATATATATATATATATATATATATATATATATATATCCGTACAAGCTACGAGCAACCTATATTTTGGTTTGCAGACATCAGTGGATTGTGCCGGAACGCGATAGGGCGTCGAAGTCAATACTTTGTTTGCCAATATCATTTACGTCCCTTTGCGCACGTAAGTCTTTCTAAATCTCGCCGGCGTAGAGTTTGAATTCCATCTCAATGACATCGATGAAATAATATACAGTATTACAATCGCTTTAATTGAATGGATATATTCTTTAAACAGTTCATATCTTTTAGCTGATGTCATTGCTTTATATTTACGTTTTTCCCTCTGACTATCTTCTCGTCTTTATATCTGTATCTATAATTTATATAATTATGTCTACCGCTATTATGTTCGACTGACCAACATACTATACACACTGCCGATGGACTGGACATATTTCAATGCCTCTATCTTCTTATAGGGTCTGTTTATGTTCTTAGTGTATTTCAGTCTTTCCACAGATATCTTCTACAAGTACTTCATTTTATTGTGAATTCATATATTATGTTTATATATATATTTATATATATATATATATATATATATATGCAGTTTTCCATTTGAGTGCATGTTGATTCACATAAGTACTCGCGCACATAAACAAACACACACAGACACAGTCACACACACATACACACACACACACACACACTCACACTCACACACACACACACACACACACACACACACACACACACACACACACACACACACACATATATATATATATATATATATATATATGAAGCGATAGAGAAAGAGAGAGGGGGAGATGGAATTTTGACTCATAACTGTGTCGGCGTGTAAGTAGCATATATGAGAAATATTGATGTAGATATCTGTAGAAGCTTTTCTAGAAAATAAAATACAGGAAAATAACCACAGGAGGAAAATAAATATTTCGAGGGTTGAAGTTAATAGGAAAAATAAATAAAAGATAAAGAAATGGGGTGGAAGGTGGATCCTGATGGACAGATGTGTTTTGAGGATTGTAAATGCTGGTTTAAGTAAACAAACCTAAAACATACATACTCTACGTCTGGGCGTCATCATTGAAATTAAACACATTCGCAGACCAACGAATAGTTTATGTTTACACACAAACACACACATGTGTGTGTGTATATTTATATATATACACACTCACACGCACACACACACACACATATATATATATATATATATATATATATATATATGTGTGTGTGTGTGTTTACACACAAACATATACGTATATATGCATGTATAACTATCTATCTATATATATATATATATATATAATATAATATATATGTATATGCACCAGAACCATAGTGATTTCCAGAAGCCGACTGAGGAAATTGGACTGCCCGTCTTTCATTTGGTTTTTCTCCCAAGAGAAGCTTATGTCTTTATACATTTATTAAACTCGAACAGGCTTAAACTAGTCTATTTAGTTCTTCATTAACCTACATTTTCCTAGTATTTTTGTCAAGGAAAAGAATGAAGAACGAAAGTTGCTTGCCAGAGGTCAAGGTTAAATGATTGGCCTCACGGAGTTTGACCTGATGTTATTCGTCGTCGTCGTCTTCTTCTCCTTCTCCTTCTCCTCCGCCTCCTCCTCGGTCGCTTGTATTCTTTAAATCGTTACACAAGATTCATAACCATAGGTAAGGGTTGGCTCGAATACCAAAATGAAGATAGTGTGTGTGTGTGTGTGTGTGTGTGTATTATATATATATATATATATATATATATAAATATATATATATATATATATATATATATATATATATATATATATATATATATATATATATATATATATATATATATATATATATATATATATATATATATATATATATATGTGTGTGTGTGTGTATGTATATGCATAAATATTTACATATACAAATGATATAATCCATCGTCTTAGAAATAGGAACGACATGCTATGGCATAAAATTTAATCCATAGATTATTAAGAAAAATATTATAAACAAATAAATATAAAAGCCCCTTTAGGAAATTTAAAATGATAAAATTACAAATAAATAGGGTGGTCGAGAATTTTGAGAGGAATTGTTAATTCCTCTTGGTTCGTTATAATTGATAACGAGTCAGAAGGGGCTTCATGAAGAGGGTGTCAAACTGAAATGCCTTTAATTGATAGTTCTATAGTCATTTATCTATTTGCTGTCTAAGTGTGTGTATATACGTGTGCGCGCCTGACTATGTGCCTATGTGTGTGATGCGTGTTCATCAGCAAATTGCTTTTTTTTATTTTTTTATTTCCTTTCTATATGCGAAAAAAAATTTAGGCGGCCATTCGCTAAATGTTTGACATTTTATTCTTACAGCTTCTTCGAATAATACGTGTCGTTTAAGTTCGTATCAACTGAAATTGAATACACCTAGGGTAAAGGATTTTCGAACCATGGCCATTCTATTATTTTCAGTTAGTGTATCCAGGCAGAATTCATCTAACACATCTTTCTACTTGCAAGATGGCGATTTGTATCTTGAAGGAGTTTTTTGCGAGCGAACAAGTAGGGGCCCTTTGATGATTCAGCCAAATATTACATATTGGCAATTGTAAACAAAAGCAATAACAATAGCGACTCATCTTTTGCAAACGTGCTAAGTTATAAAGATATTGTGAACATGGGTCAGGAAGGGTAATATATATATATATATATGTGTGTGTGTGTGTGTGTGTAGAAAAGATAACACGACAGAGAGATATAGTGTGTGTATGTGTTTTTCAATATAGAGGGAAAACCACCAGTGTATGGAATTTATAAACTACGAGTTTTCCCTGTATATTGATAAACACACAGTCTCACTCTTTCGTGTGTTATCTTTTCTACATATTATATTTGAAGAGCTTAGGATTCCTTTTCCTTTGAGCACATAATTTACAGGGACTAACGCGAGTCAATGACTCCGTTAATTTATTTTGATATATATATATAGCGTGGCAGAGCTATACCAAAAAAAGCTGTTTTCATGCTCGTCGATTTCATTCAGTAAATGGCTAGTTGCAAACTAACATATTTCTGCTTCTAAAAATAAAAAAATTAATAATCGAGAACATCTTATACCTATGGGGTAGAATACTGGGGTCTTTGTTTATTCGACTTTAGCTTTCTCGTCGAAAACTAGTAACCTTCTGTCTAAATCAGGAACTATACATAGGGTGGTGGTTTAGCAAATATTTAAAGCGTCAGTTGAAATAACTTGGGGTATTTCGTCGTGGCTTTCTCGTTCTGTGTTCAAATCCGACCAAGCACAAATTTGCGTCCCAGGTTTAATGAAATAAAGTACTAGTAACGCACCAGTGTCCATTTAATCGACTTTTCTTTCATTCACAACATTGCTGGCCTTGTGCCAAAAGTAGAAACAATTAATATTATTTGTATGGTACATCATGTTATTGTTGTTTTTGTTACTTAGGTATATAACCCCACATCATCAGGCACCCATTTCCTTTGCGTTCCTTTATTCCGTGCCCTGCAATACAAAGAGGAGGTTTTATTCGTACCATTGAAACCATGCACGTCAGACGCAGAGCAATTATACACACATTAACAGCCACAACACACATCCTCTCTTTCTCATTTTCTTAATCTATAATCCATCTATCAATCTATATCACTATCTGACTATTTGCCTCGCTATACATCTCCCTACCGCTCTACCTATGTATCTATCTATTTATCTATCTATGTTCCACTTGCATCCAACTGAGTCTTTGCCAATACTTTTATTTCATTTATTTATTCTTTTCGAGGACCTCACACACGTTGACCCGCAATAATTACAACAATACTCCCATCAACTGACCAGTGTCCATCAATTTTACACTATTTATTATACTGCTGTCTCTTCTAATTTGTTTATGTCAAACTTCATTATCACCCCTACTTTGCAATTGCTGCTGTGCCTATTGTTCTTGTTGTTGTCATGGGGCGTTCGTCGTGGTGGAGGTGGTGATGGGGGTGACAGTGGCAGTTATATTCGTAGTAGCAGTGGCAGTTCTGGTGTCATTTTACCTCCTAGCTAGTCTTTGGGCAAATCATTTTTATTTATTTTAGATTTCGTCTTCTGTCAGTCTCCTGCTATCCCCACGCTCTTACATTGTCATTTTAAATGAAGATGCTTACGATATGTATAGACACAACCTAGTTTTCTCTCAGGCTTTCCCTCTCTACCATATGTATGCATGTATGTGTGTGTGTGTATATATATATATATATATATATATATATATATATATTGGCAACATGACCCTCCCAAAGTATAACAATTGTGGTTACCTCCAATTCAACCCGGAATAACGTACATATATATATATATATATATATATATATATGTTGCACTTTAGCAGTTTCACAAAAAAAAATCTATGAAATATGTATTGGGATCTAATTGCATTGCCGCCGTCAAATGACTGAAACTTGCAAAAGAATAAAACAATAAAAAAAGTAGTTAAACCGAGGTCTCCATTAGCGAGATAGGTGAGCAGGTCACCAAACGATATACATGTATGTGGAGTGGCCATGTGGTTAGTGTATTAATTTCACGTTCGTATGCCCATCAGTTCGACACCCGGTGGTGTTTTAAGTACAACAAAACAGCTTATCTTGCGCTGCTCCAATTCACTTGTCTAAATATGTCTAGCTGAATCTAGATGAGAACTGCGTTGTGAGTGAATTTTTTCTGCCAAAAGTAATCGAACGTTAATTTCACTAGTAAGCTGTTTTGTTGTTCGAACAATCGAAACACTTGTCGTTCGAACCGATGGAAGTCCACCGAACACACACGCGTGTATGTGTGGGCATGTGAGTGTGTGTAGTGTACTGCTATATAGCTACACATATTAGTATGATTATTATATTTCATCAGCCCCTTTAGTTTAATTGATGTTGTGGACAGAATGTTAAGAAGAGGTAGGTTTTATTTCCGGTCTAAGGTCAATTTCTACTTTTTATTTATGCGTGCCTCTCTCTCTGTCGCGTTCACTCTCTCACTCCCTCCCTATCTATCTATCTATCTGTCTCTTGTATCTGTCGGTCACCTTTAATGTCACCGATACTAACAACATACATTTTTGACCATACCTCTGCCTCCATCTTGAACTCCCTAAACTCATCACTGATTTATTTCTCCATCAACCTCACTTTCTCTCTCTCTCTCTCTCTCTCTCTCTCTTTCTCTCTCTCTCCCTCTCTCCCTCTCCCTCTCTCTCTCTCTCTTTCACTCATTTTCTCTCCATTTCAATCTCTCGTTTCATATATCCACCTCCCAGCCCAATATTTTCCTCTGCTGTGTTTAGCATGCCTTCCCCTTTTACTGTCACTACTGTAATCCACGTACCATTAATTACTAACACTGCCGCTCACTACTAACTCCACCACCGCCACCACCACCACCACCACCACCACCAACACTATAGTTCTCCGCCAACACAACATCCTCATCATCTTATATGTATATCCTTCCTTCTTGTTATCTTGTTATATTATTTATCATAGAACCTTGGCCGAACACACACTCACATATATACATACACACATATGTTCATTTTGTTTCGGTCATTGATGTGCGGCCATGCTGTAGTAGGGTCATCAATAGATTTAATACTTATTTCAATTATATCGAACTGATGAGTTACGGGACATAAAGGTATACAATATAACAAACGCACAGTCTCTCTCTCTCTCTCTCTCTCTCTCTCTCTCTCTCTCTCTCTCTCTCTCTCTCTCTCTCTCTCTCACACACACATCCTACACGCACCACGCATATAGATGAATCTGTGTGTGCGTGTGCCTGTCTTTCGGTGGCAATAAGGCAAGTCGAAAACTGATATGACCTCCAAACTCTCACCTCTTACCTCTCACCCTACGCTATGATCGTCGTCATTGTCTTTTAATATAATTTCCCTACTAAGCATCCTCCTCATCATTTCCCATCCTTCATCTTTCCCAGTCCCAATCCCCAATCTTCTTCATATTCCCTATTTATATTTCGTTTTAAGCCCTTCTTTATTACTAATATTTTTATTGTTATTATTTGTGCTGTCGTGTTGTTTGCTGTGCTTTTTATTGATTGTTTTGTATTTGTTCTTTTATCTCCGTGTGTGTGTGTTTGTGTGTGTATGTGTATGTGTGTGTTTTCTCTTTGTTTCACACCGCTCTCCCCACTACTCTACTATCTTCTACCCAACATATTTTCCAGAACCAGCTACACACACGTACACACACAGACACATACATACACTCATCCATTATATTCATTTTTAAACACATCTCCCCCCCCCCCCCCCACGTCCAGTTTCTTCCTTTCTCTGTCATACTTTACTTGTCTTCTTTCCAGCCTCACACCGCTCATCTTTCCATATTTATTTATCTCTCTCTTTCTCTCGTTAGAAATAATACATTACACCCACACTCAACACCTCATAACCCGTATCTACACACATGCACATATATGTATTTCATATTTCCTATGTGTGTATGTGTGTTTATAAATACATATACACAGACAGACGATATCACTCAACATTTTACACACATGAAACATACAGACATTGACATAATTTATACTCAGACATAGACACACACACATACACACACACACACACACACACACACACACACACACACACACACACACACACACACACACACACACACATAAACATACACACACACATACATACACAGACAAGATAGAAAAGTCCCGACCTCGGACCAAGAGTGTCAAGAGCTTGTCAAACATTGAGAAATTGCGCTCCCGAGAGATTTTAACATGGTTTGACGCGAATCACCGCTCACGCCCTGCCTCGCCACCGTCCACTTCGCCCTGCTGGGTCTCCCCTCCCTATACCAACCTCATGCCGAACCTCACACCAAGATGCTTCGCATCCTACACCGCATCACACCTCACTCTACACCCACCAACTTTGATAGCATCTTTTTCCACTAATTACTGAAAATTTTCTCTGACAATCATATTATATCTCTAAACAGTGGGAGCTATGGCAGACTCCCCCTCTCTCTCTCTCTCTCTATCGCTCCCTCCTCTGTATGTATGTATACGTGTATATATATGTATGTATACGTGTATCTATCTATCTCTCTCTCTCTCTCTATATATATATATATATATATATATATATATAGGCGCGTGTGTGGACATACAGAGAAGAGTGAAAGGTGAAGGGATCAAATATAGTGAGGGGTCTCCAGCATGACCGCAGTCCATGAGTGAAATCAGAAAAAAGTGTACATAATAAAAAAAAAAAACTTCAGTCATATTTTCCTTCTCATACTTTATTGCTACACCTTTCTTTCTTCGCCCTCTCTACATATATGTCTATTTGGTTTAAGTCTGTACATATGTCAAATCATTTCCCCTTCATCCATTGTCCACCTTACTTGAAAACCACTTCACCACCAACCTCAACCATCTAAGCAAACACCAGCCACGAAAACCTACCATCAAATCTCACATATTCTAAACGATGTAGATTGAATGAGCCAGACGATGAAGTCACATCAAGCACAGATTCATTATATTTCCCTGGCGGTACTTGTCGGCTATCGGACTCGTCCCGGTATTTAGCCTTGGATGGAGCTTACCACCCGCTTTGGGCTGCGTTCCCAAGCAACCCGACTCTCGGGCCGAAGAAAGAGACACTGTCGATCGCTGCCGGCTCCGAATTGGCAGTATCAGTAGAGGGGTGGACGCCATGTTTTCTAGCATAGTTACGTCCCTTTACAGTCTGAGTTCAAATCCCGCCGAGGTTAACTTTGCCTTTCATCCTTACGGGGTCGATAAAATAAAGTACCAGTCAGTAATGTACTGGGTAATTGCAGGCCTTGTGCCTAAAGTAGAAACAATTATATATTATATATTAATATTTCTGTACATCTCAAACACCACTGGTCAGTATTCCTGGGGCTAAACAATTACAACGATCACACAAAACGATAGCGTCGTTCTTCTAACATATTTTACTGCTGTAATAGTCAACTTCCTTTGACTTTACGTTTCATTTCATAATGGTATTGACAGTACCAGTAGAGTGTCGGACAACATTTTTTTCAGCATAGAGTCACGGCCCTTTATGTTCTGTGGTCAAATTAAGCAGGGATTGGCTTTACCTTTCATTCTTATGGGGTCGATAAAGTAAAATGACAGTCACATACTGGGATAAATTTAATCCACTTTCCCCTTCCCCTAAATTGCTGACCTTGTGCTATAGTAGAAATCATTATGATTGGCGGTGGATTGGCAGTATCGGTAGAGGGTCGGACGCCATGCTTTGACTCATAGAGTTCCGGCCCTTGCCATTCATAGTTCAAATCCCGCCGAGGTTAACTTTGCCTTTCATCCTTACGGGGTCAATAAATTAAAGTACCAGTAATGCACAAGGGTCGAGTTAATCAAATTTTCCCTTTTCTAAAATTATTGACCGTGTGACTAAATCAGTAACTTTTATTATCCTTATTACAGCCCATTGCGTTCTGTCTTCAAATCCTGCTGAGGATAACTATGCCTTTCATCCCTACGGAGTCGATAAAATAAAGTACCAGTAAGGCACTGAGGTTGATTTATTCAACTATCCCCTTCCTATAAAATTGTTGACCTTTTGGCAAATATAGAAACAATTATTGAACTACAAGAATGTGCTTCCCAGTTCTTTACGAATCATCCCAAGATGTTTGATTTGATAACTTAACTTTTATTTAAATTGCTCTATACTTCCTTATCTTTCTCTCTCTCATTGCGGTGGATTGGCAGTATCGGTACAGGGTCGGACGCCATGCTTTAACACATAGAGTTACGGCCCTTGCCATTCTGAGTTCAAATCCCGCCGAGGTTAACTTTGCCTTTCATCCTTACGGGGTCGATAAAATAAAGTACCAGTAAT
>OZ024743.1:346861016-346883516 GCA_964016885.1 Eledone cirrhosa
TTGAAAGAATTACAAAGCGAGTCTTGTTTGGTGAACTTAAAGGTTCTAGCCGAAAAATAGGCCGACCCTCTTTCGCTATAAAGATAAGATTGGGAACAATTTGAAACGTCTTAATATGAATATTAACAGCTGGAAAACCGTTGCCAATAATAGGACAATGTAGAAAGCAATACCATATGAAGCTTATTAAAGTTGAAGGAAAATGTATGTAAATTGAAAACACAATTATAAACATAACCCGTTTCGCAGACTATCAATATATTCATTGCCACTTTTCAGCTAGGTCAAATGTTGGACTCAATAATTGACTGGTATATATTTTATCGACCCAGAACATTTGAAGTGCAAAATTTACCTCAAATTCCTTATTTGACAGGAGTATGTAGGTCAATTACACAATAAAGAAGCAATGTATACTCCCACCATATGTACATAGTTCCGTTACCTCTCACACACGTGGTAATTTTAATATTAGCCTTAATCTATTTGTGATTTACTATTTGTTTTTATTTATATTACGGGGATAATGCATGGCCAAATCCTTAAGGTGGTATGTGTCTTTGGCAAATGTTTTCTGTAACAACCTCTGCTAGACTCAGGATTTGTGCGTAAATTTGTTTAGATGGAAACGACTTAAAAGCATGCAGGTAGATTCTACCAGTAAATTAATGAGCCGGCCTTGTTAAGCACGTTGTTATGTTGAATCTTCCTGTAAATAACGTTAAGGATAATGCATGTGGAATGCTAAGCCACCAGGCTATTGTTCTGTTGAACGAATAACTGGAACACTCATCACCGAAACCAATGGAAGTTCACCCAAGCACATCACACAAAAATACAAACAAATATGCTAAGGAACCACCACCACCACCAATATTTTTTACTCTGCCAGTCAGAAGGACTTGAATTGGAGAACGTTAGTTCAAATATGCAATGAGGGAGGATAAATAAATAAAAAGAATAGGGCGGGGAATATTAATTCTAGCCTGAGCAGTGGAGTGGAGCCAGTTTAAAACCTCAACTTCGTCCCGAGATTTGACAGCTTGTTGATGAAGTCGTATTGAAACAATGCCTTGTCATTACTGTAACGTCGTAAAACTGTCCTAACAGTCAGACCGTTGGCTGACTATTACACTTCGTCCTCGGTAGACGCTGTATGGTTTTATGGTTGACGTCTGTCTACAGAGGTGGAAAGGATGTGAACGTATAGCTTATTGCTTAATGGGTGGAAACGACGTTGCACATGCTGGGTGTATGCGTGTACAACTTAACATATGTCTGCATAAACGTACACGCTCACATAGACATATACGTTCAGACACACATTCATCTTCGGTGTCAGAAGGTGTGGCAGTGTTTAACGCTTTTCTCTTTTGTGGGGGGTAGGGATTCCCTCTCTCAATAGAATAGGAAGCAAGATTGGGATAGAACTCACAGGGTTGTTACATGTTCAAAATGGAATTATGCGGAATTCATAACCAAAATAAATTAGATTTACAGATGGATATATTGCAGGCGGGAAGGAAACAAAGAATAAGGCTTCAAGGATATATGCGGTTTTATAAATGAGTGTAGAACATTTATTTAGATAGGAATGGCCTGACTTTTAAAAATTCAAAATTATAATGTATCCTTTAAGAGACGCATGTCTGCTTATAACGCTGGTTAACTGGTCAGAGGTTGACGAATTTAACCGAAGATATGACGGTTCCGAGTAAACATTCAAAGTTTATATTTTAGTAAAAATGATATTGCTTCGAGAATAGACTATAATCTCTTTCTCACTATATATATTTCTTTCTCTCTCTCTCCCTCATTCTGTATATTCATATACTTACTTATGCACGCGCGCGCGCGCATACGCGCCCATATATATATACATGTAATTATAATGTTCAGTTCTCCATGAAGAATATATCTATACACTTTACAGCCATTGATTGCTACAAGAAAAAGATTATGAATATATATGTGGTCCCCATCATGGCCACAGTCTAATGACGGAAACCAGTAAATAAGCCTATATAATAAAAAGCCTTCTTTCGATGATCCTCTTTATCATCGTTTTCTTTTCAATGCGTTTTGAAAGTTTGGTATTCGGTTTGAGGAGGATTTGGCAACTATTTCTAGCAGAAATATTGGAAGAAAATTGTAGATGTATTGTCAATTAGATTGTGAATGTTGAGGTTATAAGGTAAGGGAATAAATAGCAAATATGCACCAAAACTGGTTTTTAAATCTTTATTCGGAACATCTATGAACTACACCACTACTCTCATTATTAAACAGTTAATAGATAAATAAAAATCAATGATGTTAGGGCCGAAGATAATTATGATGATGATATCAAAAAGGGTTGATGATGGATGTAAGGATGAGTGAATAGTGGGCTGGGTTGGTTTGGAAATAGAATACTGGACGTTGAATTAGAAGAGGGAATGTTTAAGGAGAAAAAATAAATTTCAGCTTTAGAGACAAAGGAAAGAATTAGAAAAAGAGAGTAAAGGAGTGAGTAAACTACACAAATTTTTCTCAAATAAACACGCGCGTGCGCATACATACACATATACATTTACACACATTCAAATTATTCGTTCCTTGTCGGATGAATGTGTATGTATAAATTATTAAAGACACACAATCTAAAAAGGGGAAAAAACATGAAATAATTTAAAGAATATGAACTAAAAGATAAAGTATAGAATAAAGCTTAAAAAAATAAAAGCCGAGTAAAATAAAATGCCTTCGACTAAAACTATAAAGCAACAATAACAACAACAACACCGTGAGAGACGAAATTTTCAACAAGCATGACATTTATTTTCTAAGCAAAGACAATTCAGCTGTCCTCCATTATTTCCGTCTGATTGAACATTCTAGAAAGATGGTGTAGGATGTTCCTGGAACGACGTCGAAGACAACAATAACAACTAGAATAGTGAATTTGAAATAAGTAAATGGATATTACTTGGGTGGCGGTGGTGGTGTTTATGGTGGAATGGGGAAAGCAGAGAGCGTAAATATATCTCTACACTTACATATACGTGTAAATTTACAATGAATATGTGCTGACGACATGTAGAATTTATTTATTCAACAGTGGGGATTCTTTCTTTCTCTCGGAACTCGGAGTAGTTTCCTCGGTCGTATGGCATTTACTCCAAGTCTGTTGTGATTCCATTTCGTTAGTTCAAACGATATTTCAAGCGATTACGAGAGTAAATCTGTTAGTTCAAACTATATCTCAAGAGATTACGAGAGTAAATCTGAATAGCAGTAGCTTTAATTAACAAACCTCAAAATAATATATATATATATATATATATATATAGTTTACATTTATTGAGTATGCGTACATAACTATTTGTGAGCTAGTCACGTGTGCGTTTCTGTATTTTTATTTACGTATCTGTTCTCGAGCTTGTGAGTGAGTGTGCGTGCGCGCACACATGCGAGGTTGAGTGTGGCGGATGTAAACCAAGTACTCGTGTTTTAGATGAGAAAACGTTCTTCGACGAAGGAATTATTCAACCATACAAATCAGAAAAGAAAGCATACTTCTAAAGGAGACTTGAAACAAAAGCTCAATAATCTCTACAAAATGGCTGACATCAGTATTGAGAGGAAGCTTGAAGTGGCTACGATGGACATGTTATAGGTTAGGAGTGGGGGTGGTGAAATTGGGGGAGGAGCAATACATGAACAGTAAACGATCTACATGATCAGTGTATATAAAACAAATATCATTGGCTGTTTGTTTTTACTAACACTAGACTTAAATCCATAAATTCCTTTTAAATGTTCTTCTTTCAACGTAATGTTAACGGTGCTGGCGATGATAATGTCATTGATGGTCGTTGTTCTACTACTACTAGTACTACTACTACTACTACTACTACTACCAACCATACTACTGCTAATGATAATAATAATAATAATAATAATAATAATAATAATAATAATAATGAGAATCCATATTTAATTTGAGACGGAAACAAGCATATTAATGTAGAGCAGATGTACCGAGTGTCTCGATAGACAAATTTGAATAGTACAGGACTTAAATTAAAAATATTCAACTGAATACGGAAATGTGTTTAATACGATGTTTTGCCACTTCAGATAATAACAATAATAACAATTACGTTGGTAAAAAAGCAGAAAGATAATGCTAAATGATAAAACAAAAATGTTCAATAACAAAAAAATGTGTGCATGTGTGATGACACTTATACTAACAAAAAGAAAAGGAAAAGAAATCCTGACACATATCATGTCACTGTTTGTAACGCTAGTCTAGTCGGTTTGGGTTAACAACTCAATGATAAAATTATCGATTATTTTAGTCTGATATTGGTACTGGAAATAGGTGAATCAATTAAAGAAGCAACATCAGCAGTAACTTTCTCAGAAATCAATACTATATAGTAGATTGCACTAAACATTTTTCAGCTGATCAAGGCGCGTGTTTGTGTGTGAGGGGTTGAGTATGGCTGGTTGCATTTGTATTGGGGTGGTGAAGGAGTGAAAGATCTTGTGATATGATACGTGCCAGGATAAAGACGGCGGGCAAAGAAAAATCATAGTGAAAGTAATTTTAATAGCACGATTAGAGAGAAGGGAAAACATTAACAAAGCTTATCGGACGCCATCATTGTATATAACTTCCGATTTCACTCAGATACATGGATGTGTTGGTGGCGTTTGTGACATCAGTAATTGATGATGATGGTGATTGCGATGATGATGAT
Source organism: Eledone cirrhosa (assembly GCA_964016885.1). Lineage (NCBI taxonomy): Eukaryota > Metazoa > Mollusca > Cephalopoda > Octopoda > Eledonidae > Eledone > Eledone cirrhosa. The sequence goes on from OZ024743.1 coordinate 346,865,768, forward strand.
CGGTGTTGTGCTAATGATATGGCCTTCATATTTACCTCATTCATATCACTCAAAGCTATGACATTATTTGATGAATTTTATTCTAGCATGTTTTCGTCCCTTAGAATTAGCTAAAATAAATTGAAGAATACTCTCTGTTCACATCCTAATATATTTCCGAGCGTGCTCGTACATTCTGATTTCTGTTGCGTTGTTCGTAAGAAAATGAAGAGTCATTGTCTTCGTAGCATACTGTGTGAAGCATCGGTTGTTTGAATCATGTTTACATTTGAGTTGTAACTAAATGGGCAACAAAACACGCTAACATTGCATCATTCTGAAGATGAGATTATGACTTGCAAGAAATGTTCAAGGAAACTGCCGAGAACACACAGTTTAATATGAAAAAAGAAATGATATAGAGCAATAAAACTAGGGCATAGTCGTATTTTCAATACAGCATGTATACATATATATTGGATACAGCACATTGGCCGAAAGTGCTGTGTATGTTAGTAGAAAAACAAATTAGTCAAGTAATATATTCGTTAAAGCACATGTCCGAAAACGTTTGCATCAAATATATTGAAAGATATAGAAACTTAATTTCATTTAATTAAAGAATTACTGTAATTTTGCAATGATGAAGATAAAAAATTATTCCATAATAAAAGAATATTAATAGAAATGCTTCGAAACCTATTCTTGCCTTTGCTTCAAATGTTTTCGATCAATTTGTCTCTTGGAAAATTTGTCTTTTGACCGATATTCTTTGAATATTTCTTTTCTTTTGTGACTCGTGCTTTTTGTATGAATGCTTCTAGCACAATATATGATTATGGTTGTTGTTAAGTGAATGATTTGTGAATTAAACGAAAATGTGTTATTAATTTCTTAATTTTCTTTTCTTCTTTAGGTCAGTCTGCTTCCTCTCCCAAGCGGGCCAATGGTGATGCTCACGTCTGTGGCAAATGCAAGGAAGAATTTCTCGATCTGGCAGAATTTCTTGCTCACAAAAAATCCTGCACACATCTGCAACAGCAAGAAACTGAACAGCAGGATGACCTTTGTTCTTCTGAAGTAGATCCAGATGGCGAATTTCACACAGAATCTCCTTACGCACTTGCTCTTCATGAATCCGAAACTTTCACGAATTCAACGGAAGTAGCCCTTAAAAGTATCACGGACTCAATAGATGCTACATCCGCTGCTCCTTTTTTTCTGCGGCTCAATCTTGATGGTAAAATAAATCATAGAGACGTTGATGATATCGTTGATGAAGACATCGACGATGTCGACAACGACGACGATGATGTCGGTGTTGATGTTGATGAGGACGATGTTGACGAAGGTGGGGGTGATGGTGGCGGAGGAGGTGGCGATGACGGTGGAGGCGGCGGTGGCGGTTGTGGTGGCGGTGGTGGTGGTGGTGGTGGCGAAGACGACGATATCATCGATGATGATGAAGATGATGAAGACGGTATGAACGACGACGATGACGATGAAAATGTCATCGGCAACAGCAACAATAACGACACCCACGACAACAGCGAAAGCGACAACAACATCATCAACAACACCAATAATAACACCAACAATGACAACAACAACAACGACGTCGTCGACGACATTGACGACGGCGATCACAATATTGTCAGCAGCAACTCTACCAACAATAACAGCAGTAACAACAGCATCATCACCAGCAACAGCATCATCAACAGTAACAGCTTTCACAGCAGCTTCAGCAGTAACAGCCACCATCTATACCATTTACATCCTCATCATCATCACCACCATCATCTCCACCACTCTCTTGCTAATAGTGCCAGTAGCTCGGTTGTTGCAACCAGCAACAGCATGAGGATGTCACCAGAACAATGTTCGGAGAAATACAACCCCTTATTAATAAACGGGGTGGAGAAGGACGCTAACAACTATGATATAAACGGCAGCGAGTTTTTACATCTTGACGAAGGACGGAAATATCTCTCGGAATCGAACCCTCAACTACCTCACTTTCCACTTCATCCTTATTCGTCAAGCCTTTTAAACGGCGCAAGTACTGGAGGCAATGTTATCATTGAACCCCTACCCGAGACTAGAGCGGCGGTTGCGCAGTTTGCTGAAACGAACAGCGCAGTGGCAGCGGCAGCAGCAGCAGCGGCAGCAGCTTCTGCCGCCGTCACCGCCACAGATATGGCTTCATTGCGTGCTTCTATTTACGGCCTCCATCAGCAGGCCAACGCTTTCATTCAGTGTGTTAACATGTTCGAGGAACGTTTTATGGCGTTTGCATCGAGTTTGGGTTCGGGCCCCACAGCCGCCGCGGCAGGGCTGCATTTGTTGAATGGACCGTCTTCTCTAAACCCACCAGTAGTGAATACCTCAACAGGTCTTCTATCGACGGCTATTCCGTCTTCTTTAGTAAGTGGTGGTGGTGGCATTAATGCTGGTCTCGGCGGAAATGGTGGTGGTGGTGGTGGTGGTGGTGGTGGTATTGGTGGTAGTGGTGTTGGCGTTGTTGTCCCGTCTGCGATAGGACAACAAACTTCATTAATGGACAGTGCATCTCCGGCTGTTGCTGGCAGCTTACCGAACTCACTTGAGGTTGTGACCACCACTGCAATGTGTACGATGCGGCACACAACGGCGGTCCTCAACCAGGCCGGCGGCATACAGACTCAGTGCCATGCACTACCACCAAGTGGACATCATCAAATCAGTAGTAGTAACAACAGCGGTAGCATTAGTAGTAGTGGTATCAATAGCATCATCAGCAACAATGTCGCTAGTTGTCTGACAGGTGGCAGCCTTATAAGCAGCAGCACAGGCAGCGGTAGCCTCATCAATAGCCATCACCATAATCATCATCATCATCATCACCACAGTGCAACACCAATCGTGTCGTCCGTAATACATCATTTACATCCGCACCAGGAGAGTCATGAAAGTACTCAGTTACACACAAACCTCACATCCTTGCCATCATCACATACAACTTCAATGGAATACTCTCCTTACCACGGTAAGTACTCTTTTTTTTCCTTTTTAGTGTTATGTTATTATACGCAGTGATGTATTATATGTTATATATATTCTTTATTCTGTTTTTATTTAAAGCGCCTTTACGAAATATATAAAGATGAATTAATATATACAAAAATAACATTCTACTGATCCTAACTGGAGACGTAAAATATACAGAAACGGACCTGTCCATTGAATGGCAGCAGTGAAAATTATAGACAATTATATGTATAAACAACATAGATTGCTTTAAAGAAAGAGAAAGAATTAAGAAACAAGATATTTCTCAACATTTCCTCTCTTAAACCAATGATTTAACCAATGATTGAACAGACTGTATTATATATAAAGAATTATATAATTAGGCAGATAATACTGTGGCTAAGTTCAGATTGTGTATAGAGATTACCGAATCAAGTAATGTCAACGAACATAATAAGCCATAAAAACGGGGAATCACATAATATATATTTAGGAGTTACCAAGCACAAACTGGCGAGAGCCCTGCATTCGAAAAGGGTTAATTTTTCTGAAACCTTGCCATCACTGAAAAAATACTCATTTTCTGAATGTACATGGAGTTAGATTAATATGATCTATTTATTTATTTATAACACACACACACACACACACACACACACACACACACACACACACACACACACACACACACACACACACACACACACACACACACACACACATTTCATTATGGCTGAATAGTGAATCATGTTAGTCTGGAGTTTCGCCTGTTTATTACAGGGCTGTCGCATCTGATGACTATTTAGCCTTAATAAAATGAATATTTAAACTCTATATCTGTATTCAGTACTCTTCCGCCTAAGCCGTCAACCACACACACACATATACATATACACACACACACATATATATATATATATAGGGACTAATATTTTCATAAATTTGTGTATATAATGTCTTTAGATATTCTTTTCTAATAAAGACAATTCCGTAATTGTCCAGTAGATCTTCATACAGAAATCTATTTTAACTCACTTTGTTTTATTTGGATAGACAGACTTCTTAGGTTACCAGACAATGATTTGCTTTACATCTCCCGGCTCAATATCGTGTGTTCAAAGTCAGCTTTCTCATTCTTAAATGGACATTTAAGGTCAATAAAATACCAGTCAGATACTGGGATCGATTTAATTCATTATCCTTTCTCCTAAAAAGTGATTGCTATATTAGAACCTGTGTTTGTGCGTATTTGTTCTCTCCAAAAATAATCTCGTTGTTTTTCTCGCGTTATCAATATAGCCGTTCCTCCTCTTCTCCACGTTGCTTCTGATAAGCCAAATTACAATTTCTGATGCAAATGTCGCTTGAAATAAACCATATGCACACACGATCATCTAGCATAAAGCTAATTCAGTTCCAGAAGCAAGGAGAACATATAGATAATAGAAAGCGAAACAAAATACAAACATCAAGAGAAACAAAATCACTACTACTACTATTGAAGATAATCGTATATTCTACAAAAGCAATGCAGCTCTTTATCATATACTATACAATTTAACCTATTTGAGTCGAAGGGTGACCCTCATTATTTTGGGGTCGAAATGTATAGTACAAGAGAACTAGCGGAATTGTTAGAGTATTAGATGAGATACCTCGCTGTAACTGTTCCAGCTATGCGCTTTCTATGTTCAAACCCTACATCTTTTTCCCCCTCATAAAAATTGATGAAATGATAATAGTGGGTTCTCCGTCAAATAAAAACCACAAAGCCACATAGGAGCGCGCCTAAACTCAGGCAAGCATATCAATTTTCTTCCATTAGCTCAAACACTTTACTCGAATACTGAGTTTTAATCCATTTAATTTTACAATTTAACTGCAATTGAGAACTTATAACACATAACCTGTACTTATTGGAGTAAATACAAGGAAAAAAAAACATGGCAGTCGTCCAAATATTTATCAATTTTTATGATACAGATTGACTCGGTATTGAGTGGTTCATTCATTCGTCCTACTGATGTGCGTGTGTATGTTTATGACTCTGCGAACTAGTGTTGTACGTTGTGACCCATTATGCCTTGAAATTACAAACTTGACATAGAAGGATCGAGAAAATAATTAGAATACTGAAATAAGTTTTGGAGGCAATATATTAAGACTAATACTCTGGGAAGTGGCACACTAGAAGAGATAATATATAATATATATATAACCAAAGATTAGTATGGTTCGTTGAATACTCAATGAATACCAATTTAGAATAGATTAGAAGCACTCAACGGAAAAAGTTTTCCTGGAGTTTTTAATATTATTCAAAATATTAACAAATGAAAAATATTCTCATAATCAAATACTGGAATTGAACAATCAAGACCGTACCGGTATCTCATATATCAAATCATATATTTTGTCTAATGAGGACGTACTGAAAAACAACACAGTACCTCTGAAATATATATCATAAAGTATATATTTTGATTATGAGAATATTTTTCATTTGTTAATATTTTGAATAATATATATATATATATTACTTCAAAATAGTAATAAATATAGACATTCATGTGATCAAATATATGTTATTATACATATTTCAGAGGTACTGAGCTATTTCAACAGTACGTCCTCTTCAGATAAAATAAGTTGATGCCTGACATACCTTGACTATGTTGATGGTTATAATTCAGTCATGACTGCCATGACTGAATTATAACCATCAACATAGTCAAGGTATGTCAGGCATTAAATTATTTTATCTGTGGAGGACGTACTGTTGAAATAGCTCAGTACCTCTGAAATATGTATAATAACATATATTTGATCACATGAATGTCTATATTTATTACTATTTTGATGTAATATTAACTCCAGAAAACCTTACTGTAGTGTGCTTCTAATCTATTGTGAAACTTTATTCATTGATTAATTCATTGAACCTTGTTAAACTTTTAATTATATATATATATATATAGGAACGAGTAGGACCCGACGGCTGAGCTCAAGCCATTTCGACGGCTAATTCTGGACGTCCAGAATTAGCCGTCGAAACGGCTTGAGCTCAGCCGTCGGGGTCCTACTCGTTCCTATTACCCACTCTACTACCCCAAGTATTGAGTACTTTGGTGCGTTATGGTCCACCTGGTTACTTACAACATTTCCTTCGTTATATATATATATATATGGCGGCATATTGGCAGAGTTGTTAGAATGTCAGAGTGCTTTTTAAAATTCGTTCCGGCTCTATGCTCTCTGCGTTGAAATCCCGCCGAGGTCAACTTTGCTTTTCATCTTTTCGAGGTCGATAAAAAAGTGCCAGTCTAGTATTGAGTCGATTCTATCTCTATATCTCTTTCTCACTTCCCTTCTGTCACTTTCTTTACATCTCTAGAATAAATCGGCTGTACTCCAGAGAAGGATGGTCTCCATGAGACTTACAATACCCAGAAAACGCCGTATGTCACTACAGCGCATCAAAAGTTACAGGACCATGACATATATATATATATATACACACATATGTTTCTCTGTGTGCGTCTTCACGCACGCTCCAGTTATTTCTGCTGTGCCTACATGCTTGTGTTGTCTATAGATGTGTAAATATGTGCGTGTCATTTCTGTTCTGACTCAATATACATTGCCCATTTATTATTGTTTATTCATCGGAAAATGATAGCAAGAAGAAAAGGATATCACTTTGCACAATAACTTTAGGGATTCAGGCTTGGCATAATATCTCACGGGATCTCACCTGGCATAACATCTCAAGATATATCACCTAAAACAACACGGCGTCAGATTATGTTACATCTTATATACCATGCTTACAGGGCAGTTTTCCCAATGTACGTGTATTTGTGTGTGTGAGTCATTCTCTGTCACACTTCCCCTTGTCTCTACTTCTTTATCTCACTTTCTTTCTCTTTATATATATATATATATATATATATATATATATATTTATTTGTGTGTGTGTGTGTGTGTGTGTGTGTGTGTGTGTGTGTGTGTGTGTGTGCACCCACAAATATGTATATGTTTTGATGTTTTCTATAACTTCCATTGTTTGGATATATAAGCCTGTCAAAGAAAAACATTCTTGTTCTTTTTTTTATTTTTTAAAATTTAATATCTGCCGTTTATTTTCCCTGTTTAGCGATGCAGTAGAAGTGTGTGTGTGTGTGTGTGTGTGTGTGTGTGTGTGTGTGTGTGTGTGTGTGTGTGTGTGTGTGTGTGTGTGTGTATACATAGCCGACCTCAGGTGAAGCTGCTAATTTAACCCTTTATTTATAAAATAAATTATTTATTCCATGTATAGCCTATGGTAGGCTTTTTTTATATCTGGTTATATGTGTTAGTATTACACACAGTCTGTAGATGCGTGATCAGCGAACTCTCACGAAACTCGGAGTAGCAAATGTGATCAATCTTAGCTCTATAAGTATTTACCTTTTACTTTGGTATTGTGAACGTTTCCCCTGGTTTAAAATTGTTATCTCTAATGCCTGCACACACACTCATGCATCTAAGTGATTACATGTTAAAGCATTCATGGCGGTTAGAGCAGGAGTAACAATCAACTATTTTGTATTTTTTATATCCTTCCTTACCTCTAGTCCAGTGCACACAGACACACGCATACATACTCATATCTACATACAATCACACGCACACCTGTCTGTGTCCGTCCTGGCACCTGACTAGCCCCGAGGTAAAGGGTATGGCAGCTTGTATCAGCTACTGCAGCTGTTCCTTCCAGCTCTATTGTATATCATCGTTATTGCTTACCAGCTTGCAATCAAATTGCAACAGCAACGACGACAACAACGACAATAATAATAATAATAATATTAATAGCGATTAAAATAATAATGATGGTGATTGTAATAATGATTATTATAGAAACGTTGATGATGATGATTATGACAAAAAATAAAAATGAGTAGAAGAACAACGACACTAATAAAGTTAATATTGATAATAATATCTTAATTTAGTAGCGATATGTCTTGTTGTATTTCATATAAGTTGTCATTGGGCTGGGAATCGCGTGAAGTGTAGTTTGATCTCCTGAAATTAATGCTGACGTTTTATGGTCAGAATGAAAACGAGAGCGTATGAAATAAAATTGACGATGATGTCCAGGATAATGATAATAATAAAAAGGATGGCTATCATTCTAATATGCTAATATTGTTGCTATTGATGATTGTTGTGGGAAGTACTGTTCTAATAACGACTTCTGACACCTAATTCAACGTTTGTGTTGGCCATCATATTTTGCTAATGGCCAAAGCGACATCGTGAAAAATAATCTCTTATTAGTCACAAAAATCGAAAGTATTACAGGGCAAAAAATTGTAATTCTTGTATCTAAATTTAAATCAGTGTCTAAAATATTAACTTGAGTAAGATTGGTAGTCATGGTAATACGCAAGAGTATTTGGCTAAATAATTTGCAAAACCGCTTTTAAATCTGTTGTTCGTGTCGATACCTATTATGCGAAAGAAAATTTCCACCGTCAGGATTAAGTGTTCTCTTACAATAAGGAATCATTTTACGCCAAACGTTTAAGTGTATATTCGACTATATGTATGTTCCCATAAGGGTATCAATCGATTTCTCTCATTTTCCTTTCCTTTTTACTCTACTCTGATTATTTATGAATCCAATTAACAAAAGACATGAAAGAAAAAGAAATATTATATTCTGTGCTCAATTATATTACCCTCATAGTCAATGATTGCTACGAAGTTAAGTTTGAAAGGTAAAGTTTTGAGAAATGCAATAAAAATTATTGTTATCAAAGAGAATGAAAATGCCTCATCTATTCCGTAAAACTATGCTAATATTGCTGTTATTTCACAAGAATACGCTTATTATATATTTTATATACAAAGTATTTTCCGCATGTTCTATTATAAGCAGCTTTTATAGTTCCATTGATCAAGGTCTCCTGAATATCGTGAACGAGAAGCCAGAATGAAAAATTTGTGATGTTTTAGTCATTGCCAAACACCACATACAATCGTTATTTCCACAACCCTAAAGTTAGTCGCACTATACTCAGTATAACACTCTTTCTTTCTTGCCATCATTGTCGTTATCTTCATTGTCATTTATATCCCCACCCTTCTCATACATTGACCATACTACTACCATTAACAACATAACACAGATATTCATCAAAATCGACAATATTGTAAGAAGCACTATAGCACAATTGCAGTCAACACCACAACAGTCGTATTCACCATTACCAACAGTAGCACTGAAATAATCAGTGTTAACACTGTCAACTTCAGTTTCACCATCATCTCCATCAAGAACCACTCAGCAGCCATATAACATATTTCCAGCTTCCGTCATTAATTTTTAACTGAATGTAATTTTATACTTTGTATTTGTTTTCACATTTGATATCTTGTTAATACGATAATGATAATAATAATAACAATAATATTATTGTTATTATATTAATCTTGATAATATTGTTGAAGATGTTAGTTATAATAATAAAGTTGATGACGAGTAAATTTAAAAGCAGTGATATTAGCCATAATAATAATAATGATGATGAGGATATTAATCATGATAATAAACCGCTCTTTTTCCCCAAGTGCCCATACTTACAATACAAATCAAATCACAGAAAACTGACTACAAAACAAATACAAATTAAGGTTACCCTCTGACACAGAGTTCAGATGCTGCCACATAGTAAAACCTCTGATTACCCTCCGCTCCTCTTACTTTCTGTATATTCTCTATGCATACATCATTTGCTCATTGCGAAGGTGAGATTCAGACAAGGGTCAATGTGGCTCTCAGTATCCCTGCTAGTGAATCCCATATTTCTATTTTCCAATCCTATAAGGTGGACAAGTGTGTGGAGCACCAACATTTTCTGCTCTCTCATTTAATCTTTGCACTTTAGGATCAAGCATATGTTTCCTTATGTCTTTCGCAAGTCAATGATACATATATCCTGACACCCATAGGTTAGGGCTTTCTACAGTTCCTCATAGTTCCTCATTGAAAGATATGTGGTGATATGGGAGCACCCTTAAAACGGAGATATGTCATATTTTTTGAATGAAGAGGGAAAACCTTTTTGCATCTTTGTCTGGGTTTGCCTGTTGTACAATAATTTCGTTTTTGCACACATCATTAGCAAAAGAGGAATTATAATTATTTTTGTTGGTGCCAGTGAATAGTTTCCCTAGGCCAAATTATGACTATTTATAAGTGCGACTGTTTGTTTCTTCCGTTTCGTTTTTTTTTTTTTTTCTTTGAAACTATATTTTCGAATATGTAGTAGTGGGCGTATACCCTACTACACTATTTGTGGTTAGCATCTTCCGTTACGCTAGAGGTGGCCACCTTGAAAGGATAATGCAACATAACATTGCGAAAAAAGTATATACAATAAAACCATTTAAAACGAAGACTTTTCCTTCCTAAGGCGATGAGATAGATGCTCAAACGATCCCGAGTTTCTTTCTGGTAAAAAGAGCTAAAGAAAGCACATGTCAAAATAATAATCATTTTTAAAATAACGATCAATAATAATAATAACAATATTATTCTATATTTCTAGAGATAATAAAAATAACCCCATTTATGATCATTTATGTTCACCTCCAGTATCACACAATTCTTACGTTCGGTAATAAAAATTACAATACTAGATACACCCACAACCACCGCTCACACACAAGAAAAACATTCAATAAAATAAGCAGAAAGCAACAAAATAAAACTCTTATTTAACACAAAAGTCATACACTTGATGTCAAGTCCTCTTTACAATTATAATAACCATCATCATCATTGTAGCTATCTGTGGCATCTTCATCGGTGCCAACTGCTATAACTAACACCATCACTGCCATTGTAATCATATTGCTGACGACTAAAATCCGTATCATCAGCTACATGACAATCATCAACACTATCACCATCCTTGTCATCATCACAATTACCAATATCCCCACCGTCAACAGCAGTACCGGCCATATTTTCTCTAAATACTTTCCACTGTGTATTTGTATTGTTGTTGATTTTATCATTTTTAAGATTCTCCTTTTACTTTTTTTTTATTTCGTTTTCATTTCTTTAGCTCCCAACACACACACACTTCTTCTTCTTCTTCTTCTTCTTCTTCTTCTTCTTCTTCTTCTTCTTCTTCTTCTTCTTTTTTTTCTTTTACCTTTTCTTCTTCTTCTTCTTCTTCTTCTTCTTCTTCTTCTTCTTCTTCTTCTTCTTCTTCTTCTTCTTCTTCTTCTTCTTCTTCTTCTTCTTCTTCTATGATGATGATGCTGATTTGTTATTAAGAAAACGAATATTTAACCTTTTTCTTGTCACCTCTGCCGCCATTTAATTTCAATTTTATCCTCATTTTCTATTTCTATTTCTTTACATATCACATCTCTTGTTTATCACTTTTTCCCTTCATCTCTTCGTATAGCTCCTTTATGCCCCCCCCCCCCCTCCTATATCTCTCTTATTTCTCTCTCTTTTTCTCTCTCCATGTATCACTCATTATCTCTAACTCACACACACACTTATCTTCGTGCCCCCCCCCCCCCCACTCCCAGCCGATGTGCATATTGACTGATTTATCCCTACGGGTGTGTAATGATGGGCTGCAGTAGCATGAATGGGTTCGGGGACGTAGAGATGTGAGTGTGTTGAATGTTCGAGTGTGTGTCTATCTGTCTGCAATACTTAGTTCAAGCTTGCTGTCGAAACCGTTGTGATATTTTTTTATTTTTCAATTGATTTATGTTTTACGATTTTTTTATTCGGAATATGTGGTGGAGGTTTAATTATTGGTAAGGTAAAGGCCACATCGGAAGTACTGAATAATAATAAAAAAAATGGTAGATACCCATACATACATCTAAATACATATACATCTCTCTCTACACACACACAAACAAAATATGAGCACCAAGCTAGACGTACAATTTCTCTCTCTCTCTCTCTCTCTCTCTCTCTCTCTATATATATATATATATATATATATATATATATATATATATAAATATATTTACACTCGAATTATGTGTCTACCTTGGTGGTTATATTGAACTTTTTTATATGTTTGGATTATACCCTTTGCGCTACCAACCAGCAGGAGTCGCTGGAGTCTCCGTCATCAGGCAATTGTGCTCCCTGATTTTATCTATGCAGATGACACGTAATAGAATAATATAGTATTATAAGTTGTTGTTTTGTATTTGTAACATTTAGTTACTCTCGGTTCACCAGTTTGAACACTTAATGCCAATGTGGGTCCGGTTGGTGATGTGACATTCGATATTTGGTATAAAACCATAAACGGTATCCTTAAGTAGATCGTATTTAACACATGCATAAACATAATGATGCCTCGTTCCTAATCCTTTTTGTTATTATATACTGTATATATGGATATGATATGTATATATGTAAAATCATATATGTATATGATGCGATTTATGGGTAAGATATAATGGCGTTTCTTTAACTAAACCAAACACAGAATAACCGGTATATCGCTCATACCTTTAACTGAGCCAGCACAGAATAAGTTCTTTTTAAAAAATCAGTAATTTCTTTAATAAACTGATGCGTTAGTAGATTAATATGTGCTTGTGCAAGTACACACACAATTTTTTTTATATAAGCATCTATGTATACATGTGTGTGTGTCTCTCTCTCTCTATATATATATATATATTGTTCTTGACTGGTTTCAGTAATTGGGCTGCGACCTGAGTACTTATTTTTTCAAACATGACGCACATCTATCTGTTTTTAGTTCAATCTCTCGCTCTCATTCAGTAATATATATATATATATATATATATATATATATATATATATATATATATATATATATATATATATATATATATACCTGTACGCATGTGTAAAACCCTTGCTAGCAGAGAAGAGAAATGCATTATGATGATATGATACCTATATTCATATATGCTGAATGTTCATTCATTTTCTTAGAGATGCTGTCATATTCACAATGGCTATTTCACTTTCTCCGCCAAGAAACTTTGGGTATTCTGCCAACTAAGGCACTTGGCGCTATCTAATGGTAAGAAATGTTTTGTGGGTAGCTTGCTGTTTTCATAACGGCTATCAGGTGCGATATGTTTATTGTGGTGATGGTTATGTCGATGATCTAGTAATAGTATTATTATTATCTAGTAATAGTATTATTATTATTATTATTATTATTATTATTATTATTATTATTAGTAGTAGTAGTAGTAGTAGTAGTAGTAGTAGTAGTAGTAGTAGTAGTAGTAGTAGTTGTTGTAGGAATAGTAGTGGCGGTGGGGAAAAGTAAAATTGTAATGGTTGTTCTCCAAGATATTTGGAATTTTGTGTTTCCTCTCCTTTGTTCTTTTAAGTTCTTTCTCTCACACTTATTCTTTTTCTCTCTAATTTTCTCACACCATTACTCGTCGTGCTCACTCGTTATCTCTCTACTTCCCCTTCTCTCGCTCTATCTATCTCGTTCTCTCACTCTCTTGTCTTATTAAATTCATGTAATGTCGTCTCTCTCCAGTTTGTTAAGGGGTCGACATGTTAGAATATATTGGTAAATCTGAAATTATACGAAATAAGAAACGCGATAGCGTGTTTTTACTGGAAGAATAGAGGCAGGGTGTAATGAACATAAAAGCGAACAATATTGGTGGCTAGTAGCCCAGGTCAGCAGTTTTCATCGAGAGCATTCCAGCTATGACCATACAATCTTTTATTCAGTCATTGTGTATCTTATTTTTTTCTTTTCTTGTAGTGCAGTGATTTTCTGTAGATTCATTTCTAGCGTGACCAGCAACACCATAGACATTATTTTAAACTGATATTGGTGAATGCTTTATTTGATTATCTCTGCAATAATTAATAATTCTTCGAACTATTTTTTCAAGTGGTTAATGTTTTTAAGAATGCAATTTACAAAACTGCCGAAGAGTAGAGAAAAGTATATGAGAAAGAAAAAACTATAAAGTAGGAAGAATTGGGAGGCAATCCCAAGATGTGGTAGCGCACCTCAGTCAAATCTCGCGGAATGTAGCTTGCAATACAGGCTGCAACATGATGCTCATGATGCTCTCTTATTGGGCCTGATGCTTTACTCTCAAATTGGTGGAAGAAAAGGATAGGCAGGAGACCGCCGGCCTTGGAAATCTCGATGGTAAAAAGCTAAAAAATGAAACGGTTAGTTTCAAAGTCTTTTGAAATTAATCCTGGATATCTTTGGACTGGCTGCAAATGTTTCTGTATTTGATTTGAGGAGAAAGATAAAGTATAAAACGTCGTCATCTTTGTAAAAAATCTTAACAAAATTTGATTGAAGTGTGTCCTCTCACTTGCGTTATACGATCCATATGCTTATATAAATGTCTATGTACGTCCATGTATTGGGGTTTGTGTAACATTCATTTTCCTGGGGTTTTAGAGCGCTAAGGAATAGTATGATATTGAAAAATATTTTTTTTCTCTCATATATTTGTGAAAGTGCTGTGTTGCGGAACTAGGTGTTGAGAGTTTTTCAGCCTTGTTGAATTGTTTAAAAATATTTTGTGGCTTCGTATGTTTAAGCACGTGTAATATGCGTGTCCACTGTATTTATATTCTTTTTTGTCCGACCACTTTCCGCCCTGGTGATACGGCTTATTATTTTGTAGAGTGGTCTAGTTGGGGAAGGTATGTTCTATTTTCAATTTTAAAGCAGACAAAGTTGGTGTGTGGGTGGGTATATTAAATTTGAGAGCTGATATGGAGATTTTCTGCTTTAGTAGTCAGCTCCCTCTCCTTCCTCTCTCTCTCTCTCTCTCTCTCTCTCTCTCTCTCTCTCTCTCTCTCTATATATATATATATATATATATATATATATATATATATATATATATATATATATATATATATATATATATATATACATGTCTTTTGTGCATAGAACAATGAATAAAAGGATATACAAATATATATATATAGTGTGTGCGTGTGTTTATGTATGTATCTATGTATATATATGTGTGTGTGTGTGTGTATTTTTCATCTATATTTATTGCAAATTCACATTTCTATCATTCTCACTATTGTTAAATTCCTACTGGGTGGTAAATTGACAAAAGGTGAAAAGGGTCCAAAATAAATTGAAAAAGGGATGGGTCAGTGTTTGAATGACCGTCATCATAAGCTAATAGAAGGAGTTTTATTTTGTTTGAACTAGTCTCCTTTTCAATTAAAACTTGCCGTCTTTATTTTTTTTCTTCTCACTTTGAATTGTGGTTTCAAAGTTTGAGAAAAAAGACGTGCAGTTGATATGGGGCGTGAAAGAGTATATGTGTGTGAGAGAGAAAGAGAGAGAGAGAGGGGAGTCTAGAAGAGAAGGACAAAAAAGAAGAAAGAAAAATATCAGATATTGATTAAAATATTGAGGCTTCCCCAGGCTCATATTAGTCACAGCCAATGTCAGTGCAATGTTGCTTAAACTCTGTAAGATATATAGCCATACACGCACATAGGCAGGTATACTCAACCCTCAAAATATAACTGTTGACAATTGCCTTCTGTGTTTTGTTCGTTCAACTATATAATATATATATATATATATTTATTAAAATAACAGATTAAAATTTCAGCAAAGAATCGCTGCTTTCATAAATATTTGCTCTACGGTTCTTATATATTTGATATATATTTATCCTTATCGAGCCCTCTTTGGATTTTAGTCTTCAAATTTATTATTATTACTATATATATATATAGTAATAATAATAAATTTGAAGACTAAAATCCAAAGGGGGCTCGGCTCGATAAGGATATATATTTGAACCCAGATTTATATATATATATATATATATATATATATATATATATATATATATATATATATATATATAAAGTGTATATATATTAGTATGTAAGAAGATATCAGGATATTTATAAGGAACTCAATATCATTATTGTGATTAACTCTACTTTCGTATGAAAAACAATATCAATCATTCAAATGCATTAAACAAGCTGCAGCTATGCACCAATACAAATACTACTAAAATATCACTTCCAGTGGTTACATACTACTTTATATATTTCATGTTTCTCTACAAAGATCACATTTTTATATTTCAGAATTTGAAAAATATGCATTAGTACTATATTAAGGTATTATTTGTTGACTGTATTCATCCCTTATTGTAATGGTTTCCAGATATATTTCGTTTCAGGAAGCACATGTGATTTTCCAAAAATCGGATAACACAAATCTATTTTGCCCACAATCCCTACTAACCTATTTTTTTTAAAGTTATGACTTAAAACATAAATTGTTTTAAAGAGAAATTATTTCTTTTGAGGGGAATAACAAAACAAATACTTAATATTGAAAGAAACACCAGAATTTTCTTTCGGAGACTAATTTGAGAAACACTACTTACATGCCTGTTGTTTTGGATTGACAGAATTGTTGAACTGTCGTATAGAATGCTTGGCATATTCGTTCTGACTCTTTACGTCTGGGTTCAAATCGGGTCATCGAAATCAATTGTTTTCATTATTGGTTATATATAATGTTACAAATCTTGGATTACTCTTGAAACGAATAAATGTTTCCGTCTATCTCCAATAAACGCTGTTTTGTATGGACTCAAAACAATAAATAGAATTTCGTGTTCATTAATGGGAAAAAACTCCTGTTTGAATCCTAATCTATAAATGATTATCAAAATAAAATTATTTCATTTTATTTTCCTTGAAGACATTACAAGTAAACGTTTCGTTCAGCTTAATTAACTAAGCGATGCTTTCTATATATTTGACACAACGGGATAAATAGTTTAATGCATATTTGTAATCTCCTAAACAACAATGAATGTACACTTACGATCTCCCCCTATCTGATGATAAACATGTACACATACACTTACATGCACCTACTCAGAAAAAAAAAACACATTCATCATCTCTGTTTCAGTCTTGGTACCTTGGTGGCTGAAACGAATTACAACAGCATTTAAACAAACAAAAATAGTTGGTCTTTCACACTCACTTTGAATGACACAGACACATGTTTCATTTCTCATAATTTCAACGCTAATCCAGGATTAACCCATTAATGTTCCGAATAATGTGTGCAAATAAGTGCAGTTGCTGTCAACGAGTGTGAATGTTAGCTCACAGCTAAGCTTCAGCTTTTCATCCTAATTTTGAGGTTAGCGAAACCAGGGCAAGTTTATTTTGCAAACATTCATCACCTTGATTGTGCTGTTACACACACACACACACACACACACACACACACACACACACACACATTACACACACAGAGGCACACAAACATAGGCGCACACATACACGCATACACAAATATATGTTTTGTGTGTATTTGCATTTATATTAGCATAGTACCCGACAAAATAACTGGACTTTAGTAAACAAAATATGTAACTTAATAATTCCTTGATTTACTACATTCTATGTAAAATCGCCGTATTTTATTGTACATCCATTTAAATCAATTACAATAGTGTTTTACAGTATTTTCTTTAATCATTATCAAACACATATGCAGTAAATTCAGATGAATCTGTTCTATCTAGGTACTGTATATATATCTATCTGTCTGTCTATCTATCTATCTATCTATCTATCTATCTATCTATCTATCTATCAATGTGTGTCTATCGATTTATCTAACTAACTACACATCTATCCAGCTATCTCTGAAAATGTTAT
>OZ024743.1:346888516-346891016 GCA_964016885.1 Eledone cirrhosa
TTTAAAATGCTCAAAATCTATATTATTCACTTCCAGTATAGTTACGTGCCTTTACGATCTGAGTTCAAATCCCGCCGAGGTTGACTTTGCCTTTCATCCTCACGGAGTCGATAAAATAACGTACCAGTAATGCACTGGGTATTTGCTGGCCTTGTGCCTAAAGTAGAAGCAATTAATTTCTTATACAATACAATGGTCTGAGTTCAAATCCTGCCGAGGTTAACTTTCCCTTTCATCCTTACGGGGTCGATAAAATAAAGTACCAGTAATACACTGGGGTAATTGCTGACCTTGTGCAAAAAGTAGAAACAATTAATTTATTATACAATACAGATTCACAAACGGACAGGTCACTGTGACAATTGTACTGCATTCCATATGAACCCGAATTATGACAGTAACCAGAATTGTGACGAAAGCTATTTGCAAAATCATATATAACGATTGTATTAAGATAAACCAAAATAATAGAACAGTTGATTAAGTGGCTAACATGATTCTACTAAAATATAATCGTGTCAGTTTCGTTATATGATCTGAAATCATCTTACTTGCTCTGTGTGTATGTATGTGTATATATATATATATATATATATATATATATATATATATATATATATATATATATATATATATATATATATATATATATATATATATATATATATATATATATATATATATATATATATTGGTAAAAGACACTCCGTGACGGAGGAGTACGTAGAGAGAGTTCAGATAAAGAGGGAACGAATGTGACTGTTGAGAAAAAGGCGGAAAGATCATTAAAAAATATCAAATGGGCCTTCAGGGTAGGGAGCAGTTCTTTGTTTCTGAAAGTGACGTTTTGTTTGCTTCTATTTTGAAAAAAAAATTTATGCATACAATTTTGTCTTTGAGCATTTTTTTCAGATTTTTTTTTCTTTTCTTTTTTTGCGTGTCCTTTATTTGACGGTAACTTCCAGTTTCCCTCTCTATTCAAAAATAACAATAGAAAAAAAACTAATATAAATCAGTTTCTCTTTTTCTTTCTTTTTGTTCCTTACCAACTCTTGACTTAATATTTTTTCATTTGATATTTCACGCAAATTGCCACTGATATCCATTCCTGTATTTCGCGTCAATTTAGCTTTTCTGCCTTGAAGTAACATTTTCCACTATTTTCCACTGTTTACTGTAATATAAGATACGTCTTTTTCTGAATTCTATATTTTTTCCTTCTTTAGATTTAATTTCATCTTTTGTTTTTTAGTGGTATATATATATATATATATACACACTGGAGGCCAGTGGTAGGAATATCGTTTCACATCCCAATTTTCCCATGGTACATAGATATAGTGGGGGCATATCATTTGTAAATTTAGAATATTTGTATAGGAATTGTTTGTAAGAAATGATTCGACAGCTGGATGGATGGATGGAGACAGAGGGAGAGAGAGAGTTGGGGAGGGCAACCGTATATTTATTCTCTATTTACGACTCGCAACTGATCTATGAAGTGAAAGAACTTACCCTACCCTAATTTCTAGAATTTTCAGCTACGTTGGCTTAATATATATTCTTTCTTGCCTACGGTGTACAAAATTATTTCGACAAGATTACCAGCTGACGATTGTGATAATTTTTTATGGTTAGATGATCAGCATTGCTTTAAACCTTAAGGGTGTTTGAACTTTCAGCAATTGAGCGTGACTTAATTATCACCATAATCAACATTTTCTTCATATTCGTTATTTTCATTAGGATTATAAACGTTGTCATCATCATCATCAATAATATCCTAACCTCTCCATTCGCCTATATCCTAATTGTGTTAATATCCTTTGCGTTATCATTATCGTCATTATGATCCAGGTTGTCGGAGGATTGGCAGTATCGGTAGAGATGAGTCGGGCACCATGCTTTGCAGCATTGAGTTACGGCCCTTTACAGTCTGATTGCAAATCCAGCCGTGGTTAACTTTGTCTTTCCTCCTCACGGGGTCGATCAAATAAAGCACCAGTATCGTACTGGGGTCTATTTAATCGACTTTCCCCTCCTCCCAAATTGCTGGCCTTGTGCCTATACTAGAAATCATTATGATCCAGATTGTCATCGTCATCATCATCATCATGCCATCACCATCCTCATCATCAACTTCATTATGGTTATGATCCCATAGTCAATAATAATGATAATGATCACAATTATAATAAAAATTATCGTGACTTTCAACATCATCACCATTTTATATTTATTGTTCGATTCGGTAGCTACCACTAACGGGTTGATGATGCAGATTCATAGTTGTAATAAATTAACTTGCGGTGGTTCGTTACGTCTCACCTATCATCAGCTCTTTATATGATGGGTAACAAATCTCAAACAGAATCAATTTCCCATTAAGCCTTTCATTACGATGTTTCTAATAAAAGATACTGCCTATGATCAAATCATTTTGAAAATAATTAATTATTTTGGCGTTCACATTATTAAACTGGTGTTTGGAGCATAACTT
>OZ024743.1:346893516-346898516 GCA_964016885.1 Eledone cirrhosa
TTTCAATAGAACTTTTGCATATATATATATATATATATATATATATATATATATATATATATGCATTTTAACCTCTTAATGGTTTCAGTCAATGAGGGGGCCCCTTTGACGGCAATTTAACATTACGTTACTTATTGTAGTTTGATAATTCATGTATTGATTTCTATTTATCGATCCGGTATATTGCAGAATATAAACATGTTCAGTATATTCCCGAACATAACCGTTTCTTTTTTCGAGGCCTATTGTTAGACATACAAACTGTGTTTCTGATCTTAAGTATTTCATATTTCCATAGCGATGTTTAGATTTGGCTCAGTTCCGATGAACCAGACATCTGTGATCATAATCGTTTCAGGCTAGGAATGCATTGTTCATTCCATATATATAGAGAGAGAGGTGTGTGTGTGTGTATGTGTGTGTGTGTGTGTGTGTGTGTGTGTGTGTGTGTGTGTCTGTGTATTTATATATTTATATACATATAAGTATATATGTATTTATTTATATATATATATATATATGTATATATATATATATGTATATATATATGTATATATGTATATATATATATATGTATATATATATATGTATATATGTATATATGTATATTTGTACATGTAAGTGTGTATATGTATGTATCTGTATATATGTGTGTGTGTGTGTGGTAAGCTTGTCTAGTGGGAGCTAATGTGAGAATTTGGTCATGTTGTGTGGTTTGAATCACTTTACTACAGGTTCGTGTGGTTTTACTGTGAGAACTGTAACGTGTTGTGAGCTGGGATGTGACACAGTGTTCTTTCATCTTTACCGACTCAATAAAAATGAGCACACAGCACTTTTTCTAAGTTTAGACTTGTTCAAGGACACCCAGGAAATGATGATTCAGTTTATTTTTGTAGACAGCAGGCTTTAAAAATATCCCGACGGTGAACATTTTCTGCTGCTCATTGTTTGATGAGTTTTTGCTTGCTGGACTTTTCGTACTTTAGTTTGCGGTACAGACTTTAAACATGCTCGGTGATGAAAGCAATCAAGAAAGATAACACTTATATCCAGTCTATACTCTCTGACGCACGCACCCGCATATGTGTGTGTGTGTCTGTCTGTGTACACTCAGAAATTGAGGCGGATTTATGTATCTATAGACATGTCTATTTGCGTCCATATTTTTGTACATGTATATACTATATGTATTATACGCTTATGTTTATATATATGATTGTGTGAGTGTGTGTGTGTAAACAAATTAGGTGGCTTACAACCATTAGGGAAACAGAATGTGTGCTTTCCAAAGCAAATGATGATAATAGTTGTTTCAGCTTTTGGCACAAGGCCAGCAGTTATCCCAGTGTATTACTGGTACTTTATTTTATCTACCCCCGTAAGGATGAAAGGCAAATTTAACCTCGGTAGGATTTGAACTCGGAACGTAAAGGGCCGTAACTCTATGTTGCAAAGTATGGTCTCGAAGCGTCTACCGATTCTGCCAAATCATAGTCGATCGCTATAACTAATAGTTGCAAAAAACGGGCTAGAATACTCCTAGATACGTTCCATATGCATTTTTATGTGTATATATACTTCGTACCAAAGTTCTTATTTCTTACGAATTAAGCACGCTTATTGTCCTTGGAATCATGTTTTGTGTCGTTGTCACTGATGTTGTAATTAAAGGTGTTGTTTTGAAGGTGACTGTGGCTTTGATGTTTCGTTCTTCTTGTCCATGTAAATTTAATTTCGTAAGACGTTCTGAAACACACCTGAAAGAATTTCTTATGGAAATTGACTGTTATCTCTCTTTTAAATATTGGTGATTAGCCTCACAAGTATGTTCCATGTGACCCCCCCCCCCCCCCGCCCGCACCCATGTCACTCTCTTTTTATCTTTCTCTCTCTCTGTCATGTATATATATCTCTGTGTTTGTACTGTAATTATGTTACCTGTGTCTGCGAACTAAATGCATTGGGATTATAGATAATTACATGGAAGCAAAGTTGATAAATCCATTCAATTAACAGTTTAGAGATTCAATGCTTTTATTCTTCCTCTTCTATTTAAGGATATTATATATATATATATATATATATATATATATATATATATATACATGTGTGTAAAATGTGTGCTGGGGAATGACATCCATCTTTTGAATATCCTGCGTTTTGAATTAACATGATAGTAGCCCGTAGTACCATCAAAACGTGTATCTTTATCATAACACAAACACTTAATCAGCCTAACACTACAAGCCACATAATTTCTGCCAGCAGGCTCTAGTCGCGGTAGTCCACGACGATACCCATAGTGTTATTAAAGCCGGAGACTCATCATTGCAAAGGGAATTCTGAACTACCCATCTATGTCAGCTTCCAGTATCATTCGTACTCAGAAGTATGCACACACACATTCATACATATATATTGCTACCACTGAAATATATATATAACAGTAACGAAGTATCCATAAAATGGTGTAAGACTCAAGTGTTCTTTCTTCTTTATGTATATATATATATATATATATATATATATATATATATATATATATATATATATATATATATATATATATGTGTGTGTGTGTGTGTACTCCCACAATGACACACACACACACACATCTTATATAATTATTAGTGTTAACATGACGGGCAATCTTTGACCAGTCTGATGATATGTAAACTGTGTTGGTATTGTCTCTTTTGTATGTTTGTCGATTGGATCAATAACACTGTATAATATGTGCTATTTGGATCAACGATGTAGCAGCCTCTGTGAGGTTACTCTGTCTGCTATAAGTAACAGCCAAATCTTTTTAATATCGTTTTTCATTTATTGAGGAAAATCAACCCTGCATTGCATGATAGATCAACCCTGCATTGCATGATAGATTCCTAGATTATATTACTCCTTGAAAAAAGATAATATTACAACAGACGCAATGCTTTCGATCATAAACCTACTTGATCAGCACTAACTGTGAGTTGGATCACTATGTCTGCGTTACCATGTAACAAATGATAAGTGAGGTAAATATCAACGGATATGTCCAGATAACTCTACGCATACAATGGGGCTGGATATTGTGTTGTTCCAGGTAAGCCTTGGCCACCTTGCCTTTATAGATATCATCTGGAACTAAATTTCCAATGCGTCTTGCTTTTAGTGACATGTTCGCCTACCACCAAGCAGGTAATATGAGTGAGTATGCTGGATTATAGCTATAGGTCAACCTCGATCAAGTTGTGTTATGATCCAAGGCATTCCAGCTATGCCAGATTTATGAGTATCTAAAACTACATTATCCAATTGGATGTTACTGTTTTAAAATGGTAGGCTCTGATATTCGGAATATTTAACTGGTATACCTGGTAGGTTATGTGAATCAATAGCCT
Source organism: Eledone cirrhosa (assembly GCA_964016885.1). Taxonomy (NCBI): domain Eukaryota; kingdom Metazoa; phylum Mollusca; class Cephalopoda; order Octopoda; family Eledonidae; genus Eledone; species Eledone cirrhosa. Next base: position 346,896,909 of record OZ024743.1, read on the forward strand.
CACAACTACAGCGAGAGTACAAGTACCAGCACTATTGGTGTTTTTCTCTTTTTTAAGTAGACTGAAATTCAAAAGGCCTATTATCATACGGCATTCAAGTTGTGTGCATCCAGGCTTTCTTTAGTTTCTTTCATCTTTACGTAGATTGACTCGCATCATTAAATGAGTCTTTTTCGCATGATCCCTAAAGCAGTGATTTTGAAATTAGGGTAAACGCTCTACAGAGAGCATTTGATATATTGGGGAGGCAATTGGAATAGTTAATGTCACGCAACCTGTAGCTTTTCTTAACCTAAATTATAATCGACATCATTAAACTCCTGTTTCCATTTATATATATATATATATATGTATATATATGTATATATATGTATTATATGTATATGTATATGTATATATATGTATATATATGTATGTATATATATATGTATGTATGTATATATATGTATGTATATATATATATGTATATATATATGTATGTATGTATATGTATGTATGTATATATATATATATGTATGTATATATATATGTATGTATATATATGTATATATATATATATGTATGTATATATATGTATGTATATATATGTATATATATATGTATGTATATATATGTATGTATATATATATATATGTATGTATATATATATATATGTATGTATATATATATATATGTATGTATATATATGTATGTATATATATATATATGTATGTATATATATGTATGTATATATATATATATGTATGTATATATATATATATGTATGTATATATATGTATGTATATATATATATATGTATGTATATATATATATATATGTATATGTATATATATATATATATATATATGTATATATCTATATGTATATATATATATATATATATATATATATATATATGTATATATGTATATATATATATGTATATATATATGTACATATATATATATATATATATATGTATATATATATATGTATATATATATGAACATATGTATATATGTATATATATGTATATATATATATGTATATATATATATGTATATATATATATATGTATATATATATATGTATATATATATATATATATATATATATATATATATATATATATATATATATATATATACATGAAGAACCTACGGAATAGGGAACTTATATACTTACCATCCGACAAAGGTTAAGAATTTTGCGTCATCTCTCAAGCCACATACAATAACCTAGCCTTTGAACACCTAAGCGACAATGAATTATACACAGTGATCCCGGACATGACTGCAGCCCAGATCGAAAAACAGACCAACTCCATTTGGTTCGATATCTGTAGGAGAAGACAACTCCCAAATAAAGTTAAGCTCAACTACACCACTAGAAATAGCAGACTGCCCACATTCTACCACCTCATCAAGACCCACACGAATAGTACTAAGACGCAAATAAGACCCATCGTCTCTAGCATAGAAGGACCCCTATACAACATTTCCTGGCTCCTCTCCCAGGTCCTCAAGCCTCTACTCTCCACCTTTCCCGGGCATGTCAGTAGCTCCGACGAAGTTATACGTAGACTAAACCAACTCCAGCCAGAACAACTTAAACTAAATAAATACGCCT
>OZ024743.1:346906016-346913516 GCA_964016885.1 Eledone cirrhosa
GTATACAGACGTACAGTAGTATGTATATATATATATACATGCATGCACACATATATATATATATGTACGTATGGATTCACCGAACATTTATTATAATGCTCGGTGTGTTTGTTAACAAACATCCCGTATTAAGCGGTAGTGTCCAGCAACCATCGTTGCTCGTTTGTTCAACACTGACAAAGGAACGCTCTACCAGTTTCAAGCTTATAACTATGGTCAGCAACGTATACCTTCCTGCCAGATTGTTGAACGTATATACTTACCTTATGCATATTAACGGCTGAGTAGCCGAATTTGCATATCGAGTGGGTTAATAAGCTGGGTGAAAAAAAAAAGATAAACGGAAAAAATGAAACGAAATTTCATTTCCCACTCTTGGTCCGGCTGTTACTTAAATATAAGTATGTACACGTACATACATATATGTATACAGACGTACAGTAGTATGTATATATATATACATACAAGCACACATATATATATGTACGTATGGATTCACCGTACATTTATTATAATGCTCCGTGTGTTTTAAACAAACATCCCGTATTAAGCCGTAGTGTCCAGCAACCATCGTTGCTCGTTTGTTCAACACTGACAAAGGAACGATGTACTAGTTTCAAGCTTATTAGCTATCGTCAGCAACGTATACCTTCCTGCCAGATTGTTGAACGTATATACTTACCTTATGCATATTAACGGCTGAGTAGCCCGATTTGCATATCGAGTGGGTTAATCGGCCGGCTGCACCGAAAACGATAAACGGAATAAATGAAACAACATTTCATTTCCCACTCTTAGTACGGCTGTTAGTTAAATATAAGTATGTCCACGTACATACATATATGTATACAGACGTATAGTAGTATCTATATATATATACATACATGCACACATATATGTATGAACGTATGGATTCACCGAACATTTATTATAATGGTCGGTTTGTTTGTAAACAAATATATAAGAACCGTAGAGCAAATATTTATTAAAATAATATATATATTACATTGTACGATTTTGTCAACAAACATTTTTAAAGAAAGTGTATAATTAGATATTTCGTAGTGAGTTTGTGGTATAAACTGAGGACTACAATCTGGAACTTGCTTGAAGTTGGATTCCATAGTTGAGTTCAATATCACTCCTGAAAATAGCTATGTATGATAGGCAAATGTTTCTGCTGCAATCTGTTTAAAAAAATGATGTAGTTTGACTTGTGTAACGGGATCATATTAGAGTGCAACAACAAAAGAAGTACAACAGGTAATGTCCACGGGGAGCAATTTCGCAAGAAAAACTTCCCTCCCGCTCTTCCTCTATTAATTTCATTCACTGTTTTCCTTCATCCCTCCCCCAGCCAGCACTATCATCACATATCAGATATAAAGGTCTTCGCAATACCATTTGCTCCAACGTTTAGTGCTTTTCTTTTTTCTCTATCACATTTTGCTATCCATTATTCACTATTCAGCTATTCTTTCGCCATTTCTCACCCACTCTCCTTCTCTGTTTCTTATTCTCTCTCCTGTCCTTTAATCCTCTCACTCTCTCGTTCTGTGTCTTATGCAAATGTATGTATATATATACACACATACTCACATTTATTTTTATTCTAAGAAAACAATGCCTTTCAAATCTAAATAATTATTGTGAGACATAAAATGCATATTCAGAGAAATGCGTATATGTATGTATGAGTATACATACATACATACATACATACATACATACATACATACATACATACATACATACATACATACATACATACATACATACATACATACATACATACATACATACATACGTGTGTGTGTGTGTATGTATGTGTATAAGTATAGGTTGTATACACATCTGCCCCATCTGCGCCAACCACGCCTTTCGGTCTCTCTGATTTTCTCTCTTTCTCTCTCACTCTCTCTCTCTCTCACACACACACACACACACACACACACACACACACACACACACACACACACACTCTCTCTCTCTCCCTCTCTCTATTTCTTTCTATCTCTATCTCTCACCGATTCTCTTCTTGTATACCCCATCACTAACCGACACCCTTGGCATTACCCCGATAGTCATGTTCTAAATGGCAGTCTGGTGGGAAACAACATTTTAGCATGATTCCACACAAACAGACAATTAAAATGTCTGGGTCACTTGAAAAATCAATGAAATGTCCTCTCTCTCCCTCTCTGTATGCATGTGTCTGTGTACGTGTGTGTTTAAAGGTTTATTTATATTTTTCCATAATGCAGCTTTCTATTGAAGCAACAGGCTTCCCCCTTTTTTACTTTTATCTCTGTGCCCCTTTGTGGAAACCACCCACCACCCTCTCCGTACATACATATCCCTGATTTTACTATTCCTGCTACATCACTCCATCACCTCTAAATAGACGGATGCCTTCACCCTCCGTTGTGCTTTACATAAACTATACTTATACACACATAGACACACACATGCACATACTTACATATAATACATATAAAACATACATACATACACACGTTCATACACACATACATATTTACGTACGTACATCACTGTATGTGCTTGTTTGGCGAATAATTTAATCTGAAGCAATTCCATCTTGGACAAGTCATCGTAACCATTCAAAACGCATAAAAAATCTACTACAATCACTTTCCATTTCATTTTCGTAGTACTGTCGACAAATTTCGTTGCGCTGAAAGAAATTTCTTAAGCACACAGCATTCTTACATAACCCTCTAATTATCCTATAGACAACCTTCATTAAGCAGATATATGAAAATCGCTTTTTATAAATTTTATTTATCTATTTATTTTATCTAAGTTAAAATTATTAGCAATTGGTGGACATGTTGCTGTTGTTTTTAAAAGATAAAGAGATTCACTAATCCTGCAAGAAATATATGTGCTTGTTTATTCATCTGCATCCGTCCCCAATAAGCGTGAGTGAGCCTTGCCCCAAAATTAGAATCAATTTTACTGGTGATATTGTTTTCTTATAAACGCAATAAAATATTTACCATATGATCATTGTCATCAGTTTTTCGTTAAGAACATTATTGACCATGTCAATGTTTTAACCAATTCAAATTGACTCTTTAACAACCCTCTCACTCTCTTTTCAGGATTGGTTGGTCATCCGTCATTTGGTTCGACGCAGGGCTTCAAACATAAATGTAAATTCTGCCAGAAAGTCTTCAGTAACGAGATCTCGCTTCAGGTTCACGTCAGGTCACATACAGGTGAGGCATAGACACATAACCAAGTTATACATGTTTATCTATATACATTACATTCTCCTCTTTTATTTGGAGTTACACTATTACCTTCTCTCCCACAACTTGCCCCGCTCGCTCACCCTCACCCTGTCTCTCTAGAAAACAAATCCCTTGAATATAAACCTTCCATGATTTTCAATAATCTTCAGCGTGATAGAAAATTCCACTGATAGTAAAACATTTTCCTCAAATTCTCAAAAATACCTGCACATTTATATTATATATATGTATATGTATATCTGTGTATGTATATGTGTACACACACGCACGCACACACATATGTGTAATAGATATAATGAAGTAACTGGGAGTGGGAGTGGCGGTGATCGTTGAATTTTGAAGGCACACGCACACACACACACACACACACACACACACACACACACACACACACACAGAGGCGCACAGACGCATATGTGCGTGTGTATGTGTATAGAGGAAGAAAGTGTATTTGTGACGTCACTAATCCAGGATCTCGGTTTTCAAAATGTTGGAGCTTGAAGGATTCGAAATAACTATGTAGTGCATCAACAACTAAGGGAACACCCAATATGTGTGTGTGCATATGTGTCAATAAATGCATATTAGTGAATATGTTTTTGTATTTGATCATATGATTAATGTAACTCAGATAGTGTGTATGTCTACTTTTGTACATATGTTGAAGTTGTGCAAGAGTAAAGCTGATAGCTGGGTGTTGGTAATGATTTGATATATTGGCATGTATTGAGTTTTATAAGAGCCTTGGACGTATATTGTTTTATTATTAACAACCTAAGTGCATGTTGTTGTCATGGTAACATATCTTAGGGAGTTAAAGAAACACACGCTCTTATTTACAAGTGGTATATATATATATATATATTACTTGTTTCTTCTTTCGGCACAATGCCAGCAATTATCCCAGTGTATTACTAGTACTTTATTTGATCGACCCCGTAAGGATGAAAGGCAAAGTTAACCTCGGCAATGCTGCTGTACAAGCCTTATTTTGTTTATATATGTATGTATACACACACCAACACACAAACATATATATGTGTGTGTGTATCGGTGTATATATGTATATATATATATATATATGAAGGCGTGTGGCTGAGTGGTTAGAGAATTGGATTCACAATCTTGAGGTTGTGAGTTCGATTCCTGGACCGGGCGATGCGTTATGTCCTTGAGCAAGACCCTTTATTTCACGTTGCTCCTTCTACCTGGAGTTGCGACCGATAGATAGTACTAGCAACTGGAAAGACTAACGGAAACATTGTTTCCTCGGTCCGATTCGACGAATGTCGATCGATCCTTTTATATATATATATATAACTCTCCCTAACCACACACACACACACACACACACATATATATATATGTATATATATATATATATATATATATATATATACATGTATGTATATATATGTATATATATGATATATATATAAGTGTGTGTGTAGTTGGGAAGTGTGTTTTTATGTATCTATTTACTTGCATTGGATATGCCTTACAGGTACGAATGCATATACAAATTCGAAAATATGTGTGATTATGCGGGTGGCAGAGACGAAGCCCGCTCCATTGGCAACTACTCTTCTTTCTGAAAAAGGAAATAAAATATCCTGCCCTTTCATGTGCTCCACAAACGAATCTTCAGGTGGACATACACGGTGAACAGTTGCAGGCGGATTCATTCCATTAATATATTCTGGATTGAGATGTCACTGATTTATGAATTCGGTGTTTAATTTATCTGAAGTTAAACTAGCTACCCCTGTCCGATAATAAAATAAGTTTGAATCTATTATCAATATAAATCCCTCCCGTCAGTAATACTTTTTTTGTCTTTCATCATAATCTTATGAGATACCCTCCATAGCATTATCATTAATATATATGAATGTATATCTGTTTTTAAATTTGTTGTGACTTATTTCATGCTTTTCCATATTTCCTAACCCGCCATTTTATTTCATTTAAAAAGGCGAGAATAACTTTTTTTTTTGTATATATATAATGTATACTTTCAAATGATTAGAAACAACACTGATAGAAGATGGGAAATGTTTATACGTGTATTATAGAAAGAGTGTTGAACGTAAGAGCAATTATTTGTATTAAAGCGCATGTATGACCAAACATTCATTAAATATATGCAAATATCTATCTCTGTTTGCTGTATGCTTGTCTAGATTCGTATTTGTTAAAGCAGACGTATATGTTAGTGGGTGTGTCCATATGCATATATAGATATACATTCAATGAACATATATCTATATATGTACATATATATGTGTGTATATAATACCTGGATATTTACACATATAAACATATATATACATAAATGTGTGCGGGTGTGTGCCTGTGTGTGTAGTTGTATAGACATTTAAATTTAATATCTAAAGATTATGTTACTCTTACATTTCTTCTACACGATGTTGTTTTGACATTCATATAAAGAAATGTATATATATATATATATATAAACATATATAGGTGTGTGTCTGTATTTATGTGTGTGTGTGTGCGTGGAGGACTGTATTTCCTTACACAAACAAATATATTTATGAATACACATGCATATAGACAAGGCTATATATATATATATATATATATATATATATATATATATATATATATATATATATATATATATATATATATATACTTAGAAACAAACACATGTATTTAAAAATCGATAAAGGAAAAAGTAAAACACTACGTGAAATAGAATAACCGAAAATATCTACGTTCGCTTTGCCCAGAGGGGATTTTCCTCAATGCATTATCGCCGCGTTTATAAAATTGTTTATTTGACGTTTAAATAAATGCCTACATACCTATATAGACATGCGAGTGAATACACACACACACACACACACACACACACACATATATATATATATATATATATATATATATATTATATATGCATGTATTTATGTATATAAGCGTACACAAGAATATATGTTAGTAATATGCATGTTCATATATCATCTGCTGCCATTGTTAAGTTAGTTCAAGATAAATCCTTTCAATTTATGTATATTAACAGGTCTCTTGTATGCTCTGCCTAGGCTATTACTGTTATTGTTAATCTGATTAATAGAAAACTGTGCTTATTGTTGTTGTATTTTCTTTACTTATCTACTATTAGCATTATTAATTTATCTATCACCATCATAACCCCCACCAAACATATATATATATATATGTGTGTGTGTGTGATTACCTCCTTCCCAGCCTCATATAATTCTCTGATGCATACACTAACACTTTCTTCATCCTTTCAACCTTTCATCTTTCAATGCAAGCACACATATTTTAGTCTCCCGTCCTCCTCAAATTTCACTCAGCAATCGTCCATATTATCCTCTCCATCTTCACTTCACCGTATTACCACATAACAACCTGTCTGCCTGTGTATTATTCTAATGGAACAATTACATATATACAGCATTTTAAATTTTTGATATTATTTTCATGGACGTTGCGTCACAGTTGAAGATGATGGTTGTGCCGTGGTTGTGGCGATAGTTGGATAATATTGGTATCATCGCTGTAATAGATGAATAGAAGAGTATTGATAATAGCACTGCTGGCACTGCTCGTATATATATATTGGATTATTAATATCAGGAAGATATATATTTTGCCGTAGCAGATTATAGTATAAATATGAATCGAAATTAAATCTCTTGGATTCGTACAAACAATGAAGTTGATATTTCTCTTCTTTTTGAGATTCCTGTTATATACTGAACCTGAACACTCGTAATTGCGATAGCTACAAAAAAAAGAGAAACTATTTCTGCTCTTCAAAATATAACAATTTCACATATTGTTATTTGGTGACATTGTCTGGGAAAATTGACACAGTCGATTGAATACCTGCCCTGGAAAGCCCTAGAGCACATAATCGGTAACTGGGAGGTATGATGTTCCATTCATTGGAGCAGTTGCTGTCAACATTTTTCCGTGTCTAAGGGTCTTTAACCGTTTTTCATAATCTATTGTACAGCATCTGATTCTAGTTGCAGTTATTTTCTTTGATTGAGTACCCTACATGTTAGAAATGTATCGCCTCAGCTTTTTGAAAATAGGAACTTCACAATGGACGTGTGTGTGTGTGTGTGTGTGTGTGTGTGTGTGTGTGTGTGTGTGTGTGTGTGTGTGTGTGTGTGTGTGTGTGTGTGTGTGTGAATCAGTGGCACCAGCTCTCCCTAGCTGG
>OZ024743.1:346926016-346941016 GCA_964016885.1 Eledone cirrhosa
TATATATATATATATATATATATATATATATATATATATATATATATATATGTATATATATATATATATATGTATATGTATATATATATATATATATATATGTATATATATATATATATGTATATATATATATATATATATATATGTGTATATATATATATATATATATATATATATATATATATATATATATATATATATATATATATATTTTATTAACGTAGAAGGATACAAATACACAGGTGTGTCGGTCCACGATGTTCAAGCATTTGTAACGTGCGTGCGTTTTGGTCATCGAATACAATTTTTATTCTCTCTTCTTCTGAATTGACTTTTTCCATATTTTGATTACTAGTTCTGTAGTATTCTTAGAGTTCTTTATTTAATCCGCTTAAAATTCTCCAGGCTATGTATCTGTTGCGAAAGAATGTCAACCGCAAAATATTGCTGCCCTATCTAACGCTACGAAACCGGAACTAAATATATGAAGCTGGTCTTTGAAGCTCCGGATACTTTCTTTCATTTTATAAATTATTTATTTAAAACATTTTTCCTTCCAATTCTTCCTATTAGGATATATAATTTGTGGCGTAAAACGTTTTTGAGTTCTGGTCAGCTTGTGTTTCTTCTCTATTTTTTCTCTCAGTCTTTCTTTTTTTAGTTTAAAATTTACTTGATCTGAAGTAATTTCTATTTAATCTGGATCCATTTCTCAGAAACTTCATGGGTTTGGATGTTTAAAAACTGATTCTTTGTTTTACAACGAAATATCTGCTACTGTTTCTCATTAAACTCACCAAAAATATAATTTATTTTGGAAATGAAAATCTGTTCTTCTAAATTTTTCGAATATTTCTGTTTATCTATTTTATTTGTTTTCTTTTCTTAACTTTAAAGGAATAGTTAGAATTTTCGTTTAGCTTTTCTAATGTGTTTCTAGCTTAATTTTTAATTATTAATTTACAGGAAATAAACCAATTAAAACGATCAACAACATACACACCATAATAATATTTCTTTAAATCTACAGAATATGTAATTTTGGTTACCTAAATGCAAAAACAAAACAAAAAATATATATAACCAACACTGTATACAAATGCTAATAGTTATGAACTTGTTCCGAAATGATAATTCAGGCTAAGGTTTTCCTTCTGTTTACACAAATACACAATCATACAGACTTTGGTTTTCTAGAATTCCAAAGATTCCCATCAGGCCAACTATAACTACCCCATTCTTACTGTTATAAAGACTACGTCTAAAATATTACTTCACAACCATCGACGGCGTCGTCATTAGCGTCATTAATCATGAATCACCATCACCCAATGTTTTAAAGAGTGGTATTGTAAGTAACAATAAGTTCCTGCAACCTATATATCTATCCTACAGAAATTGTATTATTATTATTATTATTATTGTTAATATTGTCATCATCCTCGTAATCATCATCATCGGCGTTTATTTCAAAAGTGATAAATGATGTAAAACAAACAAACAAAAACACCTCAATATATAAACGTAAAAAAATGTACAGGAAACATAAATATGTAACAAGATACACTGAGAAATACACAAACACACATGTATGAGAATGTATATATATGTATATATATATATATATATATATATATATATATATATATATATATATGTATTATATATATGTATGTATTATATATATGTATGTATGTGTGTATATATGTTTATGTTCTGACATGCACACATACATACACACCAACAAAAAAGAAATCTAAACCCTCTTAGTCCGTGTGTTTGACTGTTTACCCTCATATTACAATTTATGTATTTTGGGTGAGTGATATATATAGCGTGCTTTTATCTCGATTGCAAGGTTGTGAGATTTTGTGCGAAATGAACAAAAAATAAATATATAAACATTTAAAGAGTAATAGTTGATACACATTGTGAAAGATAAAGAAAAAAATGACAAAAAATAAAGAGAAATATGAAGCAGATCTTAAGAAGAACTTACATATGTATGTATATGTTGTATATGCATTTATATACATCATAGGTGTTCTAAAAAAAAAAAAAGATTTTCTATTGAAACAATTATGAAAAGTTTGGCTCCATTAAATTACATTTTGATTTATAAGCAAAAATACAGGAACACGTACGTGTGCATACATATACTCATAAGTATATATACATTCGGATGATGAACATATATAATGAATAATTGGAAGATAACTATGTATAGATACATCTATACATATATCACAAACACACAAAAACGAAAAAAATGAACAAAACCCACAGACATATACATATATATGTATATATATATATATTGGTATATGCATGTATGTATGTATATATGAACACTGTGAAATTCTGTTACAAACAAGTGCGGGTTATATATAAACCATTGCGTAGCTATATTCAGCAATCTATTACTTAAATAAAGGAAAATTTGCTCTACCAAATTCATTGAAATGTGTTGGTGTTTTCTGTATTTTTATGTCATATATTGAAAAAATATCAAAGAAAAACATACCCTTTTCATACATATTCATGTGGCTTTGTAGAATTGGTTATTTCTTCCCTTATCTTTATTCATTCCTTTCCTTTCTCTCGCTCTCTCTCATTGTATATGTGTGTGTGTATATATATACATAAATGTGTGTCAGTATATATATATATACGGAGAATATAAGTACATTCATTAAGGAATCCACAAGTCTGTTGAGCTATTGATTCGCGAGTCAGGTCTTATCGTACCTTGAGCTGATCGATCGCGAAACGTGCGTCTCATGAATGGTGCTATACTGTTACTTCATTGCTGCTCCTTATTATTATATATGTATATATGCATAAGTGATGTATAAATACGGTTCTTTGTAATGGTAGTACTATTTAATTGTTTCTACTTTAGGCACAAGGCCAGCAATTACCCAGTGCATTACTGGTACTTTATTTTATCGACCCCATAAGGATGAAAGGCAAAGTCAACCTCGGCGGGATTTGAACTCAGATCGTAAAGGGACGTAACTATGCTGGAAAGCATGGCGTCCGACCCTCTACTGATACTGCCAATCCACATGCACACTAATAATATGAAGCTTTGTATAAATAGATACTATCTTATGATATTTCATCTGTAATTATATTATTTGGAAGCAGACTTTAGCAGCCGGTAGCCGGTGTTATATATTTTCAAGCATTTTTATATTTCATTTAGAATATAATTGCTGTATTTAATTTCTATTGTCTTTTGAAGGCTGCAGAGATTTATTTAGAAGTATATACAATTATTTCTGTCTATTCGCCCTCAACTACATAGTGTTTTCTGCCATAGAGCCACGACGTCCAAAGCCTTGTGATGAACATCTGTTTGGGAAAACTATTTTTGTTCTTGTGTCCATCACCCGGTTGAACACCACCATATGGTCCTTGGTTACCGTCGATGTGGGCAACACTGCAATTGTGTTAGCTCTCATGTCTCCGTATAAATTCATCCGCTTTACTCGGAGTCTGTGGGGTCGGTGATAAATGTTGTTCTCCTTCATGCGTGTAAACAATTAAATGTAATGAAAAACATCATCACTTTATCAGAACTAATTATGTGGTACAATATGTGACTTAGCTCCTTCAGAGCTGTCTGGAGAATGCAATGCTGTGTTGTACTTAATATTGCTGGAATAATCTGAGTTGTTACAAAAAATGTACTCGTACACAATATATAAATATATGATGTTTGTTTTCTTGAAATTATCGTGAATGCATTTTAAAAATTCTCTTTTTTTCAGCTACCTTCAATTTTCGTTTATAAGTTAGAGCTTATAACATTTGCATTTTATATTTTGTTGAAGCTAATTGCTTCCGTATGCAGAAACAACGTGAATTTACGTGTTTTATTCTCACTTCACTATATTTAGCTTTCCACTAATATTCAATTTCTCTGGAAATAGTCTAGCCTAAAAACGATAAAGTAAACATAAGTCATGTCCTGGTCTTCATATAAAAAGACCATACCTCTAAAATGTGTTTCCTCTGAGAAATCATTATTCCTTCATCCCGAAGAGCATGTGTCCTACATGCTGTCGTCATTCCACATGTAGGATGTTGTAAATCAGATGCTATTCATTTTTGGAAGAAGAAATATGTTGGTTTGATTAGTATTACATTCGACGGGTTCTATATGATTGGTTGTATATGGGTGAATTGTCACACTATGAGAATTGTTATTGTTTCAGATAGAATATCATTGCATTTGTCCCGGTTCTTTGCACTCTGAATTTTTCATTTCATCCAGTCGGAGTTGATAGAATAAAGTACCTGACCATGGAGGTAAATTAGTTGAATTGTAAGAATATCGGATGAAATGCCTTAGAGTGTCTGCTCACTTTACGTTCTGAGATCAAGCTTCATCCAAGAAACGCAAATTATAAATGCTGCAATGGCGAATTGGGGCCATATACACTACAGTCAAGCGATTATGGGTTCTGAAATTAGAATCCATGTTTATTCATAATGTCGCCAGCAATATGTATGTATGGGCCCTTGAGTCCTTATTGAGTCACAGGGGCGCCATATATATATATAGCATATTTTGTGGATTTAAATACATATGAGTTCCATTCCTTGTAGTGGAAGATTTGATCCCATAACATGACTGGTATTGTATTTTTCGTCCTCGAAAAGAAGAAAGGCAAAATTGACCTAATCGAATTTCGAATTTAAATAGCCGGATTAAATATTGCGAAGAATTTTATCTGATGTTCTAACCACTCTGCTAATTCCTTGCCTCTACCTGTAATTTTGACACTAGATATTCATAATACTTACGCCATGTACCAAATGTATTGATTGATATTGCGACTATGACAAATCGTTTCTAATTTTTCTCCATGCAATATATTTCCACCAATATAATTTTGTATATCCGTAATAAGGCATCATTAATTGTTTCTACTTTAGGCACAAGGCCAGCAATTACCCAGTGCATTACTGGTACTTTATTTTATCGACCCCGTCAGGATGAAAGGCAAAGTCAACCTCGGCGGGATTTGAACTCAAATCGTAAAGGGACGTAACTATGCTGGAAAGCATGGCGTCCGACCCTCTACCTATACTGCCAATTCACCGCCATTATAAGGCATCATTAATAAATACTTGTAACACGTGTATTTGAAAATTGATTTTGCCTGTCTACAAATTGGTAGATTTCTTTTGAAAATAATAATAATTGTTTCTATTTTTGGCACAAGGCCAGTAATTACTCAGTACATACTGGTACTTTATTTTATCGACCACGTAAGGATGAAAGGCAAAGTTAATCTCGGCAGGATTTGAACTCAGATCATAAAGGGACGTAAATCTATGCATCAAAGCATGGTGTCCGACTCTCTACCGATACTGCCAATCCACAATAATGATTTCTAGTATAGGCACAAAGCCAGTAATTTAAGGGGGAGGGGAAAGTCAGTTAAATCAACCCCAGTACGTTACTGGTGCTTTATTTTATCGACCCCGTAAGGATAAAAGGCAAAGTTAAACTCCGCGGGATTTGAACTCAGACCGTAACTCTATGCTGCAAAGCATGGTGTCCGACTCTCTACCGATACTGCCAATCGGATTGACCAATGACTTTTGAAGAGATTTTGATAGACGGAATCTGCGGCAGACTGTTTTATATAAGTTCTGTTACTTTGTGTCCCCATGACGTAGCTGTTTGACAAATGGAGATATCTAAAATAATTACGAACAAATCATAAGCACTTGTTCGACCTGATTAACCACAATTCTGGATGTGGTGAAAAGTTTCTAACATAGAATTTTGGGAGATGGGGATGTAATCATTACTTATTGAATTTGGCATCTGATTACCTTTTTTTTTTTATCGATCCCGGATGGATGAAAAGTAGAGTTAACCTCACGAAGAATAAAAAGCTGAGTTGAACTCAGAACGTAAAAGGGCCTAATTGAAAACTGCAAAGACATCTATCTAGTACCCAAAGGAATCCGATAATATACATATCATCTTCAAGTGTTTTCAAAGCAGGGATATTTTAAGAGTAAATATATGATCAAAACTCAACATGATTACTGTTATTGGTTGAACTCAAGACATATATTGCCAGTGGTCAATAATCCCGTCCGAAAAGTAAAAGTTGAAAACCTGTCATTGAATGTAAGTTCAATCTTAGGAATCTAGGAAATAAGTGACCTTACTAGTCAGGTGATTTGCAGTTCATTCCTCTAATGACTGTACACCAGTGACATTAGTCCTCTTGTAGATTGAAGTACGTTTTAAATATTTTTTCACTAACCGTTCAACACACTAGTATGAACTGACGATTACTAATCATATGGATAGAACTTATATTAGTCAACTAATGGCCGACTACACACAGGAATTTTACTAAGTATGTCTTTCAGTCAAAAGTATTGATATCCTGGTTAAATATCTGAACCAGTACAATGTGTCATGCATCCACTAGTCTTTAACACAGTTTCTTTCACACAAAAGCACACGCAAATGTGAGGTACTAACATTATAAAATGTTGATACATACATACATGTGTGTATGTATATATATATGTGTGTGTGATTATTAATTACATGTTTTAACGTAGCATGTGTCTCCTAAAATAACTGTTGTTTTAAGAATCTTTATGAAGAAAATCGAAATTTTTAATGTCTACGTCCCAATGAATATGACCAAAATAATAGTCGATCGCAATAAATAGCAGTTGTCAGAAGATCGTGTAAAGAATAATATTTTCTGGAATTGCTAGCTAGCAGCTTATTAGAATAGTGATTATAATGTTTAGCCCTGAGTCACAAGTTTCGATTCCTCAGAGGCACTTCTGTTTACCTTTACCCCTCTTATTATGGCCATTTGAGTTGGGATGTACAAATTTCAAGAAATCAATATATATGGATATATATATAGTCACACACAGACAGAAACACATGTAATATTCCCTTCATTTCTATCTATCATTCTGACAAAGAAAAATAAATACATACCTAGTTGAAAATAATTGTTTCTACTTTTGGCACAAGGCCAGCAATTATCCCAGTGCATTACTGGTACTTTGTTTTATCGACCCCATAAGGATGAAAGGCAAAGTTAACCTAGGCGGGATTTGAACTTAGATCATAAAGGGTCGTAACTCTATGCTGCAAAGCATGGTGTCCGACCTTCTACCGATACTGCCAATCCTACCAGTAAATTATGTCATTGAAGATTAAGAAGACTTTTTTTGCAGTGAGATGATTAGAGTTACTAGAAAAAGAGAAGATAAGTAATATATATTGAAGTGTTAATACTAATCTCAAAATTTAATTAATACAATCCTGAATTTTATTTTAGGATTCGAACGGAGCGGAATAATCACGTCTTTTATTGACTGAATGCATAAATATATATCATAATTGTTTTAACTAAACCTATACGACAATATATTTTATAGATTAGCCAGGGTCATAAAAGGCAGGACCCGTTTCTCTTTTTAGGGCGTGCAAAATTGGTGCCAAATCCTTGTTTTGTTGAGTGTACTGAATGAAACGAGTAAACAACGGAGCGGTTAATCTAGTAGTTAAGTAGATCCCGGTGGTGTTTGTTATTAGAACACAAGAGACCTTCACAAATACTGTAACGCATCTTCTCCGACGATCTAACAATTCCGAAAAATCTATACTGCCAGCCTGGTAATTTAATTCATCGGACCTGGACGTAATTCAAACTTAGAAATCGGAGGCCAGTATGAACACCACAAAGCACTTTGCCCAAGGCTCTAACGACTTGAACAATTCTCGCTTAC
This sequence comes from Eledone cirrhosa, assembly GCA_964016885.1. Classification (NCBI taxonomy): domain Eukaryota; kingdom Metazoa; phylum Mollusca; class Cephalopoda; order Octopoda; family Eledonidae; genus Eledone; species Eledone cirrhosa. Next base: position 346,933,817 of record OZ024743.1, read on the forward strand.
ATTATGACGAGCATCACTCATGATATATATATATATATATATATATATAACGAAGGAAATGTGGTAAGGAACCAGGTGGACCATAACTCACCAAAGTACTCAATACTTGAGGTAGTAGAGTGGGTAATAGGAACCAGTAATAGGAACGAGTCCAGAATTAGCCGTCGAAACGCCTTGAGCCCAGCTGTCGGGGTCTTACTGGTTCCTATATATATATATATATATATATATATATATATATATATATATAAAATAGTTATATAATGTGTTTGTGTGAGTATTTACGCGTATATACGCGCCTGCATGTATGTGTGTGAGTACATGCATGGTTGGGTGCGTGTCGCTTGGTGTCCGCACTGATTGGTCAATAACCATATTTGGTGGTGTGTGTCTGGTAGGGGACAGAGTTAGATGAGATTTTGGTTACGCTTGATTAACAAGCCTGATGAGCTGAGAGTCCTATAGCATTAATATAGATCCTGAACCATCCATCGTGTAACTAAGTATGTGTGAAAACTCGCTTCGTTTTCAATATATATATATATATATTTTTTAAATATACATATATATATACATATATATATATATATATATATATATATATATATATATATATATATATATATATATATATATATATATATAGGAGGTAAACATAGAGGTATGTATGAAATATAAGGGATTTGGACATGTGAAAGATTTAAGCCAGTGATGAATATTTGAGGATTTATAGAAAGTTTGATAAATACTAAGGAGAAAAACAGAACAAAACAGATGAATCCTAGATTGCTTGAAGTAAGAAAAGTAGATGATCCGGGCAACTATCCAAATTCAAGCAATCAGAGCAAATTCTGCTGCAGAATTTATATTAACTGTATGTAATTCACTAACAAATATTGATTTTATACAATCTGTGGCTGCAAAATGCAGAATCGAATGATGCATGATGATAAATTCTAGTCTAAACATTTTACAAACTTATTCAGAAAGTATAGATGTTTACGTTGCTGCTATATGGAATCGAGAATAGTTAACACTTTTGTAGTAAAATATACTAAAGGAACAACAAAAACTTTCAACTGTGGGAACTGACAAATACATAAAAAGTTATTATTAAACTACGGTGGTCACTTGCAATCGATTATGACTTCATAGAATGTACAACACTTTCTCTTAGTGATACCGATGCACTGACGTAATCAAAAGCAGACACATTCTCCACCGTCATTACCCTTGAACTAGCGGGGCAGCCAGCATGTGAAAGCCGGAAAGAGGAAGGACTGTACTAGCACTAGGCTGGCATATGTTTATACCAACTACAAAAGGATGAAAAGCAAAGTGGATTCGGTGGTACTATTTTTAACTCTGAATGTAAACACACGAAACGAATACTGTAAGGCCTATTTAGTTTAGCGCTTCTGTCAAATCTCCGTCTTTCTCTAATTAAAGTTACAGCATGAACGTAGAATTTACATAGGTGTGAGAAAACTTTGGTAATAGTCATTATACATAGAATAAAAATTAGTTACACATAGTATACAATAAAATAAGGAAATCAGTTCTCCTGGTACAGAACATAAATACATAACGCTAGTTACGAAATCTCACTAATCGACATTCAGCCTGAATACGAAGGGCCAGTGACCTCTCCCAACTGTCATTGTCCGATCTACAAGCATATACCGAGAAAAATCATATTCACGTTTGCAATTTTCACTACTTTTACTCCCTTTTGGGAAATTTGCTGGCGGTGATCCGCTCTTTCTGCACCCTAACCTCCCTGTCCAGGTGAAATTTGAAGAAGTCTGTGAGAGCTTGACTAAAGAGGAATGAGTCTGTCTTCAGTCATTTCAGACCTGTTCACGCAACCTGTTTCGCCCAAATCCACAGCCATAAGAAAACTGCTCGCTCTTCTCTGTTAAAACAGGGCGACGGGATGATCTTCAGGATGAACTCAATCGATAGAATAAAAAATATTAATACAAATTACATTATTAACTGTAATGGTGATCATTGCGATGATAACGATAAACTTGTTGGTAACGTTATTACCGATGATGAGTAAGGAAAGATGATGATAATGATCGAGGTGATGATGATGGCGCTAGTAGTGATGATGAAGATGACTACGATAAAGGCACTCGGGATGATGATGATTACAACAAAGATGATGATAATTTCGACGATGATTGTGATGGCAGCTGTATGATTAATTGGCTGGCAAGATGATTTGAATGCATGGTGTTAGTTAAAATAATTCTACTTGTTGAATGAGGCACAGGATCGTCTCCCCGTCTCCCCCACAAACTAATAAATAAAATAAGGGATAAAGGGAGGAGGTTGGCACAAGTCCAGGCTAGTTTCAGTTTCATGTCAAATGAATTGATTATTCAGCGTTAAATGTAGACCTAACCAATCAACCTCATCTGTGTGTCTCCTCTCTTTGTCTATATCTTTAGTTTCCTGCTTATCATACCCTCTCACACTTTTGTCTGTTCATATATCTCTCTTTATGATCCGTTCTCTATTCTAGCTTACCTAATTATATATTTTCTGTCGTACAGAGTTATCTACTTTTTTTTATCCTTATAAACATTCTAAAAGCATCTTCTAAAAGAAGGTTTGAAGAATGGAAATACATAAATGAATAATTACACTAGTAAGAAGCCAGAAATATCCTCCATTTCCTGGCATAGCTTCAACAAGCAGCCCCTTGTGTTGATCAACAAACTGGAATATTCATCATTGAGCGTCATAGCGGTACATTTATAAATCTGTATCATGCAGCCACGGAAATACCGATTTTTCCCACACATAGTTTCAATATGACTAAATTTCCTCAAGTCTTTTTTTAGTTTTTTAGTCTTTTGACGGTAGATGGTGTTTAAAGGTATATTTGACTGCTGTTTCTTGCAGGCTGGATGATTACGTAACATCGCGTGGTTATATTTATTGACGCTTTGAATAACTTCATATATCTAATCACTGTTAGTTACATTGTTAGTCGACTAAACAATAAAGTGTGGTTAATACCATTTCTTCTCAACGACTGGGTTCCGAATTCAAGCGGAGTAAGCAGCTGATTACTGCAAACAATGTGACAGAAATTTTGTAGACACATACATATGGCTGCCTCACAAACACACAGATAACGCCGCATCCCCATCTATATGATCAATATATAAAACATTAATCATATTGTCTGGTAAATTGGTTGGCCAATTGGATTGCTAAATATAGCTCGCCGTTAGAACCTTCGGCCAGCTGTAGTAATTTAAAATAAAAAAAAATATTTTATGAGCAGTAACACATCAGTATATATTGCCTAGTCCAAATGCATCCAATATATATAATTGTATATTCATATATATATATATAAGATGGCTGCAACTAAATTTCGAGTATTGCTTTGTATTGGTAAGTGAAGACATTCTCTTGAGATGGGCGAAGCAATTACGAATAAGCAACTCAGTAATTAGCTACAGAATATATATATATATATATATATATATATATATATATATATATATATATATATATATATACATAGACACACACACACACACACACACACACACACACACATATATATATATATATATATATATATATATATATATATATATATATATATAGGTATTGAAGTTTCCGTTGAAAATAGAAAAAGTCATAGGAGTGAAGAGTGCTCTATGTAAGTACCAGAGCAAAATTTAACGTATAAAAAAACAATACAAAATAATTACCTCAGTACCAGAGGTTTCCCGAATAAGACGAATACGAAAGAAACGTCTTCATTCGTTCGTCGAACGAGGCAATATAAAACATAGATAAATATTTGGAAAGTCTCCTCAAGAAATGCAAGAAAAATTATATATATATAGATAAAGGTAATACAATAGACATATGGAATATATTTTAAAAAAAATATTTTTTAAGAAATATAGTTAGGTGTGTGTATATGTATGTATATACACTCACAGATATACATATGTATGTATGTACAAATGTGTGTGTATAGTGAAAATGTGTGCGTAAATATATGTATGAGGGCAAGTACATCTGTGTATATGTCAATATACACACACATTTGTACATACATACATATGTATATCTGTGAGTGTATATACATACATATACACACACCTAACTATATTTCTTAAAAAATATTTTTTTAAAATATAATTTATATGTCTATTGTATTACCTTTATCTATATATATATTATTTTTCTTGCATTCTTGAGGAGACTTTCCAAATATTTATCTATGTTTTATATTGCCTCGTTCGACAAACGAATGAAGACGTTTCTTTCGTATTCGCCTTATTCGGGAAACCTCTGGTAATGAGGTAATTATTTTGTATTGTTTTTTTATACATTATATATATATATATATATATATATATATATATATATATATATATATATATATATATATATATATATATATATATATATATATATATATATATGAATGTATGTATATTATATTTGGTAATTAAAAACATTTTGAAGACCTTGCGCTATTATTTTAAAGTCTTCAAAATGTTTTAAATTAAACATACGGTATATTAGCAAATATACTATGCATACATTCATGTATACATCGCTGTTTCAGAGCACCAATATATATATATATATATATATATATATATATATATATATATAACGAAGGAAGTGTGGTAAGGAACCAGGTGGATCATAACGTACCAGAGTACTCGCTACTTTGGGTAGTAGAGTGGGTAATAGGAAAAGTGTCAGCACCGCGACAGCAGAGCTCTAAGCCGATCGACGGCTATTTTTGGAAATAGCTCTGCCGTCGGGGTCCTGACTCGTTTCCTATATATATATATTTTCCTATATATATATATCTTTTCTTATTTATATATATAAATATGTATACGTACATACATATATGTATACAGACGTACAGTAGTATGTATATATATACATACATGCACACATATATATATATGTACATATGGATTTACCGAGCATTTATTATAATGCTCGGTTTGTTTGTAAACAAACATCCCGAATTAAGCTGTACAGTGTTTAGCAGCCATCGTTGCCCTTTTGTTCAACACTGACAAAAGAACGATGTACTAGTTTCAAGCTAATTAGCTATCGTCAGCACCGTATACCTTCCTGCCAGATAATTGAACGCCTGAAAGTATATACTTTCCTTATGCATATTAACAGCTGAGCAGCCTAATTTTCATATCGAGTGAGTTAATCGGCCGGGCGCACCGAAAACGATAAATGGAAAAAATGAAACGAAGTTTCTGTATACATATTGCGTCCAGAAATAGCCGTCGAAACGGCTTGAGCTCTGCCATCGGGGTCATACTTTTATATATATATATATATATATTCCTTTTTTCTTATATATATATATATATATATATATATATATATATATATATATATATATATATATATATATATATATATATATATATATATATATATATATATATATATGTGCATATATGTATGAAAAACCACAAACCCTCCATCTCAATTCAACTTTTGAAAAGCACAAGAACTGCGAAACCGGTAACGGAACCAAATGAATATATTTTTTTTTTAAAGACTCCAGTTGCATCTTCGATTTCATCTTTTTTCTTTATACTTTCACTCGTGTAGGACACCTCGATTTTTTTTCATTTTGTAAAAAAAAACTCACTTTCTAATATATATATATATATATATATATATATATATATATATATATATGTTATATAATTAATAAATATCATAAATTCTGATTTAACCTTTATTACACACATGGTAATGCAGTAACTTTTGATTGCCTACTTTAAGCTGGATAGATACAACTGACTTGGAGTATCCTTAATTGCTTACACCTGCTTATGAACGATATATATATATATATATATATACATTAAAATATATGATAAACACAAAACGTGTTTGCATTGCAACAGATAGTCAGCTATTAATGAAATAAACTAATTAAAGTGAATACAATTTGTCTGTCTCGATATAAGTCAATAAAGACAATCTTATATTGGCAACTGCCATGATTCCTGGACAGATTTAAATTTCAAAATCCAAACCTGTTCTGTAGACGAATTTGAACCTCGAAACCTAAATCCGTTTCGCAATGGTGCTATGTGAATTTAAAAAATAAAGAGAATCGAAATGGAATTGAAATAAAAAGTGAAATATCCAAATCTTCTGTGCATATCAACAGGAATCCAGTAGAAATTAGTACATTTCACATCAAAAAATTTTGCGAGTCTGACTACACGTGTATAGCCAGACCAAACTAGCCGTCCCGCATTAACGGTGCTAGAAATAACAGCCATATATGCGGGATTAAAAATCAGCTCTAACATTTAAGGAGCAATATACTATATAATATTTTGAGAATAAGCTCTCAGTCCTTTACAATAATTAAGCTCCAGGAAAGGGTCATTTCCGAGCAGTTAAATACATTAAAATATATGATAAACACAAAACGTGTTTGCATTGCAACAGACAGTCAGCTATTAATGAAATAAGCTAATTAAAGTGAATACAATTTGTCTGTCTCGATATAAGTCAATAAAGACAATCTTATATTGGCAACTGCCATGGTTCCTGGACAGATTTAAATTTCAAAATCCAAACCTGTTCTGTAGACGAATTTGAACCTCGAAACCTAAATCCGTTTCGCAAATGTATTTAACTGCTCGGAAATGACCCTTTCCTGGAGCTTAATTATTGTAAAGGACTGAGAGCTTATTCTCAAAATATTATATAGTATATTGCTCCTTAAATGTTAGAGCTGATTTTTAATCCCGCATATATGGCTGTTATTTCTAGCACCGTTAATGCGGGACGGCTAGTTTGGTCTGGCTATACACGTGTAGTCAGACTCGCAAAATTTTTTGATGTGAAATGTACTAATTTCTACTGGATTCCTGTTGATATGCACAGAAGATTTGGATATTTCACTTTTTATTTCAATTCCATTTCGATTCTCTTTATTTTTTAAATTCACATAGCACCATTGCGAAACGGATTTAGGTTTCGAGGTTCAAATTCGTCTACAGAACAGGTTTGGATTTTGAAATTTAAATCTGTCCAGGAATCATGGCAGTTGCCAATATAAGATTGTCTTTATTGACTTATATCGAGACAGACAAATTGTATTCACTTTAATTAGTTTATTTCATTAATAGCTGACTGTCT
>OZ024743.1:346946016-346953516 GCA_964016885.1 Eledone cirrhosa
TCTGTTATCCTTGTTATTGCTTGTATCTCTATGTCAAATATTGACGTAGTCACAGGCATGACTGAATAATTAATAAGTTCACTTCGGAATCTCGAGGTCGCGGGTCCGAATCTACTACTTGGCCTCTCTGGACAAGTGTCTTTCCTACAGCTCCGGTTAATCAAAACCCTTCAGTCAGTGACTTGAATGGCAGCCCGAAGAATGGATTGTACACATTTCTCACATATTGCGTCAGGCTGATTCCACTATGAAATTTAGATAATGGAATAGAAAACCACATAAACATAAACTCACATGTATATCATCCAGTTGATTGTAAAACATTGAAATTGACGGAAAATTCATTTTATGTTAAACACTTTTGTGTTTCACACATTAAAATTCCAGAATCTGTTTTTTCTTTATACTATTTCCTCCTTTCCCTATTTATCTCTTTATTTCTCTCGTCGTTTCTTCTTTCACACTTTATCTCTTTCTTCCTTTCTTTATTTCCTTCTTTCTTTCTTTCTTTCTTTCTTTCTTTCTTTCTTTCTTTCTTTCTTTCTTTCTCTATTTCTCTCTTTCATAGTCTTAGTCATTTCCTCTCAGTCAAGCACACGGAGTTTGCTCTCCGTGTCTCCCTTTCAGAGTATATGTTTGACCTTTCTCGGAAACAGTTTATGGGGTTATTATCCACGGTAGAAAATGTAGAGGCCTAACAAAGGTTTGTATGTTTTTGATGTGGGTGTTTTGATGATGTCAGAACCACATTGATTTTGCTAAATAGATTACATACAGATATGTATATATATATGAGAATACACACACACACACACGCGCGCGCACACACACACACACATATATATATATATATACGTTGGTAGAAATCCGTAGATGAGGGATCAAGGAAACTGTGCTCGATCGGTCGGAAGAGAGCTTATTTACTATAAACAAAGTTTCATACACTTAACATGTATGTGCTTCCAATGGTTTCGGGTTCCAGTCATGGCCACCACTGCATGACGGAGGTGGCACTTTTAAACTGCCCCTTCATTCGGGTACGTGGACAAAAATAGAAAGGTATATTCGATGCATGGAGGTAATGGGCTAAAAGCTGTTTGTATACGAATTTATCAACTTTTCCTGCATGAAGGGATTTGTCAGGTAGATAATTTGTTTCATGCAAAGGTACATAGGGATACACAGGACACAGGTGATGAATAATTTAGATTTAAACATATGACATACATGCATTTTCACGCATACCTGTGCGAGCACAGTTATAACATTGCACAGGAATCTACGGGTAGCAAAACATGCATAAATGGATACACACGCGCACACACATACACACACACGCACGCACACACACACACACACACACACACACACACACACACACACACACACACACACACACACACACACACACATATATATATATATATATATATATATATATATGTGTGTGTGTGTGTGTGTGTGTGTGTCGAAATATCCACTTCTGCGTTTACAGATTGACTTTGTTAGTTTCAGAAGATCCCGTTAAGGGTGAAAGCAGCGATTCTTTGCTTAAACTTTAATCTGTTATTTTAATAAATATATATATATATATATATATATATAAGCTGAAATCATACACAGACTCACACAATTATATGTATATACCCGTATCTAGGTATACATATATATGTTCATCTAGATCTAGATCTTGATGCGTGTCTATCCATAAGTGTGTGTAAATATATATGATTTGTGCCTGCATATATATATGTGTGTGTGTATGAATTTATGAATGTATGGTTAACCGTACAGTTGTATTCAAAGTTATACATGTGCGATCACACATATGCATGAAGCTGAATGCATATCTTATGTTTAAATCTTAATTATTCATCATCTATGTCCGTGTGTGTACGTGTGTACGCTTAAATACGACAAACTATCTCCTTTCAAGCACGAACATTTGATGAATTCGTATTAAAACCAGTTTTCAGCATATGATTTCCTCCCCTGCGTCGAATATAGCTCTCTACTATAAGGAGTGAGATTCGGCCTAAATATATCAATTTCCCCTTTTCATATATTTGTCCAGATACCTGAAACAAAGGCTAGTTTAAGTGCCTCATCTATTATACAATGGTGACCATGACTGGAACACGAAACCTATGGTAGCACATCGATACATCGATGTTAAGTGTATGAAATTTGTTTAGACTATTGATAAATATAAATATATATATATATATATGTGTGTGTGTGTTCTCCTTGCTCTTCCATTGCCAATATATTCAGTCAGCCACAACTACTGACAGAAGAAGCAATGTGAAATAAATTGTTTCGTTCAAGAACACAGCACACTGTCCGGCCCATGAATTGAACACACGACCTTATAATCGTTAATCCTACAGCCTAACCCCATATGTGTATATATAATGTACGTATGTGTGTACGTATGTGTGTACGTATGTGTGTGTATGTATTAATTTTTTAATGCTTGCATGCATGTATGTATGTATGTATGTCAGGTCACCAGTTGGTGCTACTGGTAACATGTATCCCAGTACAGCCTGTCTCATGGTCGGGTCGTTGGCGACTAAACTGGCAACCCCACCAAGGTTTTTTGGTGAGGAGGGTGACTTTGGACATCCTGCAGGACTAAAAACAAAATCTGTCAAAGGGAAAAGGAGCTCTTAATAATCAATGGCCATCCAAAATCACCGGGAGAGATGACCCCTTAGCCTTTGTCAAGGCAGAATTCTAGAAGGAAAACTCTGATATAACACCTGCAATCCTGATGGTATCCAATGATGTTGACTTGTTCTTCTTTTTGGTAAATATCATCTTGGTTAAGAGAGTGGGACTGGCTTTGTGGAGTGCCTTTGCTCACTATAAAAGCTTCACGGCACAGGCATTGCTTTATATCTGGAGATCTCTCTGCACTTGTCGTCACATGGTACCATGGGCCCAGCACTATGTGTCAGTAATTGTCACAAGTGTAGTGTTTGTACCAGAGTTTTCAAGTCGCTGGCTGGACTAAAAAGTCACACTTGTTCAGCGCATTAGTAGGGGTTCTCCTACATGGATATAAAGTAGTGGCCGTACTTGAAAACGAGTTGGCAGCCACCATGTATGTATGTATGTATGCACATACATATGTATCCAGAATAAAGGCAAATCTCCCATTTTTTGAAGTCCTAAAAAATACTCTATCCTTCATCACTACCTCACTCTGTACAAAGCTGAAACGCGATCTTTATTATGTATCAACTGCTATATCAGGGACATTCCAGAAACCGTTGAAAAATGTCCCAACAGCTGGTTGGTAAAGATTCACTCATCAACACATTCTTATGACTACGTCACAGAAACAGCTATTTTTCTTTCTCTCTCAGACCTTATTACCAATAGTATAATATTCTTCTGAATTATGTTCTATATTTTATCTACTAACGATTCCCTGAAGTAATAATCTGCATGTAATCTCCGCCTTGTGCATTTGCTTATTCCCTCCTTTTTATTTCTACTCTATCAAACTACATATTTCCAGCATTAAACACTCCTCAGTCCTTCCTAACAAGAATGAAAGCCGTTTCAAAGACATTTCTGTCATCATTGCTGTTATTTATCCCCTGCCACATAGATCAGTCCTGATATATAAACATATGGTAAAAAGGCATCTCAATTATTGCTATTCCAGTTTATAATTATTGCTATTCCATGAAGTAGATGTGAGAAGTTCGCAAAGAAACTAGGTGTATGTTTATATGCGACTATAGTCTGAATCAAGTTTTGGTCAGTTAAGCTCGCAATCATTCAAATCATATTTGGAGAAACGTTATATATATGTGTGCGTTCAGTCTATCAGCTGTTATATTGAAATGATAATGAACATCTCTCTTCTTAACTCAACGTGTAGCATATGTGTGAACATTATTAACTCAACGTGCAGCATATATTTGACAATTATTATGTGCATATTGGTGTATCATGGCCGTGAATGGTTCAATAATATAATTGAACGGAGCACTACAGTTACGGCTAAGAGGCTTTCGTATCTAGCATTGTAGTTACAAAATACATGAAATAATATTATTGTTCATATAATATTGCCATAAAATGGAGATGCAAAAGTTTAATACAGATGATAATGGTACAAGCATATGTAAACAACAAGTTAATAAACAATTATTTACACAAAACAAAATACATATAACATCCGCTTGTCATCAGGAATTATTAAAAGTGATTGAATTTAACCAAATGCAAGTTTCGAGAATATAAGCAGTATCAAATTTTGGATATAACCAAGCACATAACGAAGAAAGCAATATATCAAAGTTAAATTATGAATGGACCTCCTATGTTGATCAAACAGAATATATTGGACATACGGTGGCATATGTATGCATTGTTTTATTGGTTTCAGCTTACTGGAACAGTGTTTGTTTTTATTCTAATTAATATATTTCTAATAAGTGGATTTTGTATATATATATAAATATAACGTTATCACTCTTCTTGCTACTTCAAAAGTTAAACTAATATATGCTGTCCATGTACTGCGGCGCGGTTTATCTTTTTATTTCTTTTCACCTTTTACACACACACACACACACACACACACACACACACACACACACACACACACACACACACACACACACACACACACACACACACACACACACACACACACACACACACACACACACACACATACATACATATATATATATATATATATATATATATATATATACAAAAATCTTAAAAAATAAAACTACTGTTATCCTTTCCTAGACAGTAATCTTGCGAACAAATATCGTCCGCACCCTATATATATATATATATATATATATATGTGTGTGTGTGTGTGTGTGTGTGTGTGTGTGTGTATGTGTGTGTGTATGTGTGAGTAAGTGTATGCATGTGTGTGTATGAGTGTGTATGTGTGTAGGTTTTGAACAATGAACATAAAAAGCAAAAGGCGGAGACAAATGCTTTATTAGTTCAATGATTTACGATCGTTTCTGCGGGTCGATTGTTCATAATGGAACGATATATTGATGAATTGATAGTGGTTATGCCACCACATATCACTAATCTTCATATTCAAGATCCATCTCACCTTCTTCCTCAGAATCATTGAACTATAATCTTTATTTGTAAGATATGTAAGAAAGCTGAAACGCATCAAAATAGATAAATATGGATAAAAATAACCGGATTAGATACGCCTATTAAAGCTATTTAATCTCAGCAGCAGTTTCGTAAGCAATCTTCGTAAGGAATTATATGAATCTGGATATTTGGGAGGATATTAATTTAATGGAATAAATTGTAGTGGTGTTAGATGTTAGGTAGGTTTGTATAATCTGAAAGTCTTTAGCATTTTGTGATTGGTGTTAAAAGTTAGGTAGGTTTGTATGATCTGAAAGTCTTTAGCATTTTGTGATTGGTGTTAAAAGCTAGGTAGGTTTGTATGATCTGAAAGTTTTTAGCATTTTGTGATTGGTGTTAAAAGTTAGATAGGTTTGTATGATCTGAAAGTCTTTAGCATTTTGTGATTGGTGTTAAAAGCTAGGTAGGCTCGTATGATCTGAAAGTCTTTAGCATTTTGTGATTGGTGTTAAAAGCTAGGTAGGTTTGTATGATCTGAAAGTCTTTAGCATTTTGTGATTGGTGTTAAAAGCTAGGTAGGCTCGTATGATCTGAAAGTCTTTAGCATTTTGTGACTGCTTCATATTAGAAGAGGCTCTTCGGAGATCAGGCTTTGGAAAATTTTCTGAGAGCATAACGCACATCTCGTATGCTCTCCCTGATACTTCTTCGGGGTCCATTTTTCCAATAGTAACATCAAAGAAATTCCCATATGTTTTCTCTGTCCATTGCTCATTCTCGAATTCTATTATAGTTTTCTTGGCATGTAGAATTACAGCTATCTCAGTCTTGGTGATATCAAATCTTCTTCTAGACAAAACAAGTGCCAGATTGAGTAATATTGGATGAATAATAGCCGTCCATATCGAATTGTTGAAAGCAAGTCACTTCCCTCGCTTTTAGTTTAATATAACATTCGATCGGTGATTTTCCAAAGTGGGAGTTTCAAATACTTCTTCACTTGTAGTATAATCCTGTCCAAAGATTACTTGGCTAATTCTTCCGATGCCGAATGTTGACGGGTTGAGTAGTCTTATAGAAGGATTGCTAAGGGAAACTATTTTATGGTCCTTGAAGCTAAACTACCGAGACAAGTAACATATCATGGCATAACCACTATCAATTTGTCAATATATCGATTTATCATGATCAATCAACCCCCTGAAAGGATTGCAAACCAATAAACACATTGACCTTTGCCTGTGGTTTTACTTTATCTTTATTGTTGAAAGCAATCATATATATATATATATATATATATATATGAAAAGAGTCAGGAGCCCGACGACAGAGCTCCGGTTTTTCGACAGCTAGATCCGATTTAGCTGTTGAAATGGACGGATCTCAGCCGTCGAGGTCCTGACCCTTTTCCTATTACCCACTCTACTAACCTAAGTATCGAGTACTCTGGTGCGTTATGGTCCACCTGGTATCTTATATATATATATATATATATATATGTATTCTTCTTTCTTTTTCTCTTAAGCCAGAAGGCTCATTTGACCGGTGCTTATCCCGGTTTCATGGCGTGAAGTGACTGAGAGTACAAGACAGCCCCTTGTACAGGACGCCAGTCCATTGCAGGGTTAAACCTCCAGCTATTGTTAGTACTCATTTTCAGCTGAGTAAACTGGAGCAACGTGAAATAAAGTGTCTTGCTCAAGGAAACAACACATCACCCGGTCTGAGAATTGAACTCACAACCTTTCAATTGCAAGCCTAATGCTCTAACCACTAAGCCATGCGCCTTCACATATATATATATGTGAGTGTGTGATTATATATATACATGTATATATATATATATATATATATAAAATATTAAACAAATAATGAATAAACAATGAAACAGTTCCTTATATTAAACAAAAAAAGTTCACTATTTAACGATCGTTTCTAGGATATATATGTGTTAGAATTGGCATGCATATTCAACAGATCTATGTACAAAATTATACAAAATTATACAAACTATCAAGATTAAATATACATACCAACACATATATACGCCGTCTTCAGAAATAATGAAATATATTTATTGATAATAACAACAATTCAAACTTTCAGGTCCGTTTGGGAACAAAATTGACCAATGAAAATACAAAAGGTTTAATGCAGTTCGGTGTGTGTATATACATGTAACTACCCTTACACATATTTTACAAAAATGTATGCACAACTTGTATACACATATAAAAAGGATGGATGCAAATACAAAATTTCAAGGTTAATGTCTCTGTAAGTTTATAATGCACAGATAAGATGCGTATAGACACATAAATATGAAATAAGTGTATACACATATTTTCATACTAACACATATCCGTACAATCACACATACACGCGCGTATATGCATA
>OZ024743.1:346963516-346966016 GCA_964016885.1 Eledone cirrhosa
TAAATTTCTAAATAGGCATTCGCCTAGAATAAAAACTATCTGATGCTTGGCAAACACAAGGAGGAATATAGATACAGACCCCGCCCTATATATATATATATATAGTAATAATAATAAATTTGAAGACTAAAATCCAAAGAGGGCTCGATAAGGATATATATATATCAAATATATAAGAACCGTAGAGCAAATATTTATTTATTTTAATAAATATATATATATATACAAAAATAATTTGATGGATTGACAATAATATCAAACATTTAGACCCGACCACCTTCCTTGCGTGAGAAGTATAGCCTATCAACATCACCATTGATGTTAAAGTTCCCAGTAACACTGAGAAGTTTGCGAGTTCTAACATCCATCTCACTTAGTTCTTGCAATGACCAGTTCAGCAGGACAAATGGCGTTAGAATTGGCACAGCATAAGTATTGTGGGCAATGTATTTGTTGTACGCTGACAGTTCTGATGACCATATATTCTTTACTCTTCTGAGGTATTCAGTTCTGGTTCTCTCCTTATTTATGGATCCATCATATCTGACATTCACATCCTGTCCAAGATATCTGTAGTTGTCACCTGACTGTAGAGGTTGTATTGTCAGGCCGTTCACTTCTAGATTTTTAGAGGAGGGCACAGCTCTTCCACGTTTTACTGCCAAATATGCACACTTGGACTCACCAAATTTCATTTTGATGTCGGTTGAAAATTGTGTAATGAGGTCCAATTGTTTCTTGATGTCATTGATATTTGGCCCATACAACTTCCGGTCATCAACAAAGAAAAGATGGGAGATACTTCTGGACCCACTTCCTTGTCCACCTTGTTTCCTGAGTAGGTAAGATAGTGGATACAGTGAGAGAACGAAGAGTAGCACTGACAAGCTATCACCCTGAAAGATGCCCTTCTGGTAATGTATCTTATCAGTCTTAACTTGCTCCTTCTCACCTCTAAGGATCAAATTGGTGTACCAGTTCTTGGTCAGGCGTTCAACAGCAGCTACCAATGGTTGTGGGACTTTGGCTAACTGTAAAGCCTTAATAATGCACCCATGAGGTACACTATCAAATGCTTTTTGATAGTCCAGCCATAGCCATGTTTCTGCGATTCTTTGTTGTTTTTTCCTGAATCATTTTATTAGTTAGTAGGTGATCTATGCAACCCCGCACCTCCCTCTTTCCACCAGCCTGCTCAGGTGTTATGATGTTGTTGGTAGCACAGTGATCCTGTAAGTACAGGTTAAGGTACCCAGTATATAATTTATGATGTTTTGGCAGGCTATTGGGCGGTAATTTTTAGCAAGGGTGGTTTGGCTATTTGGGGGAATGAGGAGAGTAGTGGCAGTTGATAACCATCTGGGCAGTTCTTGTGTGCCTTTACTGGTTTCTGTAAACAGCCGTATGAGATCTTGCCGATAGAAAGTGAAATTCTTCAACCAGTATCCTGTAATGAGGTCTGGGCCTGGCGATTTCCTATTCGACATTTTCTGTAGAGCTGTTTCCAGTATTGACCCATCTATGTCATATTGTTTTGTCTGGACATGTTGGCAGTAGTCCTGTTCCAGTTCTTTTAGCCAATTAGTTTGTCTGTTGAATCCGTCATCCTTTTCCCATACAGATCTCCAGTAGCTGTCAACCTGTTCTTTTGAAGGGGTGTCATTTACAGGGATTGAGCTTTTGCCAGCGAAGCTGCGATAAACTGATTCAGGATCTCTGGCAAACAATCTATTTAGCACTTGTCGTTTATGTGCTGTTGACTTATATTTTAGTCTTTCTGTTGTAGCTGTGAGTTGTTGTTTCAACTGGTGTAATTTGGAGTTCAAAGTTTGAAATTTTGTATCTCCAAATCGTCTCTCTAACTTTTTTTGTATGTATGTATGTATGTATGTATGTCAGGTCGCCAGTTGGTGCTACTGGTAACATGTATCCCAGTACAACCTGTCCTATGATCGGGTCGTTGGCAACCCCACTAAGGTTTATTGGTGAGGAGGGTAACTTTGGACATCCTGCAGGACTAAAAACAAAACCTGTCAAAGGGCAAAGGAGCTCTTAAGAGCGGGAGAGATGAACCCTTAGCCTTTGTCAAGGCAGAATTCTAGGAGAAGGAAAACTCTGATATAACACCTGCAACCCTGATGGTATCCAATGATGTTGACTTGTTCTTCTATTTGGTAAATATCATCTTGGTTAAGAGACTGGGAGTGGCTTTGTGTAGTGCCTTTGCTCACTATAAAAGCTTCACGGCACAGGCATTGCTTTATATCTGGAGATCTCTCTGCACTTGTCGTTACATGGTACTATGGGACCAGCACTATGTGCCAATAATTGTCACAAGTGTAGTGTTTGTACCAGAGTTTTCAAGTCGCTGGCTGGACTAAAAAGTCACAATTGTTCAGCGCATCGGTAGGGCTTATCCTACATGAATATAAAGTAGTGGCCGTACTCGAAAACGAGTTGGCAGCCACCATGTATATATGTATGTATGTATGTATGTTTG
>OZ024743.1:346971016-346976016 GCA_964016885.1 Eledone cirrhosa
TTCTCCCAATACTAGTGTTAACATAATTTTGACTCACCCTGTATATGAGTCACGGGTTCAATCGGGGATAACCACAGTAAATAACGTACTCAATACATTAATAGCGTTTAACCAATAAATGTAATATAGAAATGGCTTTACAAGACTAGAACTGTTTCATGGGAAAGAAATAATCAGGAAAGACTTGATATGCTTTCCTTGATGATTTCTTTCGAATGAAATATTTCTAGTCTGTAGAAACCATTTCTATATTAAATTTGTTGTTATATATATATATATATATATATATATATATATATATATATATATATATATATATATAACGAAGGAGTTGTAGTAAGGAACCAGATGGACCATAACGCACCAGAGTACTCAATACTTAGGGTAGTACAGTGGATGATAGGAAAATGTATGACCCCGACGGCAGATCTAAAGCCGTTTCGACGGCTATTTCTGGACTGAAGTAGTCCAGAAATAGCCGTCGAAACGGCTTGAGCTCTGCTGTCGGGGTCATACATTTTCCTATATATATATATACATATATATATATATATATATATATATATATATGTATGTATGTGTGTATGTGTGTTTGTGTGGTATGTGTGAAAGAAAGTGTAGGAGTACTTCTGCGTGTGCGTATGCATGTTTATGTATTGGTTAAATGGTTAAGAAATTCGCATTACAATCTCAAGGTCGCATGTTTGATCAACCAGCGAGGAATTTAGGTGTCTTTCATGAAATTAAACAGAACAAAGGTTCAATGATTCATACGTAATTTAAAGGCAACCCAAAGAACTATAAATAAAGTGAATTGCAAATTGTAGTGGGATTTAAACTCTCCACAATGAGGCCATTACAGTAAACAATTAAAAGTACCTGACCCTATACCAAGGAATTCATATTACAACCACCCACCTAACTACCCACTGCCACTTGTGTAAGGAAATATTTTGACATATAGTTATTTACAAGAACACACGCCGAGAAATATGTAACACAATCCATATATTATGAATGCATAGCTGCGTATATAAAACTATATATATATATATATATATTCGCTTCGTTATTTATGTTTACTTTTTACATACGTATATAATTATATATATGATATACTTACACATATATGCATACATACATACATACATACATATATATTGCGTGTGTATGTGTGTGTTTGTGTGTGTTTGTGTATGCATGTATGTTGGTGTTTGTGTGTATATTTCCCCATCCCATATGTATAATCTATCCATGATAGTTTTCATATTTATACACGTGTGTGTTGACATCTGTTTCCCTCCTCAGTGCCCTGCAATTTTAATATTTTAACAACTCCGCCCCCACTTGATTCCCTGCTGGCACTCTTCACCACCGTTGTTACTACTTCCCTACCTCTCTCGAGTTAAGCTACTTCTTTCCCCTCAAATTCTCCGTGAAATCCTCTTTCAACCCCGACACCTACAAACCATCTTTACACCACCTAGCTCTATATCAAACAATCCTTACACACCACACGTTTCTTCTCATTTCTTATACTGTTGACTACGTATGGTCCCTATTCTACTATATATCGTCTCTTGACTACGCTGGTAACATTGTAACTCAGGTTCGCCAACAAGTAATATACAGAAAATACAAATAATATATTCTATTCTAACTGTACCCGTAGAAAATCTTCAGTTATTTTGAAAGTTATAAAATTGTTGGACTAACCATGAAATACATAGTATATCCTTTAAAGGAATTTGGTTTAAAAGTGTTTAATTCTTGATCTGGTGTAAATTGCAGTCTTAGGACAGATCAATTTTGAAAATCATAGCCTTTGTTATACAATTGTCTCTATATATAAGAGATATAAGTGTCGGTATGGGGGGATGGGTTGTTAATGAGTGTCTGAGTGAAGATTTTGATGACGATTTTAAGGAATTAAAGCATATATATATATATATATATATATATATATATATATATATATATATATATATATATACACTACCATTGTTACCATCGCTTTCCTCTAGCCATGGGGCTTGGAGACATGAACCGAATGCTACCATTCTATTTTATATCAATAGACCATCTTTTCACCCCGTGATAATTTGTGTGTGAGACACGTTGGCTGAATGCTTCTGGCAGGAACTAAAAGATTGATTCTTTTTAGCTTCCCGTCACCACGTAAAATTTGTAAATCAGTGGCTAGTTGAGAGATAGAGTACTCTCGGTTGCCAGTTGCTAATCGCTTTACCGTGTCGGTTGTCACAAACAGTCATGACCGGCATGGGCCGGTGTTTGGATTCTGTCGATCGATTGGTTATTGATTAGGCTATACCCGCTGATGAATCCGCATAAGCCGATTGTGCATTGTTGCATAATATATGCAGACAGATGGTGCACCTTACTGCTGCATTAGTGCGGCAGAAACTCGAGTCCGGGAACCTTATAGGTACCTGTTTTACGTGTGTTGTGTTGAGGCAAATAACTATGTGTATACTCTGGTAATGTATCTTTCATTGCCCATTGAGTGCGCTGAGATACAACCGGTACTGGCATTAGGGTCCGTCAACCCTTATTATATATATATATACATATATATACAGAAACTAGTGAAGGGTAACAGCAAGAAATTGATTGAGAGTGGAGTTAGGAGGTGTTGGGGTGTTTAAGGCCTGTTTAAGAAAGGTGTTGTAAAAGTGTCCTCCTACTGGTTCAATTTAATTAAATGACCTTTGATGAATATAATGGCAGTGTGTTTTTCAAATTATTTTCTAATAGCTGAATCAACTATCTTAAATGTATAAAGAATATCTTCAACAATTCTCTATATTAAAGATTAATTTGGGTGTGCGTCAGGTGGCACGGAGGGGGGTTAATGAGGTGTAAGATACATGTATTTTGATAAAAGTGGAATGACAGCAAAGAGAAAAATAAGAATAGTTTCGGAATATTTGTCAGAAATGTATGTTGTTGATATTGGTTTGAGAGCGGAAGTGGAGGGGGATCATGCTAGCTCACATATTTACTTCCCTACGTGTAAACATACATGCAGCCCATACACATATACACACACACACATATATATACACATACACATATCTACACATATACGCATATATATATATATATATATATATATATATATATATAGATAGATAGATAAATATACACGGGTGTGTATGATTGTGTATAGAAGATTATATTAATAGTATAGAAGATTATATCAATAGTATAGAAGATCTTATTAATATATATATATATATATATATATATATATATATATATATATATATATATATATATAAATATATATATATATATATATATATATATATATATATATATAAATATACATTATATTAATAAATGGAAACTATATTTATAAAACCATATTTATTTTATTATATATATTTCAAGAGCAACCAAGGCAAATTATGGTGCGCTTTCATCAGATAAAATGCAGATTTGTTTTATAAATAAATATTGAGATACCCGGAAAAAAGACAACCTTAACGGTTGGAGCTGCCTGGATAGCTTCCGGGATGCTCCAACCGTTAGTGTTGTCTTTTTTCCGGGTATGTCAATATTTATTTATAAAACAAATCTGCATTTTATCTGATGAAAGCGCACCATAATTTGCCTTGGTTGCCCTTGAAATATATAAAATAAAATAAATATGGTTTTATAAATATAGTTTCAATTTATTAATATATTGTGTATTTAGTCCACTAATCTGTTGAGGGCTTTATATCAGTTATAAAAATGTTTAAGCTTGTTGAATCCCAACAAATTAAATATAACCTCTGCATATATATATATATATATATATATATATATATATAGTGAAAGTGTGAAGAATAACATAGTCAACAGTACAAAAAGGGTTTTATTTACAGTATTAACAATTGTTTCATTAATTAAGTTGTATAAACATTGCTAATCACTTGAAGTTGTGTCACACAACTTTAAATATAATGTATGCTTAATCAAATCATCAGAAAAACTGATTCAAATTATACACGGCGTTTGTAATATACTAGGAACATTCAAATCACAACATCAGTAATAAAGAAAGAAAAAAAAAAAGAAAAAGGGAGAGAGAAAAAGAAAGAAGAAAAAAGAAAAGAGAAAAAAGAAAAAAGATAAAGCAAAAATAATGAATACAAACCAAAAATACTGGATTAGTTGGTCGAAACTGTCAGGGGCAAAGGCCTACGAAAATGGAATGTCCCACTGCGGACTTTGCAATATGGAGTTGCTCTATATTTTAAAATATGACAAAATGCTGCTTAACAGCAAAATTGAACGGTCAATTTTCTGTAGCCATAAAGCAACTACTAAATTCGCTAATTTCAAACCAACTTGATTCGACCCAACAATTCTATAATTCAAACTGTACCATCTGAGTCCATTATAATAACCCATTATTATTATTAAAACAATTATTATTATTATTATTAACTGTCAATAAATCAACTAAGCCCTGAATCAACAGCATGACCTCCTAACTTTTCTTTCTTTCACTCTCTTTCTCTAAATCTATTTCACCTCTTACATTATATCCTATCGTATTCTCTTCACTTCTAACATAACTTCCAATTTATTAATTTATTAATTTAACCAATACATATAATGTATATATTTAGTATTTTCATGTTTATACCATCACGTCTTTATATTTTATCCACCAATAACACAACTATTTTCAACAATCATATGTTCACTTTTCTTCGCACACATATACATTTTTTATTTATTTTTCATCATCTTCATTCTAACTTATTTATTATTATTTATTTATTATTTTTTCTTTATCTTTTTTTTTCTCTTTTCTTTTTTCTTCTTTCTTTTTTCTCTCTCTTTTTCTTTTTTTCTTTTTCTTTCTTTATTACTGATTTTGTGATTTGAATTTTCCTACAAACGCCGTGTATAATTTTAATCAGTTTTTTCTGATGATTTGGATAATCATACATTGTATTTAAAATTGAGTAACACAACTTCAA
>OZ024743.1:346981016-347003516 GCA_964016885.1 Eledone cirrhosa
GCAACTTTACCGGTCCGTCTGTCCAGCGCCCAACGACGCTGTTGGACGGCATGGACTTGCCTCTCCAGGTGCCGAGCTGCAAGCCCACCGACTTTTCCGGGTTAAGTTTTGCTCCCGTCAACCTTTCATATTCCTCCAAATGGGTGCGGATCACCCCGATTTCCGAGGTGTCCGACACCATCACGGTGATGTCGTCCGCATAAGCGGACGCAGCCTTTCTGCGTCCCGGTTCGAGCGGGATGCCCTGCAACAACTCCAGCTTCCGCAGTAGAGGCTCAAGAGTCAATACGTACAGAAGTGAGGAGAGAGGGCACCCTTGACGGACCGATCGAGAGATCTGAAACGGTTCCGAGAGGTGGCCATTAACTTTGACCACCGAGCGGATGCCGCTGTACATTGCAGCGATCCAGCTTCTGAAGACGGGGCCGAAGCCAGCCGCCTCGAGGACAGCCTCCAAGTACCGATGGTCGACCCTATCGAATGCTTTCGATTGATCTAAATTGATCAGAGCCCCACCGAAGCCAGGTTTGCACCCAACCCTCTCTATGATGTATCGCATGAGGTGGAGGTTGTCGTGTATGGACCTGGTCGGGATTGCGCAAGTTTGCGCCTCCCCAACCAAATCTTTGACGACAAGCGCCAACCTTTTCGCTAACACCTTGGCCAAAATCTTAAACTCTGTGTTGAGCAGGGTTATGGGCCTGAAATTATCTAGTGTGTCCCTCTTGTTCTCGTCTTTCCTTATCAGCGTCACTACGCCACGGCTCACAGAACTGGGAATGCTCCCGTTCTGCTGCCAGTTGCAGTAGAGCGCTTCGAGGAGATCGGAGAACAAGTCTGGCATATTTACGTAAAGCTCGTAGGGCAGACCATCCAAACCGGGTGACTTGCGACTCGAGCAGCCGACAAGGGCGTCCTGAATTTCGGCTGATGTTATCGGCTCTTCGCAGCGCTCAGCGTCGGCCGTCGAGAGGCGTGGCAAGCCGTCGAGGTAGGGACTGAAGTCCGCCGCCGTCTCCGACTCACCCATCCTCCCGAACAATCGAGCAAAGTGCTGGCGAAAGGCCTCACACATCTGCTTGGAATCGCTCAGTTCGTGTCCATCTCGATCCGTCAAAGACCGAATTGTGGTTTTATTTCCACGCTGCGTCTCTGCAAAGCGAGCCCATCGGGCAGCTTTGGTTCCCTCGTTCCTCAGAGCACGCGCCTTAGCTCTGACAATGCAACCTTCGTGTTTCGCATTGAAGAAATGGTCTAGTGCCATTCTCGCCGCTAGCACGTCTGTTGCAATGCCACTACAAATAGCCTCGTCTAACTTAGCTATCAGCCCCTCCTCCTTTCTATTTTTCTCTATTGCTACTTCTTTGCTAAATCCTATCGAGGTTGCTCTAATCTCTCTTTTGAGTGCCCCCCACCACCTGTTGTTGACAACCCCCCCTGTCAACTTTTGCTTAACTAAGTTGTTGACCCGGTCCCTGTAAGCTTTACGTGCCGGAAACGACATGTTTAGCTTCCAGTAGCTAGGTCCTAACCTACGTGTCTTATCTAGGTCGACCATACAGATCACAAGCTTGTGATCTGAATAGGCAACCGTTTTAAAATGTGGACATCCTACACTATTTCTATCTCTTTTCCTAATGAAAATCCTATCTATGTACGATCTAGATGACCCTATGCGATTGGTCCAGGTCCATACTGGCGCATTAGGGAAATCTAGTCGGTACCTGTCAGACAGTTGAAACTGGCTGATCAGGTACTTGAGGCTTTTGCACCCCCCGCTCCTATCAGATACTCCCACACAATCCCAGCGTGCTTCTAAGATGCCATTCCAATCCCCTATTAACAGTAAAGGGCGAGACGTAAGCAGAAAGTTTTCCAGGCGCCTAAAGAAGTCCGGCCGACCGGCCCCAGTAGGGGCGTAGACGGCCACCAGTCTAAAGGCACCACCTTCGCTATTGCTCACGTCCAGGACCACCAACTTTCCGTCAGGATCCCGGAAGATTGACCTTACCTCGAGATCCAGACATTTCCTAAACAGCACAGCCACTCCACCTCCCATTCCCGGCCGACTAACAGATGCAAAGATCTGATAATCGTCGAAAATCGGCGCCAGTGCGCGTGTGTCGGAAATTCTGGTCTCGCTGATGGCAATTACATCCATTCCTAGTGACCTGAGGTCGTTGAGCAAGTGACCTTGCTTCCAGGGCGACCCCAGGCCACGAACATTTAAACTTCCTACTCTTATGGCCATGCTGGCAGGATGAATGGGAGAGGAAAGGTTTACTTACCTTCCGGGGTCTTGTGAAGGTCGGGTGGTTCGACCTCCATGGTTTGTGGGGTTTCTTTTGGGAACCCCTTTAATAATCTTGACGTGGGTTTTACGTTCGGGGTTCCCACATCCCGAGGAAAGCTCTTTCGAATTTCTTTGTATGAAGCGAGCGACATTCGCATCAGAAGCAAATTATCTGGTACGCGAAATGTGCTCGCTTCAAATGTTTCCCCGTCTTTTTCGATGTTTGTGCTTCGTGCTACATGGGCCATCAATTCCTTGTTGGCCCTTCTGGCAAGCACGAAGTTTTTAATGTTTTGTTGCTCGGGTTTTATTTGTTCGTGTGATTGTGGTGGTGATAGCTTTGTTAGTGTTGTTTCTATTGTGTCTGCGTTTGTTGTGGGTGGGGTGTCTGTAGTTTCTGATGTTTGTGTGTCTATTTGTTCTTGTGTCTGTTTAGCTTGTTTGCGTTTGGGGGATTTTGGTGGTTGTGTTGGTGATGCTGTGGGGAAAATGTTTGTGTGGGTGGTGTGTGTATTTTCTTTTGTGGGGGTGTTTGTGCTTTGTGGATTTCTTTTTTTTTTGTGTTTTGTTTTTTGTATTTTGGGGGACTTTGGTTTTCCCTCATCTTCACTGCTGGAGGATGAGGGGTCTGTGGCTGTGAGCGTGTTTGTGTCTGAGTGAGTGTTTATGTTCTTGTTCGTGTGTGTATTTTGGGGGGGAGGGGGAATGGGAGAGCTTTCCTCGTTTCCCCCCTGGGTGTGCAATTTTGGTGGTTCCATTGTTGACGGTGTTGCTGGTGGTCCTTGTCCCGGCGTCGCCAGCAGTGGAATCTTTCGACCCCTTGCGCTTTTCGGCAGTTGAGGGCAGAAGGCTCGCAAGTGTGTCGTTTCCCCACAAAGGAAACAATGCGGCCTTTTGCCCTCAGTCATTATATGCAACACCCTCCCGTTTTGGAGGCGGATGTGGTCCGGGATTGTTTTTACGTTTTCGGGTCTGATTTGGAGCAGTATCTCCAGATCAACCCCGGACCAGTCGTCCCTGGCAGTTCTCGTTGCCTCTACCGGGACTGTATCCGTTCCTTCCACGATTACGCAACCCAGGAGCCACCACATATCAAGTCCTGGTGGAATCCTGGGAATGCGCACACGTGCTATTCGTTTTCCCATGTGGGAGGGGTACATTATGACCTTGCTGGTTTTGCAAGGGGTCATTGAATGCTTCACAGCGAGGGCTTCAGACTTGAACAGCACCGAAACGGTGCCGTATTGCCTGCCCCTCTCTATGAAGTCTGTGTCCTCTCTGATGTATTTCAGTGCGGCTTCTATGTCAGCTTGGGCGATTATCGCTGCCCTCTTTGTCTCTACTGAGATGCATCTGAAATGCACCGTTCTTTTTTCCACTGCCTCAATGGCTTCTGCCGGGACAGTTAAGTTTGCCCAGGTCTGCTCTTGGTTTATGATTTTCCAGGCCTGGGCCAACTTTTCCTCTCTGTTGGTTAAGTCGATGCTGTAGCATGGTCTCCTTTTAGCCGCTGCCACAGCAGCGAAAGTGTTCTTGTTGGTGTTGTCACTGTTGTTGTTCTTGTTGGTGTTGCTGCTGCTATTGCTGTTGTTGTTCTCCCCTGTGTCGTGGTTACCTTCTGTGCTGTTGGCCTTGTTGGTGCTCTCGCTATTACCACCTTCTGCGCTGTTCGGCTTGTTGGTGTTGGTGTTGTCGTTGTTACCACCTTCCGCGCCGCTCGGCCCGTTGGTGCTGGCACTGTCGCTGCTCACATTCGTGCTGGTGGCGCTCCTCGCCTCACCTCTCCTCTCAACGCTCAAGTCGCCGTTGCACGACAGCAGACCCGCCTCTAGGGGGCGTGGCTCCGCCATGTTTTTTTTGAGAAAAAAATTATGATTTTTTTCAAAATAAAGTTCAAATATTTGGGCCAAAAGGCCCAAATATTATGAGTTATTCCTTCACAGGATACAAATTAATGTCTTATAATGCTTCAGCGGTACAAAAAATAAACAATTCTCTACAATTAATCCTCAAAAAATTGCTTACTCACGGAGCTTCAAAAAACGTACATCCACTTTCGTCAATAATAATAATAATAATGATAATAATATTAATAATAATAATAATGATTTCATTTATTGGCCACAAGGGCCGACATATAGGGGACAACACAATAGACAGGGACAGTGGGGGTTTACATAGAGATCGAGTAAGTATAAATAACAAAAAAAACAAAATAACAATAAAAATACAACAATGAAAGTTCCCCAATAAGAGGGATCACCACCCAGGGTTGACTCAAGCACCCCACCAGTCCTGAGCCACCCGACGCTCCTAGGGCACCCGGGAAGGGCACCCCTCTCCTTCTCGAATTCACCAGCCTACAGGCGCATGATCAGAGTAGGCCCACTCACGCGGGCCATTCTCGCCACATTCACCCACCTTTCAGTAAATGTACTGGGGGGCAGCACTTCTCTCTCCACCCTCACCTTCCTTTCCAAGTGAAACTTGAAGAAGTTGATGAGGGATTGGCCGAAGAGAAAAGTGTCTGTCTTCAGTCCTTTCAACCTGGTCCACCATGCAACCTCTTTCGCTACTGCCACCAGGCAGAGGAAAATTGCCTGCCCTTCCTGACCAAAAGAAGGCGGCGGGTCAATCTTCACTATGGACTCGGACGATAGCCGGATCCGTTCTACACGCGACAATAGCTGTTCGACATAACCCCACAAGTCAGCAATGCACGGACACTGGACGAGTGCGTGCAGAACGGTTTCGTCGCTCTGCGCGCATCTCGGGCAGGTTCGTCTGACAGCACTTCCGTGCCTGTAGAGTTTATCCCGAACCGGCAGCGCCCCCCGGTAGCACTGCCAAGCGAGGGATTTCTGGAAGTTATCCATCGTCCCCGGCTCGAAAGTCCTCCGGAACATACTGGTCAGTTCTACTTCGTTGACGCCCAGAGCCTCTCCTAGTACGTCATCGCACTTGCCCTCCACTAATCCTCTATAGAAATCTTGAGTGGAAGTTCCACTGACCGCATTGCCCACCTTGCAGAGTGCAGTGAGCGCCTGGCAACATTCCAGATGCCAGTCGCCCAGTCTCGGTCTCTTCTTGACCCAGGACTGCAGCTCAGTCAAAGAGATGAGCTGCGGAAAGGCCCGTCTAACAAACGGCGACCACACCTGTTCACCGTTTAGGCAAAATATCTGGAGATGTCGCAGCCTCAGCGCATGTCTGCGCATCATTAGCCACGGCATGCCCAGCCCTCCACGAAGAGGGTGCTGGCAGCAGATGGACCGCCTCACCAACGGGACCCGTCCCCTCCACAAAAATTTGAAAAGGAGCCGTTCCAAATTGGCGAGGCGTGGACGGGGGCAAGGCACGACGGTCAGGCGGTAGTAGATGACGGACGCGATGTACGCGTTCGCCACCTCCGCCCGCCCTTTCAGTGATAGCTTTCTCTCAGCCCATTTCTGGGTGAGGTTGGCTATCCTGCTCGTCACCTCGTCCCAATTCTTATCCACCTGGAGGTCTGGTCCGAACCAAACCCCGAGCAACTTTACCGGTCCGTCTGTCCAGCGCCCAACGACGCTGTTGGACGGCATGGACTTGCCTCTCCAGGTGCCGAGCTGCAAGCCCACCGACTTTTCCGGGTTAAGTTTTGCTCCCGTCAACCTTTCATATTCCTCCAAATGGGTGCGGATCACCTCGATTTCCGAGGTGTCCGACACCATCACGGTGATGTCGTCCGCATAAGCGGACGCAGCCTTTCTACGTCCCGGTTCGAGCGGGATGCCCTGCAACAACTCCAGCTTCCGCAGTAGAGGCTCAAGAGTCAATACGTACAGAAGTGAGGAGAGAGGGCACCCTTGACGGACCGATCGAGAGATCTGAAACGGTTCCGAGAGGTGGCCATTAACTTTGACCACCGAGCGGATGCCGCTGTACATTGCAGCGATCCAGCTTCTGAAGACGGGGCCGAAGCCAGCCGCCTCGAGGACAGCCTCCAAGTACCGATGGTCGACCCTATCGAATGCTTTCGATTGATCTAAATTGATCAGAGCCCCACCGAAGCCAGGTTTGCACCCAACCCTCTCTATGATGTATCGCATGAGGTGGAGGTTGTCGTGTATGGACCTGGTCGGGATTGCGCAAGTTTGCGCCTCCCCAACCAAATCTTTGACGACAAGCGCCAACCTTTTCGCTAACACCTTGGCCAAAATCTTAAACTCTGTGTTGAGCAGGGTTATGGGCCTGAAATTATCTAGTGTGTCCCTCTTGTTCTCGTCTTTCCTTATCAGCGTCACTACGCCACGGCTCACAGAACTGGGAATGCTCCCGTTCTGCTGCCAGTTGCAGTAGAGCGCTTCGAGGAGATCGGAGAACAAGTCTGGCATATTTACGTAAAGCTCGTAGGGCAGACCATCCAAACCGGGTGACTTGCGACTCGAGCAGCCGACAAGGGCGTCCTGAATTTCGGCTGATGTTATCGGCTCTTCGCAGCGCTCAGCGTCGGCCGTCGAGAGGCGTGGCAAGCCGTCGAGGTAGGGACTGAAGTCCGCCGCCGTCTCCGACTCACCCATCCTCCCGAACAATCGAGCAAAGTGCTGGCGAAAGGCCTCACACATCTGCTTGGAATCGCTCAGTTCGTGTCCATCTCGATCCGTCAAAGACCGAATTGTGGTTTTATTTCCACGCTGCGTCTCTGCAAAGCGAGCCCATCGGGCAGCTTTGGTTCCCTCGTTCCTCAGAGCACGCGCCTTAGCTCTGACAATGCAACCTTCGTGTTTCGCATTGAAGAAATGGTCTAGTGCCATTCTCGCCGCTAGCACGTCTGTTGCAATGCCACTACAAATAGCCTCGTCTAACTTAGCTATCAGCCCCTCCTCCTTTCTATTTTTCTCTATTGCTACTTCTTTGCTAAATCCTATCGAGGTTGCTCTAATCTCTCTTTTGAGTGCCCCCCACCACCTGTTGTTGACAACCCCCCCTGTCAACTTTTGCTTAACTAAGTTGTTGACCCGGTCCCTGTAAGCTTTACGTGCCGGAAACGACATGTTTAGCTTCCAGTAGCTAGGTCCTAACCTACGTGTCTTATCTAGGTCGACCATACAGATCACAAGCTTGTGATCTGAATAGGCAACCGTTTTAAAATGTGGACATCCTACACTATTTCTATCTCTTTTCCTAATGAAAATCCTATCTATGTACGATCTAGATGACCCTATGCGATTGGTCCAGGTCCATACTGGCGCATTAGGGAAATCTAGTCGGTACCTGTCAGACAGTTGAAACTGGCTGATCAGGTACTTGAGGCTTTTGCACCCCCCGCTCCTATCAGATACTCCCACACAATCCCAGCGTGCTTCTAAGATGCCATTCCAATCCCCTATTAACAGTAAAGGGCGAGACGTAAGCAGAAAGTTTTCCAGGCGCCTAAAGAAGTCCGGCCGACCGGCCCCAGTAGGGGCGTAGACGGCCACCAGTCTAAAGGCACCACCTTCGCTATTGCTCACGTCCAGGACCACCAACTTTCCGTCAGGATCCCGGAAGATTGACCTTACCTCGAGATCCAGACATTTCCTAAACAGCACAGCCACTCCACCTCCCATTCCCGGCCGACTAACAGATGCAAAGATCTGATAATCGTCGAAAATCGGCGCCAGTGCGCGTGTGTCGGAAATTCTGGTCTCGCTGATGGCAATTACATCCATTCCTAGTGACCTGAGGTCGTTGAGCAAGTGACCTTGCTTCCAGGGCGACCCCAGGCCACGAACATTTAAACTTCCTACTCTTATGGCCATGCTGGCAGGATGAATGGGAGAGGAAAGGTTTACTTACCTTCCGGGGTCTTGTGAAGGTCGGGTGGTTCGACCTCCATGGTTTGTGGGGTTTCTTTTGGGAACCCCTTTAATAGTCTTGACGTGGGTTTTACGTTCGGGGTTCCCACATCCCGAGGAAAGCTCTTTCGAATTTCTTTGTATGAAGCGAGCGACATTCGCATCAGAAGCAAATTATCTGGTACGCGAAATGTGCTCGCTTCAAATGTTTCCCCGTCTTTTTCGATGTTTGTGCTTCGTGCTACATGGGCCATCAATTCCTTGTTGGCCCTTCTGGCAAGCACGAAGTTTTTAATGTTTTGTTGCTCGGGTTTTATTTGTTCGTGTGATTGTGGTGGTGATAGCTTTGTTAGTGTTGTTTCTATTGTGTCTGCGTTTGTTGTGGGTGGGGTGTCTGTAGTTTCTGATGTTTGTGTGTCTATTTGTTCTTGTGTCTGTTTAGCTTGTTTGCGTTTGGGGGATTGTGGTGGTTGTGTTGGTGATGCTGTGGGGAAAATGTTTGTGTGGGTGGTGTGTGTATTTTCTTTTGTGGGGGTGTTTGTGCTTTGTGGATTTCTTTTTTTTTTGTGTTTTGTTTTTTGTATTTTGGGGGACTTTGGTTTTCCCTCATCTTCACTGCTGGAGGATGAGGGGTCTGTGGCTGTGAGCGTGTTTGTGTCTGAGTGAGTGTTTATGTTCTTGTTCGTGTGTGTATTTTGGGGGGGAGGGGGAATGGGAGAGCTTTCCTCGTTTCCCCCCTGGGTGTGCAATTTTGGTGGTTCCATTGTTGACGGTGTTGCTGGTGGTCCTTGTCCCGGCGTCGCCAGCAGTGGAATCTTTCGACCCCTTGCGCTTTTCGGCAGTTGAGGGCAGAAGGCTCGCAAGTGTGTCGTTTCCCCACAAAGGAAACAATGCGGCCTTTTGCCCTCAGTCATTATATGCAACACCCTCCCGTTTTGGAGGCGGATGTGGTCCGGGATTGCTTTCACGTTTTCGGGTCTGATTTGGAGCAGTATCTCCAGATCAACCCCGGACCAGTCGTCCCTGGCAGTTCTCGTTGCCTCTACCGGGACTGTATCCGTTCCTTCCACGATTACGCAACCCAGGAGCCACCACATATCAAGTCCTGGTGGAATCCTGGGAATGCGCACACGTGCTATTCGTTTTCCCATGTGGGAGGGGTACATTATGACCTTGCTGGTTTTGCAAGGGGTCATTGAATGCTTCACAGCGAGGGCTTCAGACTTGAACAGCACCGAAACGGTGCCGTATTGCCTGCCCCTCTCTATGAAGTCTGTGTCCTCTCTGATGTATTTCAGTGCGGCTTCTATGTCAGCTTGGGCGATTATCGCTGCCCTCTTTGTCTCTACTGAGATGCATCTGAAATGCACC
This sequence comes from Eledone cirrhosa, assembly GCA_964016885.1. NCBI lineage: Eukaryota > Metazoa > Mollusca > Cephalopoda > Octopoda > Eledonidae > Eledone > Eledone cirrhosa. The sequence goes on from OZ024743.1 coordinate 346,990,497, forward strand.
GTTCTTTTTTCCACTGCCTCAATGGCTTCTGCCGGGACAGTTAAGTTTGCCCAGGTCTGCTCTTGATTTATGATTTTCCAGGCCTGGGCCAACTTTTCCTCTCTGTTGGTTAAGTCGATGCTGTAGCATGGTCTCCTTTTAGCCGCTGCCACAGCAGCGAAAGTGTTCTTGTTGGTGTTGTCACTGTTGTTGTTCTTGTTGGTGTTGCTGCTGCTATTGCTGTTGTTGTTCTCCCCTGTGTCGTGGTTACCTTCTGTGCTGTTGGCCTTGTTGGTGCTGCTGCTGTCGCTACTATTACTCTCTGTGCTGTTCGTTTTGTTGGTGCTCTCGCTATTACCACCTTCTGCGCTGTTCGGCTTGTTGGTGTTGGTGTTGTCGCTGTTACCACCTTCCGCGCCGCTCGGCCCGTTGGTGCTGGCACTGTCGCTGCTCACATTCGTGCTGGTGGCGCTCCTCGCCTCACCTCTCCTCTCAACGCTCAAGTCGCCGTTGCACGACAGCAGACCCGCCTCTAGGGGGCGTGGCTCCGCCATGTTTTTTTGAGAAAAAAATTATTTTTTTTCAAAATAAAGTTCAAATATTTGGGCCAAAAGGCCCAAATATTATGAGTTATTCCTTCACAGGATACAAATTAATGTCTTATAATGCTTCAGCGGTACAAAAAATAAACAATTCTCTACAATTAATCCTCAAAAATTGCTTACTCACGGAGCTTCAAAAAACGTACATCCACTTTCGTCAATAATAATAATAATAATAATAATGATTTCTTTATTAACCACAAGGGTTTACATAAAGTAGACATTAAGGACAGTGCAGGACAATGCAGGACGGTACAAATGGGCATTTCTGCGTGTAAAAAAAAACAAAAATAGAGGATGTAACAAAAATAACAATGAAAATAACAATGAAAAATTCCCCAATAGGGGGGAGACTTCGGAGGGACATTTGTGGAGAAAGCCCAGTAAAAAGCCACAATGACCCTGACCACCAAGGCAAGTGCCCTCTCCCAGTTTTCCACCTTTAGTTTACAGATATATACTCAGAGTCGGCCCATTCACTCGGGCCATTCTTGCTTCTCTCACCCATCTTTCAACAAAATGCTGGGATGAGAGCACTTCCTTCTCTACTCTGATTTTCCTTTTCAAATGAAATTTGAAAAAGTCAATCAGAGCATCACCGAAGAGGTAAGTGCTCGTCTTCAGCCCTTTCAAACGTGTCCACCATACTATCTCTTTCGCCATGGCCACCAGACAGATAAAAACTGCCTGCCCTTCCCGGCTAAAGGAGGAGGGCGGGGCAATCCTCACGATAGACTCAGATGATAGCTGGATCCGTCCTAAACGCGACAGCAGGTGTTCGACATAAACCCACAAGTCAGCAATTTTCGGACACTGGACGAGTGCGTGCAGGACGGTTTCGTCGCCCTGCGCGCATCTCGGACATGCCCGGCTGACGGCACCTCCATGCCTGTAGAGTTTATCCCGAACTGGCAAGGCTCCTCGGTAGCACTGCCAGGCCAGAGATTTCTGGAAGTTGTCCATAGGCCCCGGCCCGAAGGTTCTTCCGAAGAGATTGGCTAGTTGATTTTCGTCGACGCCTAGAGTTTCCCCAAGTACGTCGTCGCTCTTCCCCTCCACTAATCCTCTATAGAACGCCGAGGTGGAGTTTCCACCGATCACATTGCCCGATTGGTCGAGGGCTGTGAGCGCCTGAAGACATTCCAGTCTCCAGGCGCTCCCTCTCGGTCTTCGCTTGACCCAGGACTGCAGCTCCGTCAAGGAAACGAGCTGGGGAAAAACGCGTCTAGCAAACGGCGACCACACCTGATCACCGTCGAGGAAGAGGTGGAGATGTCGTAGCCTGAGCGCGTGCCTGCGCATCATCAGCCACGGCATGCCCAGCCCTCCACGTAGCGGGTGTTGACAACAGATGGACCGCCTGACCATCGGAGCACGTCCCTTCCACAAAAAGCGAAAGAGCAAACGCTCCAGCGCAGTCAGGCGAGGCTTAGGACAAGGTACGACGGTTAGGCGGTAGCAGATGACAGACGCGATGTACGCGTTAGCCACCTCCGCTCGACCTTTCAGGGATAGCTTCCTCTCCGCCCATTTCTGGGTGAGAGAAGCCACCCTGCTCGTCACCTCGTCCCAGTTTTTGTCCGTCTGGAGGTCCGGACCGAACCAGACCCCTAGCAATTTAACCGGTCCGTCCGTCCAGCGCCCGACGACGCTGTTGGACGGCATGGACCTGCCTCTCCAGGTGCCGAGCTGCAGGCCCACTGACTTTTCCTGGTTGATCATTGCTCCTGTCACCGCTTCGTATTCTCTTAGTGTAGTGCCGATCGCCTCGATGTGTTTGGCGTTCGACACCACTACGGTGACATCGTCCGCATATGCTGACACGGATCTTCCGCATCCTAGTTCGCGCGGGACTCCCCTCAACGTCTCCAGTTTGTGCAGTAATGGCTCGAGAGTCAATACGTACAAGAGGGACGAGAGGGGACATCCTTGGCGGACCGAGCGCATGATGTTGAACGGTTCCGACAGGTGACCGTTCACTCTCACCACAGAGCAGATGTCGCTGTGCATGGCAGCGATCCAGCCTCTGAAGACGGGCCCAAAGCCAGCCGCCCTCAGGACTGCCGCTAGGTAACGATGGTCGACCCTATCGAAAGCTTTCGACTGATCTAAATTGATCAAGGACCCACCCGTGCCAGGTTCCCTAGCTACCCTCTCTACGATGTATCGCATGAGGTGGAGGTTGTCGTGGATGGATCTGTCGGGAATGGCGCATGTCTGCGCCTCTCCCACCAGACCACCAACGACAAGCGCCAACCTCTTTGCTAGCACCTTGGCCAAAATCTTAAACTCTGTGTTTAGCAGAGTTATGGGCCGGAAATTTTCTATGTTATCCCCCTTGTTCGGATCCTTTCTCAGCAGTGCCACCGCTCCTCGGCTCACAGAACTGGGAATTCTCCCGTTCTGTTGCCAGTTGCAGTAGACGTCCGCCAAGAGGCCTCCGAACAAGTCTGGCATCTGTACGTAAAGTTCATAGGGCAGACCATCCAAACCAGGCGATTTACCCCTTGTGCAGCCAGTCATTGCCTCCCGTACTTCAGCGGCTGTTATCGGCTTTTCGCAACACCTCGCCTCAGTGGCCGAGAGCCGCGGCAGTCCGTCGAGGTAGACACTAAAGTCCATCCCTCTACCCGGCCCCCCGCTGCCCCCGAACAGCTGAGCGAAGTGTCGCTGAAAAGCTTCACACATTTGCCCGGGATCGAGTAGCATGCGCCCGTCGTGGTCCACCAAAGACCGGATCGTGGCTTTGTTGCCACGACGCGCCTCCGCCACTCGGGCCCATTGAACGGCTTTCGTCCCCTCGTGTCTGAGAGCACGCACCCTAGCTCTGACAACGCAGCCTTCGTGCTTTGCATTGAAGAATTGGTCAAGGGCCAATTTCGCCGCAAGCACGTCGGTCGCAATGCCTTTGCTAAGCGCCTCGTCTAATTTTCTAACTAGTTCTCCCTCTGCTCTATTTTTCTCTATTGCTAAAGCCTTACTAAACCTAATCGATTCTATTCTAATCGCTCTTTTCAGAGCAAACCACCACTTGTTGTTGACGATGGCCCCCGTCAACGCCCGCTTAACTAGTTCGCTAATCCGGTCTCTGTAGGCCTTGCGCGCTGGTAAGGACGCGTTTAGCTTCCAGTAGCCGGGTCCTCGTCTATGAAGCCTATCTAAGTCAAGCACACAGGTCACGAATTTGTGGTCCGTGTAGCTGACTATCTTGAATTGTGGACAGCCTATGCTAGACCTATCTATTTCCCTACAAAATACTCTATCTAGATATGATCTGGATGACCCTATGCGGTTTGTCCAAGTCCACATTGGCACATTCGGGAAATCCAATCGGTACCTGTCAGACAGTTCAAAACGCCTGAGCAGGTTGGTGAGGCTCTTGCACCCTCCACCCCTATCCGCTAATCCCACACAGTCCCAGCGTGCATCTAAGATCCCGTTCCAGTCGCCCACTAACACTAAAGAGCGGGACGTTCCAAGAAAGGTCTCCAGACGCCGGAAGAAATCAGGCCGCCCTGCTCCTGTCGGGGCATAGACGGCCACTAGCCTGAAAGCTTGCCCGTCTCCGCTGGTCACGTCCAGCACCACCAGCTTACCCTCTGGGTCCAGGAAGATGGCCCGTATGGCGAGATCCAAACCTCTCCGAAAAAGCACAGCAACTCCTCCACCCGATCCAGGACGGCTGGGAGATGCGTACACATCGTAGCCGCCGAAGATCGGTGCGAAGGCCCGTGCTTCGGAGATTCTGGTCTCGCTGATGGCCACTACATCTATGTTTAGTGACCTGAGGTCGTTGAGCAGGTGACCCTGCTTCCATGACGACCCCAAGCCACGCGCATTTATGCTGCCTATTCTGAGTGAGGTCATGTTTAAAATAGAGTGGAAAAGATGGGAAAGACCACTTACCGTACTTTTGATAGAGGAGGGATGGTTTTTACATCCCTTTTCACTTGATCGTCTGGTGAAGGGACCGTTGAATCGTCCCTTCGGCTGGTCGTCGGCTCTTCTAAGAGAATGTCTGAGTATACTCTTCGATTGATGGTTCCTCCTAGGTCCCTGAAATCACCAACTGCGTTGGGGAATTTCGTTTTAATGTTTGTGTATTGTTTCTGTGCTATTTTTAGCAGTCTTATGTTAGTTGGCGTTTTGATTGGTGCTGGTATTATGTAGTCCTGTTGTGAAATGTCTGTGTGTTCAATTATGTAAGTCATTAGTTTCTTGTTGTGTGTATTTATTGCCGTGCATTTGTTTTTCTGGGGGTGGGGTGTGGTTCTACTATTTTCTTGTCGTTGTTGCTGGGTGTGTGTGTTTTGTTGTTGTGTTTGCGATGTTGGTGCTTGTGGTGGTGGTGTTAAAGGTGTTGTTGGCGGTGGTGATGGTGGTGCTAGTGTGGGTGGTGATGGTGTTGGTGTTGTTGCTGCTGTGGGTCTCTTTGCAGTAGACTTTACCCTTTTCTCATTTCTTTCCTCCCTTTTCAAAGGCGACGATGCGCTGCTTCTGCGTTTGTGCCTTCTTACGACCTTTTGCCATCTCTCTCCCACCTCACACTCCATGTCTGATTCTGTGAGGTCGGGGAGGGGTACCAGCTCCACTCTTTCACTTGTTGTTGGTGATGTTTGCACTGGAGTCTCTGTTGCAGCTGCATTTGGTATTGCTGTTGTTGTTGTTAATATTTCCACTGCTGCTGCTGTTTTTGATTTCCGTGGAGTGGGTATGGGTGCCACGGACCTATCGTTCCTGGTTGCCGCTTGTCCTGTTGCTGGTAGCCGTGGAGCCGGATTCGGAAGGAGGGGGGTTTTCTCCTTTCTCAGGGTCTTCTGGTTGCAGAAGGCCCTGAGGTGAGTCTTCGATCCACAGCGAAAGCATTTCGGGCGTTTGCCCTCAACACTTATGGGCAGTTGAATGCCGTTATCGAAGTCTATCACATCCGGGATAGCTTCGATGCACTCCTGGTTGGTTTGGATTAGCATCTCAATGGAGGAGCCGACCCAATCTTCTCTTACTTTTTTCTGTACTTGCAGTACAGTTGTTTTGTCCTCGATTCCGACGAGGACAGACGCGGCCAGCCAAGAAGGGGTCATTCCGGGGGGGACGTGGGTCAGTTTGACCCTCACAATTTTTTGCCCACAGTAGGAGGGCACCAACACCATTTCCTCGCTCCTTAGGGTCACTACTGATTGGGCCTTTGCCTCCTGGGGTGTGGCAAAAAGTACGTCTACGGTGGCATATTTTTTGCCTCGGGTGATGTGCGTTTTCCGCTGCCACACAGACCCCAAGGCTTTTTGTATTTGGGCCTCTGTGGCTCTTTCCACCCTACGGGATTTTGTACTTACTGTACGGTACGTGACCGTACAGTGCTCTTGGGTTTCGAAAAAATTTTCCGCTGCCTTGCAGATTGCTCGGTGTCCGTTCTTTGTCACCATCTTCTTCGCTTCCTCTAATTCCTCATTTGTTATGAGGATTGTTTCCAAGTTTTTCGCAATACCTGCAAATGAGATTGGTTTTTCTCTGCTGTTGTTGTTGTCGTCAGAGCTGCTGGTACTTTTGTTGTTGCTGCAGGTACTACGACTACTGCCTCCGCCGCTGTTGCTGTGGTTGTTGTTGGTGTTGCTGCTGCTAATGCTGTTGTTGTTTATGCTGCTGGTGATGCTGTTGCGGCTGCTACTGTTGTTTTCATTGTCACTGTTGCTGTTGTTATTACGGCTGCTACTGCTATTATTCCTGACGTCAGACGAATGAACTGGGTTTTCGTATTTCCCGCACACCTGTTTCGTCGCTGTCGTCGTCGTCGTGGAGAAACTTTGCACGCTTTGCACGAGACTTTTCTTTTCTTTCGTCACTTGCGAAAGAGAAGGGAGGGAGAGAGACACATTTAAAGAAGGGAGGGAGAGAGACAATCTTCTCTCTGCTGTAGTGATGATTGAGGAAGAAGAAGACGGAATGAGTGGGAGTGACGTATGAAATTTCTTTTTCGTAGCCATGTTGTTTTTTGTTTAAAATGAATATTGGGTACAAAACCCCAATAACTGGTTATTTAGCCCCGAAGGGCCAAATAACGGACAGAAAGACCCCTCTCACGAGGAGGAGGGTGTCTTTATCAACAATTTGGTTCAAGTTTTAAACAATTTACAATTGTTTTAACGGTTAAAAATTACTATACCTTACAGAGCCGAGCCTCCGTCAACCATGGCATTCAATAATAATAATAATAATAATAATTCTGTCTTTAATAACAATAATCACAGATTGGTTATAATTATAATAACAAATGGCTAATATTTTGACACTGTAGGAGAAAGTTTAACCTATAATGTAGCTTCATGTCATATAACAGCTCCTTAAAACGAACAACAACAACATCAGCAGCAGTATCAACAACAAGATCAACAACAACAACATAGCTCATTTGGAAGACATTTCACAGCCCATATCCCAGCATGCCAACATATTCTGTTGGAAACATTAAACTACTTTTGAATGCCATAAAAATATTTAATCTTCGAGCCAGGCTTAACAACATGCCATATCTGGAAGAACTAACGTTCCCTTAAAGGATTTCTCGCGAAAATTCCGGACGATAAATTAAGTAAATGTCAATTTGTAAAACGCAGACATACAGACACATATACACACACACACACACACACACACACACAAATACATATATAGACAAACACACACACACTCTCACATACATTCATATCAACACGCACAGATATGCATACTTACAAACAATCTCACTCTTCAGAAACATGTATGTATGTTCACAGGCAATCATATATACATAGGCTCGGCATGCATATGAAGCTTCTACACAAACATAATATACAATATTATATGTTTTTCTCGTTTGTATTATGACAAGTCTTGTCAAAGTTAGAGATATGTTAAAGATATTTTTGTACCTCTTCTCAATTAATTTTACATTTTTTTCCCATAGCTGTTGTACATACATGTATCGGTCAAATATATGTCAGGAGGACTTTACGCTGGTTACTAAATAAGATATACAGCGTTTGACGAGAGAATTTCACTTTACATTTTCTAGATCTGAAAATTTGGTTATTGGATTTTGAGATAACATTTGTTGGGGAAGTTGAGTAGTGTGAACGAGTTACACAAACCTTCGTATTAAGTTTCTTTTCAACCAGTACTTTCCAATCCATGCTCTACGAAGGACACCATTAACTCAATTTTCTAGTAGAATAAAAGCTTTTAAAATGTTTATCTACTCACCAGTGTCGCGGACCCTCAGTTTTTTAGATACGTGAGAACCAGTGATATAAGTTATCCTATATAACATTCTGTGAATGCTATGTGGAGCTTGCGTTTTCCTAGTTTTAGAATGTTCAATCCATCCTTATTCATGTATTGTCACCACAAACTGGTAAATTAAAGAATTTGTTCGGAGGATTGTCTCTTCTTTATATTTCCTTTCATTGATAACACTTATGAAAATATGGCAGCCAAATTCGTTTCAAAAATACAAGGCAAAGTTTGGTTAATTATTTTAAACATTACGAGGTTAAGTATATACTGATAGATGAATACCGGATATGAGAGCAAAGAAAATACTATTTGGTAGTTAAATCTACACTATTCTTTATCCACCTGCTCATTAAGGCGAATACTTTTTTTAAATATTCATAAATTAATTATCGTTATTCTTGATCATTGGTGGATTGGCAGTATCAGTAGAAGGTCGGACGACATGCTTTGATCAAAGAGTTACACCCCTTTCCATTCTGAGTTCAAATCCCGCCGATATTAAGTTTGCCTTCCATCCTTACGGGGTCGATAAAATAAAGTACCAGTAATGCACTGACCTTGTACCAAATGTAGAAACAATTATTTTCCTTTCTATTTTTGTGCCAGAAATTAAAGGAGTTGAAATATGTATGTCTACATGCATTGTTTTATGGCTACTACATTTGATGACAGGCATATATACGACAACCCCTAAATGAATTAGCGGAGACAACTGCATACTTTCAGTGATCATCATGTTGATTATTGTACGAGACATTGTCAAAAGAAATTGACCTTCTTCCTTTCTGAACCAAGGGAGTTACATATTGCACATGGTTAAATATTTCAGATTAACTGATTTCGTGAACATTAATTAATTGTGAATATCATCTTTTTACGAGAGTATAATGAAAAGAAAAAATGAACAGATTTACAACAGAACTGAAATCTGTATACCAACAGGAACATCAGATAAGAAATCTTAGCAAACAACTAAAGAGTAAATTTATATGGTGTTTCGAGAGAACTCCTGTACAATACTACTAAAAAATGTGTGCTCAAGCATTTTTAACACACACACACACACACACACACACACACACACACACACACACACACACACACACACACACACACACACACACACACACACACACACGCATACACCCCCCCCACACACACACACATATAAATATATATATATATATATATATATATGTACAATCCGCGACAAACCAAGAGAGAGTTTAGTTACGAAGAGATCTACAGCAGATTTAAACACACTGAGACTATTTAAATTGGCCTACTAGCCGCATACGATCCGTTGCGTGAATAATAATAAGTCAAAACCGCTATTTAGCTTCAGTATATTCCAAACAATATTCATTTCGTAAAACCCATCTACTACGAGTAAAATTGAGAGACATACTCTACCATTCTGCCTAAATGGTGCAAATCCTTGAGTACTCCAGAATGTTAAATGCTCCTAAATATATATATATATATATATATACATATACTTAACGTAGACATCACTGTAGTCACGAGAGGGTCGTGATTAATCTTTGTGTTAGATGAGAAAGTGGGAATATAGATGATGCATCAACCCTTAATACATTTCCTAGAGAAAAAGGTCAGGGAGTCAATCATTGAAAAACGATATTTGATCATTGTCTCTGTATGACGGCGAAGCCAGTAAGTGAAGATACCTACTAGCTGTGCTGTGGGTTAGCTTTAAATGAATAAACGGAATTCCATTCCAGTATTTCGAGAGGACGTTAGTCTTTAGCGCCAACTAAATTCCCTCTCAGTAAATAAATGCAGGGATTGAGGGAGTTAAGTTTTAATTTGCGAGGCTCTGTTGCATCTAGGTAACGGACACATGCACAGAAAAAATTGATATATATATGCATTTATATATATATATATATATATATATATATATAGGCATATATATATATATATATATGGCGAGCCCTAGATTTTGACGGCAAAATTACAGGCACAAACAACACCTTCAACCTGAAATGGAGAGCCTAACCTCCTAAGGTAACCGAATTTGCTCCTTTCGAGACGGACCTTCTTGACTTAGTCGCTAACATTTCCTTTCGAAAACACCCTAACACGTTTCAAACTAAACTTAGAAATGATATTAAGAAATTTAGGTCTTCTAATAACACCTTCGTCCTTTCCGACAAAACTAATAATATTTACGAAGTCGACAACATCACTTTCCGCCACCTGGCCCATAACACTATTACTTCTATATATAAGAAAGCTAACCCTATGGCCTACTATGGCATTAATATAGAAGCCAAGGAACTCGCCACCGACTTTGAGGTAGATAAGAAGCTACAATCTCTAGCTAAGCGGGAGGCGTTCCTCACCCTGAAAGATCACAAGGTAGACTTTACTTCTAACCCCACATGTAGACTAATAAACCCGGCAAGCACAGGTATGGCACTTAGAAACATAGTTAAGACCATTGAGACCAAGTCCAGCCTGCCCCAGTGGGAGAACAGCGACTCCGTAATTAAGTGGTTTAAGTCCTTAATATCCCAAAAAGCAAAGTTCACACAGTTTGACATTGTCGATTTTTACCCGTTCATCTCAGAGACTCTGTTAAACAAAGCGTTGGATTTCACTACCACTTACACCACCGTCGATGGTTTAGACAGGGAAATTATCGCTCACTGCCGGAAAACCCTCCTCTTCAACGACAGAGTAGCCTAGGCAAAGAAGTCTACATCTTCAGACCTATTTGACGTCTCCTTGAGATCGTTAGACAGTGCTGACGTATGTGACTTCGTTGGCCTTTTTATCTTAAACATATTACGTGTTAGATTCCCGGACTTCCACACGGGAATATACCGTGACGATGGACTGACTTTAGCGAGTCATAAAAGTGGTCACGACCTCGACCGGTTTAAAAAAGACTTAGCTTCTACCTTAAATGAGTTAGGCCTTAGGATAACAGTAGTCACCAACCTCTCTAGTGTAGATTTCTTACGCACACACACCCACAGACCCTGCCATAAGCTAAACGAGAAACTTAATTTCACTCACAAGGACTCATGCCACCCTCCCACTGTTTTTAGAAACTTCGTTAAGAATATCAGTACTAGAATCTCAAACCTCTCCTCTAATAAGGTTATCTTTGACAGGGCGGCACCCTACTATAACACGGCGTCGGCTAACAGCGGCTTCTCACAACTTATCATCTACTCTCCCACTAGCAACAACACCATTAAGAAAAGAAGCGCATCAATAGACAAACTATCTGGTTCTCTCCTCCCTTCTCACTCAACGTTAAAACCAATGTAGGAAAAACATTTCTAGCCCTCTTAGATAGACACTTTCCCATAGGTCATAAATACCGCTCCATCTTTAACCGACACAAAGTTAAAGTAGGATACTCCTGCGCTAAGAACATGAAAGCCCACATCACCAGCAGCCCTAAAGGCACCTCACCAGGGTGCTCTTACCGTAAGCCTGAAGCTTGCCCCCTTCAACAGCAATGCAACACACCAGCTGTAATCTATAAAGCTGTGGTCACTTCCAAGCGACCAAACGAACCACAGGAGGTCAAATCCTATGTGGGCATGGCGGAGGGCCGATTCAAGGAACGTTTCCTGAACCACCAGTCTACATTCAGATACCCGGACAGACGTTCATCCAAGAAACACGCGAGCCACGTATGGTCCCTCAAGGACTCAAGTATAGGCTACTCCATTCAATGGAAAGCCATCACTAAGTCCAAGCCATACGCAAGGGGAAATCCGACGTGTGGCTTATGTATTGACGAACGAATAACTATCCTAAAGAGATTACGCAATAGTGATTGTCTAAACACGAGGAGTGAATTTTTCAGACGTTGTCCACACGTCACCAAACATCTATTGCAGAACTACAAGGCTCCGGACTAATTCTTTGTAATTTTATTTTTAATTTTTTTAATTTTATTTTCAACCTAAAAACTTTCCGGACTTTCGCAGTTATCTCCCTTACAGCTCCCGCATGCAGTCTAGTATTGCCTGTGTGAAGTGACCGAGTTTCTGAGCATGCGTGTTCGTACGGTTGTTCTTCCTGTTCCTATAACCATACACATCCCGAGTTGAAGATCCGCGAAGGTGAAATAATTGTCCTAGGTATGGTGAACTAACTGTTGTGTAACCACTTCTATATATATATATATATATATATATATATATATATATATATATATATTAATAATACTCCAGTTGCATTTTCGATTTAATCTTTTTTCTTTATAGTTTCACTCGTGTAGGACACCTCGGTTATTTTTCATTTTGTAAAAAAACCTCACTTTCTAATATATATATATATATATAATATATATATATATATGCATACTTATAATATATATATTTATGTATTATATATAAACATATGTGTGTGTATGTTTCTATGTGTGTGTCTATGTTTTTATATTTGTGCATAAACAAATTTATATATTCTACTCAATACTTTCACACACACACACACATACACACGCGCGCACACATCCCCCCCACCCTCACCCCACACGCGCGCGCACACACACACACACACACATACATACACACACACACACACACACACACACACACACACACACACACACACACACACACACACACACACACACACATATATATATATATATATATATATATATATATATATATATATATATACAAAGTGTTAAAACGATCAAATTTTAGTTTAGAAAATTTATTAGCTGACAATTGATTCTTCCAGTTGAGAAGTCTGGGATTATCGGAGCATAAGGAATGTCGAAAACGTGTAACTAGAATCCTAGTCATTTAGAACATTTAGGGTACATAATTGTTATTTATAACAAATATAACATGCTTTAACACCTCACTCAAAATATGTTTATTTCAACTACATTATAACTCTTCCCTCACACATGCATTATTGACTGCATTGTCTCCTGTATTGTACACCAATTGTCCTTGCTTATAACTTCTTTGCCTGTGTTTTTTTGTTCGTGAAATTGTTGCTTCTGCTTTTTACTTTTACTTATACCTATTACACTTCCAACCAGTGGTGCCTGTAACTGTGTTATTTCAAGCGGTACATCTTTTTAACTCCTGACTCTCCACATGATGCATTGACACTAATAACAATTATTTACCCTAAATGTTCTAAATGACTAGGATTCTAG
>OZ024743.1:347008516-347026016 GCA_964016885.1 Eledone cirrhosa
TTATAAACATACAGAATATTTTCGAATATTCTATGTCTATATTCACATATATATCGCTATTTCAGAGCATTTATTCCAATTTCTAATTTCTGCCGGACCGGCAACCGCTCTTACAAACCAGTTCCTGTACACAGCTAAGTATTCTATAAGTCTCTAGCTGTGTCATTCTCGATAAAAGCACTGGATATGTAGTCCTGATGAATTCTAACAAGAATGAAACGCGTTGATTACTTCCCTTGCTTTTATCGAGAATCTAATTGTAATACGTGACGTATTCTATTCTATAGCGATTAGGTCTTCAAAATGTTTATTATAAACATACAGAATATTTTCGAATATTCTATGTCTATATTCACATATATATCGCTATTTCAGAGCATTTATTCCAATTTCTAATTTCTGCCGGACCGGCAACCGCTCTTTCAAACCAGTTCCTGTACACAGCTAAGTATTCTATAAGTCTCTAGCTGTGTCATTCTCGATAAAAGCACTGGATATGTAGTCCTGATGAATTCTAACAAGAATGAAACGCGTTGATTACTTCCCTTGCTTTTATCGAGAATCTAATTGTAATACGTGACGTATTCTATTCTATAGCGATTAGGTCTTCAAAATGTTTATTATAAACATACAGAATATTTTCGAATATTCTATGTCTATATTCACATATATATCGCTATTTCAGAGCATTTATTCCAATTTCTAATTTCTGCCGGACCGGCAACCGCTCTTTCAAACCAGTTCCTGTACACAGCTAAGTATTCTATAAGTCTCTAGCTGTGTCATTCTCGATAAAAGCACTGGATATGTAGTCCTGATGAATTCTAACAAGAATGAAACGCGTTGATTACTTCCCTTGCTTTTATCGAGAATCTAATTGTAATACGTGACGTATTCTATTCTATAGCGATTAGGTCTTCAAAATGTTTATTATAAACATACAGAATATTTTCGAATATTCTATGTCTATATTCACATATATATCGCTATTTCAGAGCATTTATTCCAATTTCTAATTTCTGCCGGACCGGCAACCGCTCTTTCAAACCAGTTCCTGTACACAGCTAAGTATTCTATAAGTCTCTAGCTGTGTCATTCTCGATAAAAGCACTGGATATGTAGTCCTGATGAATTCTAACAAGAATGAAACGCGTTGATTACTTCCCTTGCTTTTATCGAGAATCTAATTGTAATACGTGACGTATTCTATTCTATAGCGATTAGGTCTTCAAAATGTTTATTATAAACATACAGAATATTTTCGAATATTCTATGTCTATATTCACATATATATCGCTATTTCAGAGCATTTATTCCAATTTCTAATTTCTGCCGGACCGGCAACCGCTCTTTCAAACCAGTTCCTGTACACAGCTAAGTATTCTATAAGTCTCTAGCTGTGTCATTCTCGATAAAAGCACTGGATATGTAGTCCTGATGAATTCTAACAAGAATGAAACGCGTTGATTACTTCCCTTGCTTTTATCGAGAATCTAATTGTAATACGTGACGTATTCTATTCTATAGCGATTAGGTCTTCAAAATGTTTATTATAAACATACAGAATATTTTCGAATATTCTATGTCTATATTCACATATATATCGCTATTTCAGAGCATTTATTCCAATATATATATATATATATATATATATATACAACATAAAATACATTATATAATTAAAGCATAAATTAGCCTGTCCGCCGCTCAAAAGTTCTTCCAATCAAATACCTAATAATATTAATAATATTATTTATTATTCCTTTGTTAGACTCTAAGGCTGAAACGTAAAAGGGCAATTCAAAAACAAAGACAGATGAGTTTTACATTAAATGTATGAAAAAAATGGTAACGGGTAACAATTAACAATGCAAAAAATAACAGTAAAAATTCCCGTTATGGGAGAGTGCCATCTAGTTTTAACTTAGGAACCCGACAAAGCTGGAAGGCCTGCAAAGTTTAAGGTTACCGCAGTAGTGGCTTGAGGATCAGTACTTACAGAAGAGAGGCCATCCTTGAGAAGCGAGTGAACTGGAACGGTTCAACTATGTGGCCGTTGAATTTGAGAACCGAACAGACGCCGTTATCTATTGCAGTAATCCAGCCCCTGAAGCCAGCTGATTTGAGGAAATCTTTCAGTTATCGAGGTCGATGATATCGAAAGCTTTCGATTGATCCAAATTGATCAATCGAAAATACTATCTATGATGTTACTATCTATGATGTATCGGATGAGGTGGGGTTTGTCGTGTATGTGCCTGGTTTGCGTACGTCTGCGACTCCCCTACCAACTCTCGAAGACCAGCACCAACCTCGTTGCTAACACTTTGGCCAAAATCTTAAACTCTGTGTTTTTCAAAGCTGAGGGCCGGAAATTAACGACTACATACCCCTTGTTCGTGTCATTCCTCATCAGAGTTACTATACCCCTAATTACAGAACTGGGTATTCTCCAGTTTGCTTCCATCTTCAGTATATGGCTTCGAAGCGGTCGGAAGATACTTCTGGCTTGTCGAAACAAATTCGTATGGTAGACCATGAATACAGGGTGATTTACGACTTATAAAATCAGTTAGGGCTTCTCGTATTTCACCTTCTCTTATCGGCTTTTCGTAGCACTCCGCACCAGCCACCGAGATTCACAACAGACGTCACGGTAGGAACTGTAGCCCACTAACGTCTCCAGCCCCTCATTTATCCCCAAATAGTCGCACAAAGTGTTTTTGATAAGTCGCACACATCCACTTGGCATCCAATAGTCAAGGTTTATCACAGACCGAATGGTGACTTTGTTGCCACTTTGCGCCTTTGCCAATGCGACCTCCATATTTCGCATTGAAGAAATGATATAATGCCATTTTCGCAGCTAGTATTTCGGTTGCAGTACCAATCGTAATCGCCTCTTTTAATTTAGCTAATAACTGCACCTCATTTCTAATGTTTCTATCACCACTACTTTACTAAATATTATTAATTCTACTCTAATGGCTCTCTTTATAGTGCACCTCCGCCTTTTGTAGACCAATGTCCCGGCCAACAGAAGCTTAAATATTGCGATAATCCGATCTCTGTGAGCTTTAGGAGCCGGGAACAGCATGTTAAGCTTCCAATAACCGTGACACCTGTCTACGAGTTCTATCTACGTCAACCATGCCGATCACGAATTTTTTGTTTGAATACGTGCCCGTTTGAAATTCGAGACAACCTATGCTATCCCTCTCAGCTAAACTAATCAAAGACCTATCTAAATACGATCTAGATGACACTATTCAGTTTGTCTAGGTCCACACTGGTGAGTTCGTGAAAAGTATACGGTACTTGTCAGACAGGAGGAATTTCCTGATGAGGTTATCAAAATTTGTGTACCCATACTTCTATCAGCTACTCCCATACAGTCCCAGCTTATCTCAAATATGCCGTACCAGATCTCAGCGAACAGTAAAGGACAACATGTTCCTAAACAGTCGTCCAAACGTCTGAAGATATCTGGCTATCTGCCCCAATCAGGGCATAGACGGCCAGCATTGTAAAAGCACCAAAATTAAATAATTGTTTCTACTTTAGGCACAAGGCCAGCAATTTTCAGTGCATTACTGGTACTTTATTTTATCGACCCCGTAAGGATGAAAGGCAAAGTCAACCTCGGCGGGATTTGAACTCAGATCGTAAAGGGACGTAACTATGCTGGAAAGCATGGCGTCCGATCCTCTACCGATACTGCCAATCCACAAATTAAATAATGATTTCTAAGCATGGCATCCAACCCTCTACCGATACTGCCAATTCAACCCCCTCACCAAAATAACAATAATAATAATAATAATAGGTTCTTATTTTCTTATCTTGGCACAAGGCCAGCAATTTGGGGGAGGGGAATTCGATTAAATCGACAACAGTACGTTACTGGTGCTTTATTTTATCGACCCTGTAAGGATGAAAAGAAAAGTTAACCTCAGCGGTATTTGAACTCAGACCGTAAAGGGTCGCAACTCTATGCTCTTAAGCATGGCGTCCGATCCTGGGTGGGATTTGAACTCAGAACGTAAAGGGCCATAATTATGCTGCAAATCATGGTGTCTGACGCTATCACAAGAATGGTAAATTTGTTTGAATGAGATTTAAATAAAGGAACACATAACTCATTTCTTTCAGTCAAGTTGTAATCTTAAATCTCTTGTTTCTCCATATTGCATATTTTGTTTTTGTGTATTGTGATTTAAAGTGTGAATATATATATATATCTACATACATAAATACGAACATGTATTTCACACACACACACGAACGTTTATATATATATATATATATATATATATATATATATAAATATATATGAAAGACGTAAAATAAGAAAATTTAAAAAATAAAAAATTTACTTACTTACTAAAATTTTCACTCCAACTAATTAGTTTCTGTAATGGGATAAAGATAGTTACGTAATGTAACTGTCGAGAATTCATTACGTCATCAGGGAGTCTATTCTCAGCTAAGTCTCCAGGCAATGCGCGGACACTAGGGACTCATATAAAAATAATAATAATTCGGTGGATGGAACAGCTAGCGAGGACTGAATTCCAAAGCACTGAAAAAGTTCACTGCTTCTGGTCATATGGCAGATTCTAAAGAATCAATCACGTGACACTGAGGCTAGTCGGAAGGATTGGGGTAGTAATATATATATATATATATATATATATATACACTCACTTATATATATATGTGTGTGTGTGTGTGTGCGTGTGTGTATGCATGTACATATGATATATATGTATACATTTGTGTGTGTATTTGAGTATTTACTTTTATAACCGATCTTCTTGTATGCCTTGTAGTGCATTGTACGATGTCCAGAGCAAAACCATCTACTCCTTACTTTGCAACTTCATGTTTGGATAACTGCATTTATTGGATTTTATTATAATTGTTTCTACTTTAGGCACAAGGCCAGCAATTACTCAGTTCATTACTGGTACTTTATTTTATCGACCCCGTAAGGATGAAGGGCAAAGTTAACCTCGGCGGGATTTGAACTCAGTTCGTAAAGGGACGTAACTATGCTGGAAAGCATGGCGTCCGACCCTCTACCGATACTGCCAATCCACCGCCCTGGATTTTAATATAATATTGTTGGAAACGTGAATTCATTGTATTTTTATTCACCATTTTTTAAGGTACTTTCCACAACAAATGATATTCGTTATACATTATTTTTATAATGTATTCAATCATGAGGCTACAATTATATTAGGGTACCACACTCAAGGATCTCAGTGAAGCCTATCCGCTCATATACGTATTCAGTTTGGTACTGTCTTTATGGATCTTTTTGGTGGAGGCACGGTAATAAATGAAAGCAACAGATGCATAAACTCATACTAGATATATAGATATACGTAAGTACACATAAGTATCATACAAGATATATAGATATACATAAGTACACATATGACTGTACCCTCGCCCACAGACACTCACTCATATGCACGCACGTGTGTGATAAAAACTCATTTACTATAGCCACAGATCATCCCAAATATTGTAGCTAAAAGTGAGTAGACGGAAATTTGCTGAAAGTTCATCGGATTGACTGCATATGTAATTCAAAGGACTACTCTTGACACAGACTGTGTCATGTTGGATCTCCTGAGAATTACGTTAACTCTTTGAGGGTCTCAAACTGTTTGGTTACAACACACGTTGAACTAAAATTTGTCTGTAGAATAAGGTATCTGATTAGAAATACTAAGGACTTCGCAATGATAGATCGAGAGACTAGATCCTAAATTGATCACAATGTCTATCATGGAAAGAACAATGCTATGTAAATAAACATGTATATATGATGTTATTATGTTCATGACGTTACGTACTCCGCTGAAAGTGGAAATAACGATGGATTCGATTTTCGTGGAATACTCTACCACGAGGTTAACTTTGCCTTTCATCCTTACGAGCTCGTTCAAATAAAGCACCAGTAATGCATTGCGTAATTGCTGGCCTTGTGCCAAAAGTAGAAACAATTATTAGAGGGTCGGACGCCATGCTTTCCAGCATAGTTATGTCCCTTTCCGGTCTGAGTTCAAATACTACCGAGGTTAACTTTGCCTTTCAACTTTACGGGGTCGATAAAATAAAGTACCAGTAATGCACTGGGATAATTGCTGGCCTCGTTCCAATAGTAGAAACAATTATTACTAGTTAGTATCGTTAATCAAACATCCGCAACACCCATCGATAAAAACGATGGTGGTCCATTTATTGTGTGTGTGAGTGTGTTTCCACCTATATGTGTGTGTATGTATGTGAAAGTTGTTACAAAAAGCCATTTAGTGCGTTACTTATCCAACAACAAGATTTATAACGCTCGTTAAGGAATTAGTATTAATCCTAGCTGGGAAATCGCAGCGAATCTTTTTGAATATACGACAACTGTGAGGAAGAGATGCTGGAAAAGCGAGCTAGAGAAAGATAGAATGAGAGGAAAAGAGAGAGTGTCAGCTAGAATGAGAGACACGTGATTTGTGCAATATCGACAGAAGCTGAAATACACTGAGACAGATGGAGGAGTGAGAGTGAAAGGAGAGAGAGAAGTAAAGAGAGAGATGTGATGAGTGTAATAATGCCAAAAACTTGAATTAAACAGAGTGAGAGTTGGAGGAGGGGGAGGGAGGACTGCGTGAAAACAAAACAGTAACACTGAAAGGGTGAAACAAAGTGTAAGCGAGAAAGCATATGCATTTGATGGAAAGACTGGTAGATTAGCTAATAATGAACGTGAGGTTGTATTTGTATCAGAGGAAGAAATGATTTCAAAATCAGCGCGCGCGTGCGTGTGAGTGTGTGTGTGTGTGGGGGGGGGGGGGGGAGAGAGAGAGATAGAGAGGAAGAGAGAGAGAGAGAGAGAGAGAGAGAGAGAGAGAGAGAGAGAATGTGTATATGTGATTTTGAACAAAACTTGAGAATGACAGAGGGAAATGAAAAAATGCATTTCGGGAGACATGATGAGAGAAAGAAGGGGAAATTGAAAAGAATAGAAAATAACATTTGAAAAATATTTAGAAATTTTAGCATGATCAAGAAGACACAAGGAATATATAGGATAGTGATAGGGAATATGTATAATATGAATAAACATACATACATATACGCATGATGGTGGCTGCCCCTCGTTATCGAGTATGGCCAGTGCACGATATAACATTATAAGTAATTATCAATTAATGCTATCGTGAAATGCTTGTGCGTGAAGATTTTTTTAAAAGTGAGGAAAGAATGTTCTCTAAGCCAAACCTACTCTCTGAGCGAAAGTATCTATAACCAGAAAAGAAGAAAAGATCAACATCATCGGTAACTAGTGAGCCGCAGGTTTTATGTCGGAGTTATCCCAGTTTCCTGAGTTGCCTTCTCATAGAAGAATGCCCTGTCAAAGGCTAGAGGTCCTTCTCTCTCAGTGATTTAACCGCGCGATCGGTTATCCAGCCTGATTTTTTTCTATGTCCCCGTGCATATACATAGATGTATACATGTATATATACATGTATACATGTATATATATACATATATACATATTTACACATTTTTGGATGGTCGCATACATACATACATGAAGATTGCAGAGTCTTCACAGACGATTACCGTCTGTTTTGATTGACTCTTTGTTATCATCCCATCTGCGTCCATGACTTCGTAGATGACTTTGCAGGCCAGCATGGTTTACGACATGTGACAAAAGAGAGTTGTGCTTTGCACAGGACCAGGGGCGGTCACCCTGTGGGACATAATCTATATGTATCACCATATGATTATTAGTCCGGAACTCGTTCTACACACTTTGCTGCATCTCACGCACGTTGTTTCGCCAGGTCATCGTTGAGTGTTGTTGCGGTTGGTTATCCTTTCATGTGACTTCAGGAGATTAACATAACCAACCTTTGAGAGGAGTACTCGCTGACAGAATAGGCATGTCCAACTACTGATGACTTCATCATACATACATACATGGTGGCTGCCAACTCGTTTTCAAGTACGGCCACTACTTTATATCCATGTAGGAGGACCCCTACCGATGCGCTGAACGAGTGTGACTTTTCAGTCCGGCCAGCGACTTGAAAACTTTGGTACAAACATTACACATGTGACAATTATTGACACATAGTGCTGGGCCCATGGTACCATGTGACGACAAGTGCAGAGAGATCTCCAGATATAAAGCAATGCCTGTGCCGTGAAGTTTTTATAGTGAGCAAAGGCACTGCACAAAGCCAGTCCCACTCTCTTAACCAAGATGATATTTACCAAAAAGAAGAACAAGTCAACATCATTGGATATCATCAGGGTTGCAGGTGTGATATCAGAGTTTTCCTTCTCCTAGAATTCTGCCTTGACAAAGGCTAAGGGGTCATCTCTCCCGGTGATTTTGGATGGCCATTGACTATTAAGAGCTCCTTTGCCCTTTGACAGGTTTTGTTTTTAGTCCTGCAGGATGTCCAAAGTCACCCTCCTCACCAAGAAACCTTGGTGGGGTTGCCAGTTTAGTCGCCAACGACCCGACCATGGGACAGGTTGTACTGGGATACATGTTACCAGTAGCACCAACTGGTGACCTGACAAAACATAAAACATACATACATACATACATACATACATACATACATACATACATACATACATACATACATACATACATACATACATACATACATACAGAAGTATATATATCAGGTCGCTCTTCAGCGTTACCAGTAACTTGTAACCCAGTACCACCTGTGGTTGGTCAGGTCGTCGATGTCTAAAACGGCAACCCACCAAGCTTGCTTGGTGGGAAGGGTGGTTTTTGGACACCCTGTGGGCCGAAAAAACATAACCCCTTATGAGAGTTAACGGCCATCCAATAAAGTATTTTCTTGTGAAGCGAGATTCCTAGTCTTCATTAAGATATCTCTCTAGGAGAAAGTCACTCTGATATAAAACCTGCGACGTCGTTCGCATACACTAATGTAGACCAGTTCTTTTGGGGTAAATGCATTCGATGTTCAGATGGCATTACTCGAAATCGAGTTGCAGCCATCATCATCATCATGTATGTATATATGTATATACATATGTATGTATGCATGTATGTATGTATGTATGTATGTTTTCTCTTTCTCTTAATTTCGAGTATATTTTTTTGACCGGCCACCTTCCTGGTGGCAAGGTTGTAAAAGAAAAGAAATTGTCATCCCTTGAATCGCAAGAATGTTTTGCATATTTTGAAGGTGCCAGCTATCGCAGCCATTTGTAGACTATGAATTAGGGAGCTGCGCTTTTTGTCCGCAAATCCAAGTTCGGTCATACTTTGGTCCAAGCGGGTTGGTATATAACCCGTAGCACCAATAATGATGGGTATGAAGCTAAAGGTGTATCTTGGATACTGGATTTGTAAGCTCCTCATCAATGGTCCGTAGATGTCCTCCTTCTCCTGTATTTTTCTGACAACGTTTACATCAAGTGGGCAGCTGATCTCCACAACAGAACACGTTTTCAATGTGTGGTCCCAAACTACAATATCAGGCCGGTTGTGCTTTAATTTGGTGGCAGTTTTTATTTTCAGGTTCCACCAGTATTCCTTAGTGCCATCTGTCTCAATATATTCTTCCTCGTTTGTTGTTAATTTTGTTTTCCGAAGTGCGTTCCAGATAGTTCTAGCTATCCCATCGTGTCTCATGGGGAGGTAGTAGCGAGATGACATTCTTTCGCAGCTGGCAACAATGTGGCTTACATCCTCGATCTTTGTTTTACATAGCCTACATTTATTGTCAGCTGCTGGCCCTCCTCTTTTGTGCAGCAGATATTTGGTAGGGAGTTCTTGTTCCTGTATTGCATAGAGATATCCCTCAAGGTGTGATGTCATAAACTTGTCGGAACTCCATGCCAGGCTTTTTGAGTGGT
Source organism: Eledone cirrhosa (assembly GCA_964016885.1). NCBI lineage: Eukaryota > Metazoa > Mollusca > Cephalopoda > Octopoda > Eledonidae > Eledone > Eledone cirrhosa. The sequence continues at coordinate 347,018,447 of OZ024743.1, forward strand.
TTATCCCCTCTATGGTCTGTGTTTTACGCCTCAAGTATCCATGCACAACTTTCTCTGTAAATTGGTCAATTTTTTTTTCTTGTTTGAACATTGAATAGGATCTTCCGATTTCTCTGGGTGAGAGATTTATATCAGGCTTTATTCCATATCTCTCCTCCAGATCAGTCGCTATTCTAATGATATTTCTTTTTTCATGCTCATAAACCTGAGCAAGATGGTCGCCAACCTTTTTCCTCTGTTGAAGGTGTTGCTTCAGTGTTACTATCCGGGTCTCATATGTTGTTAATATTGATTTTAGACCCCGGCCACCTTCCTTGCGTGAGAAGTATAGCCTATCCACATCACCATTGATGTTAAAGTTCCCAGTAACACTGAGAAGTTTACGAGTTCTAACATCCATCTCACTTAGTTCTTGCAATGACCAGTTCAGTAGGCCAAATGTTGGCGTTAGAATTGGCACAGCATAGGTATTGTGGGCAATGTATTTGTTGTATGCTGACAGTTCTGATGACCATATTTTTTTTACTCTTCTGAGGTATTCAGTTCTGATTCTCTCCTTATTTATGGGTCCATCATATCTGACATTCTCATCCTGTCCAAGATATCTGTAGTTGTCACCTGACTGCAGAGGTTGTATTGTCAGGCCGTTCATATCTAGATTTCTAGAGGAGGGCACAGCTCTTCCACGTTTTACTGCCAAATATGCACACTTGGACTCACCAAATTTCATTTTGATGTCGGTTGAAAATTGTGTAATGAGGTCCAATTGTTTCTTGATGTCATTGATATTTGGCCCATACAACTTCAGGTCATCAACAAAGAAAAGATGGGAGATACTTCTGGGCCCACTTCTTTGTCCACCTTGTTTCCTGAGTAGGTAAGATAGTGGATTCAGTGAGAGAACGAAGAGTAGTACTGACAAGCTATCACCCTGAAAGATGCCCTTCTGGCAATGTATCCTATCAGTCTTAACCTGCTCCTTCTCACCTCTAAGGATCAAATTGGTGTACCAGTTCTTGGTCAGGCGTTCAACAGCAGCTACTAATGGTTGTGGGACTTTAGCTAACTGTAAGGCCTTAATAATCCACCCATGAGGTACACTATCAAATGCTTTTTGATAGTCCAGCCACACGACAGTCATGTTTCTGCGATTCTTTGTTGTTTTTTCCTGAATCATTTTGTTAGTTAGTAGGTGATCTATGCAACCCCACACCTCCCTCTTTCCACCAGCTTGCTCAGGTGTTATGATGTTGTTGGTAGCACAGTGATCCTGTAAGAACAGGTTAAGGCACCCAGTATATAATTTATACATGATGTTTTGGCAGGCAATTGGGCGGTAATTTTTAGCAAGGGTGGTTTGGCTATTTTTGGGAATGAGGAGAGTAGTTGCAGTTGATAACCATCTGGGCAGTTCTTGTGTGCCCTTAATGGTTTCTGTAAACAGCCGTATGAGATCTTGCCGATAGAAAGTGAAATTCTTCAACCAGTATCCTGTAATGAGGTCTGGGCCTGGCGATTTCCTATTCGACATTTTCTGTAGAGCTGTTTCCAGTATTGACCCATCTATGTCATATTGTTTTGTCTGGACATGTTGGCAGTAGTCCTGTTCCAGTTGTTTTAGCCAATTAGCTTGTCTGTTGAATCCGTCATCCGTTTCCCATACAGATCTCCAGTAGTTCTCAACCTGTTCTTTTGAAGGGGTGTCATTTACAGGGATTGAGCTTTTGCCACCGAAGCTGCGATAAACTGATTTAGGATCTCTGGCAAACAATCTATTTAGCACTTGTCGTTTATGGGCTGTTGACTTATATTTTAGTCTTTCTGTTGTAGCTGTGAGTTGTTGTTTCAACTGGTGTAATTTGGAGTTCAAAGTTTTAAATTTGGTATCTCCAAATCGTCTCTCTACATATGTATGTATGTATGTATGTATGTATGTATGTATGTATGTATGTATGTATGTATGTATGTATGTATGTATGCATGTATGTATGTATGTATGTCAAGTCACCACTTGGTGCTACTGGTAACATGTATTCCAGTACAACCTGTCCCATGGTCGGGTCGTTGGCGACTAAACTGGTACCCCCACCAAGGTTTCTTGGTGAGGAGGGTGACTTTGGACATCCTGCAGGACTAAAAACAAAATCTTTCAAAGGGAAAAGGAGCTCTTAATAATCAATGGCCATCCAAAATCACCGGGAGAGATGACCCCTTAGCCTTTGTCAAGGCAGAATTCTAGGAGAAGGAAACCTCTGATATAACACCTGCAACCCTGATGGTATCCAATGATGTTGACTTGTTCTTCTTTTTGGTAAATATCATCTTGGTTAAGAGAGTGGGACTGGCTTTGTGCAGTGCCTTTGCTCACTATAAAAGCTTCACGGCACAGGCATTGCTTTATATCTGGAGATCTCTCTGCACTTGTCGTCACATGGTACCATGGGCCCAGCACTATGTATCAATAATTGTCACAAGTGTAGTGTTTGTACCAGAGTTTTCAAGTCGCTGGCTGGACTAAAAAGTCACACTCGTCAGCGCATCGGTAAGGGTTCTCCTACATGGATATAAAGTGGTGGCCGTACTCGAAAACGAGTTGGCAGCCACCATATGTATGTATGTATGTATGTATGTATGTATGTATGTATGTATGTATGTATGTATGTATGCATGTATGCATGTATGTATGTATTGTTTCTCTGTTTCTTGAACACGTACGCGTATAAATATATACACATATACGTCACTACTATCAGTTAAATCAGGCATTTCAAACGTGCGGCCTTTTACAAGAACACCTGCGGCCCGCACAAATGTTTTTAAAAGCGCAACCTGTTTTTTCTTCGCATTATAAAATAAAAAAAAATTAGTTGTCATGTGTGCCCTTAGTTGTCGTGTGTGGCCCTCTGACAACACATATGTGACCCACCTGGCCCTCAACGAATCTTCAGTTTTACATGCCTAAACTAAACTTTATTTTAATCTGTAATCCATGTTTCATTTGTGTCGCACCTCATTTCTCTCTCTCTCTATATATATATTTATATATATAATTTGTTAGTTGAAATAATTAAATTAAATTAATTCAACAGTTAAACACACATAGGAATAATAAGCTTGTTACCAAAGAGCCTGAGGATTGACAAGGAAAGCGATGAACGACACATCTTTTTAACTATGGTTTTGAAAGTAGATTTATAATTATTAGTTTTCATTATACTGTTGTAGATGTCTCGGTAGATAATTTTGAGGAATCACAGATGGTGGTGATCCTGGTCTGAAGTTCGATCATAGTCGGGTGTAGGGTTCCGGGTAAAACTTTTCAGTTTTTTTCTATGGGATATAAAATAAAAATTGCAAAGGATTACATGTACCTTTTGACCAGGATTGAACCCAAGACCAAGATCTCCACCGTCTCTAGTACCTACCGCTAGACCGCTGAGACATCTACGAAAGTCAATTGAAAATTCATACTTAAAAACCTACTTTCGAAATGTTCAATACAAAATAATGTGGTGTCGTTCATGTCTTTCTTAATGTTATTGCTCCTACTAGAGATCAACTTCAAAATCAATTGGGTGTACCATAAACTACATCCTCGTTTTGTTTCTCATCTATCTAGATAAGGCAAGCACACCTGCGGCCCGCTCAAAGTTTTTACTGCGCGAGCATGTTTTATCTTTGTAATAATATGTTTTATCTTTGTAATTTTTCGATACAATTTTTTTTTTAGGCAATTTTCTGTCAACTACTTTTAACTTCCGACGAATCACGCGCAGCTCATTAACAGTTGTAAACAAAAAACTTTCTTTCAAAATTTCAAAACTTTTCTTTTAGAATGGCTACTGCTTCTCCAGCCTTTAAGTAACAATTTAAGTAACACATTTTTCTGCAATACATTTTATTAAATGAATTTAATTAGTTGTAATGTGCACAATTAGTTGTCGTGTGCGGCCCTCAGACAACACATATGTGACCCATGCGGCGCTTGGAGGACCCTCTGTTTGACATGCCTGGGTTAAATCATATCTATTAATATATTACCACGCTAAACTTGAATTTCTTAGTTTATATTATACTCTTGCTAAAGATTTAAATGAAAAATATATATGCTAAGTAGCGACTTTTAAATTGCTATGAAAGATGTTTACATCTGGCAAGCTCATATTGGATGGAATCCGCAATTATTTAGTGGTTACTGATATAATCTGTTTCTTGCTCTTTACGTATAATGTTTTAAATAAATAAATTTATTTTTCTGGACAATTTACTATCCGCTGATGCAGGTCCCGAGCCGATGTATATTCCTATATGTGTATATGTTCACAAAACATAATTTATGTGCGGAAAATATACATAATGTTATATTTGGGGAGGTTTATGTTGTTATAATATTGCCAGAAAAATATAGTAAAACACATTCACTATTTGGTTTGGGTTGGTTTTAGCTTCAGTATGTGTTTTATACTTTCAGCTAGCAATCAATGCTTATCTTTGATTGACCAACCGTTAAAAATATAGATATAAATATAGTTAGTCAGAGATCTTTCGTCACTTAGCTGTGACATCTTCAGTTATGTTTTCATGTTCCTCCCGTTGTATTCCTGTAATAAAATATACTGAAGCGAAAACCAACCCAAACCAAACAGTGAGAGTGTTTTACTATATTTTTCTGTCAATATTATAACAACATGTCCCTCCCCAAACATAAAAATATCTGTTTGAACGTACCATTTAATATCAAAACCTACCAAAACAAATCCATCGCCGTCGCAATTTACAGAATATATATATATAATTCAAAATGTTTACCATGTTTATTTTCAAGAGTCATTTAAAGACATATATATATAAAGCAACGAAACAACGTTTTTCAATCGACTGTTGAGGTGTGTGTGTGTGTGTGTGGTATTTAAACATTTTGTTAGACTTGTGAACTCTAAAGTACAAGCCGCACTGTCGGCTACGATTCGAAACCGTTTAAATCCATTACCGACAACTGATAAGCACGGAAGACATTTGTCCTTTTCTGTTACCATCTTCGTCTCATCTAAATATATAACTTTGATCAACTAAACATCTCCATTCTTTTATATGTTTCTGTTGTTTGTTTTTTTTCTTTTCGTTTTTTACAGTATATAATTTTAGTTACTTTTGGTATTAGTTATGAAACTACGCACATTTATTATTATTACTATATATATATATACAGAGTCGATAAAATAAAGTACCAGTAATGTACTAGGTAATTGCTGCCCTTGTACCTAAAATAGAAACAATTACTATATATATATATATATATAACGAAGGAAATGTAGTAAGGAACCCGATGGACCATGACGCACCAAAGTAGCCAATACTTAGGGTAGTAGAGTGGGTAATAGGAACAAGTATAACCCCGACGGCAGAGCTCAAGCCGTTTCGACGGCTGATTCTGGCATCCAGAATTAGCCGTCGAAACGGCTTGAGCTCTGACGTCGGGGTCATACGTGTTCCTATATATATATATATATATATATATATATATATATATATATATATAGGTATATGTATACGTATATATATATATATACATATATATATATATATATATATATATATATATATATATATATATATATATATAGGTATATGTATACATATATATATATATATATATACATATATATATATATATATATATATATATATATATACATATATGTATATATATATATATATATATTTATATATGTATAAATGAAATGTATAGAAATTGTTGTAGCGAGAAGCTAACAGTATTCCATAACATATATGTGACTATAGCGTGAAAATGGGAAAATAGTTAACATAAGATATGGGAAAAATAATTCAGACTCAATTCAAAAGGAATCAGGATATAGATTTATCCAACAGCATTTAGAGAAATCCAGAGAAAAATCAATAGAGCCTTAACTCATGATAAAACAAAGTCTAAAGTACTCAACCTTCAATTTGGGACAACTTCAAACGCTCTGTATAGTCTTGAAAAGACTATTTCACGAAAACTTTCAGTGGGGATGGTCACGGTTGGATTTCGTTCATCAGCAGAGCTCAACATGGTAACCAAGGGAATTTAAAAGCAGGCTAGTTTAACATCATGCGTGGTTATTAAAATAAACGCACATGTGGAAAAACAGGGCTGGTGACGTCAGAATGAGACAAATGTTTGTTTACATGAAACAACAGTCAAAAACATTCCGAAAGAAAACTCTACAGAAGGAGTTCAGCAAAAAGAAATATCATCGCGGTATATATATATATATATATATATAAATATATACACATATATACACACACACACAGATATATATATATACACACAATGTCACAATGACACGTACTAAATCATTATATTTAACCACTGACATAGTTCTACTATCAGCAATGACCTGTTATCGATCTATGATAAACAGGTCATCTCTCAATAGCTCTCTCCCTCCTTCCCTACCATCGCTCTCTTTCTCTTTTTCTGTCTCTCATCCTCTTTATCTGATCGTCTGTGCGTCTGTCAGTTTATGAGTTGTCTAACTGTTTATTTGACTGTCTGTCTGTCAGTCGATTATCATACCCTCTCTAACCTCATTATAATATTTCCCCACTTAATGTAGTCTTTCTTTTTTTTATTATATTTTTAATTATTTAATTATTCATTTATTTCTTGTTTTTAAATCGATTACGTAAGTAGGTTAATTCTACTAAGCAGGTTAATACTGGCATTGATAGTGACTACTAATAGCAATAATATTAACACCATCAAAAATATCAACATCACCACCACCACCGCCGCCGCCAACACAACCACAGGCGCCGTCAACACAACCACTATCATCACAATCTTCCAACCAGCACCAGCACCCACCACCAACAACTTCACCTCTATCACGATCATCAGCATCATCATCACAGCCGCCGCCCCCACACCACTACCACCACCATCACTATCACCGACGCCGACGCCGACACCGCCGCCGCCACCACTATCAATAATTGTTTCTACGTTAGGCACAAGGCCAGCAATTACCCAGTGCATTACTGGTACTTTATTTTATCGACCCCGTAAGGATGAAAGGCAAAGTTAACCTCGGCGGGATTTGAACTCAGATCGTAAAGGGACGTAACTATGCTGGAAATCATGCGTCCGACCCTCTACCGATACTGCCAATCCACCGCCCTATCAATAATATCCCGGAACAATATCCCCACAGCCAACACAATAACTAGCTCGACTACAACTGCTAGCAAAGTCCCCATCATCACTACACACAACAATACCACTGCCATTACTATAAACACCATCACTACGATCAACATCATAATTATAATTGTTTCTACGGTTGGCACAATGCCAGCCATATCCAGTGCATTACTGGTACTTTATTTTATCGACCACGTAAGGATGAAAGGCAAAGTTAACCTCGACAGGATTTGAACTCAGAATGGCAAGGGCCGTAACTCTATACGTCAAAGCATGGCGTCCAACCCCCTACCAATACTGCCAATCCAATCATTATTATCTTTACAACTGCCTTTCATCCTTACGGGAGTCGATAAA
>OZ024743.1:347031016-347035795 GCA_964016885.1 Eledone cirrhosa
GTCTTTTAGACCAGAGTAGTGCTAGAACAATGTGAAAAAGGAGCTAGATCAAATACGCAAAACACTGAGTCTTGCACCCATCAATTTTCCCCAACTCACAGCAACTTTATTTTATTGACCCTTTAAAAAATAAATGTAAATTTAACCGTCGTGTTATGGTTTTGATGCGGTTGATATCATATTCATTGTTGTTGATTTTTAATTTGCTGCTCTTGTTTATCAACAGGTCAACAGCGATCAAGTATTTAAGTAGCCGTAACCATACTATACAGCAACCATTGTAGTGGAATATCTTGGATAATAAAAGCAGATGTTGATGATGGCTTTCGTATTTAAGAAGGGGCTGTGTCCATTACTCCTGCAGACGTTTCCACACGGGACAGACTAATGCCATTATTTTCAATTAGAAAATGTGGGCGTATTTGACCCTTGCATTTCCTTTTCCTTTTCAATGCATTAGGGTGTGATTTTGAGGCTAATGTACTGCTAGATTCAGTGCCTAAAGACAATAATACCATACTATCAAAGCCATTACCACTGTCACAATTTCAAACAGCTTCAGTGACCTCTTCTCCTCACACACTCTACAATACGCTCTAATAACGGAAATAATTCTTTACGCCTTCTAGATCTTCTCAATATCCGAACCAAAGTTATTTAAAAAGGAGAGAGAAAAATATACACATTGAAGTACGAAGGATTGGTTCTACTATAGTTATAAACATATGCGAATGGTCACCTTTTAGTTTCAGGCGGGCCTGACTTGAGATAAAACGACAAATGGAACACCAGCAACAATAATTCTTATAAATGTTGCAGTTTTAGAGATTTCCTACTCTATATTCAGGCATCATATCGTTTACCCACCAATATACACAGTTAATAGTAACTTAATAGACTCCACATAACTCTGACAGCCACTCATTCATTCTACTTACTTAGTCTTGGAGGGTCTACACGCTGGATGAGCATGGTTTTAATGTACTAAGTAGACACATACACATTCACATACATACATTCAGATACACATGCAGATACACAGAGACACACACACAACAGCACCTGTATGTACTTACATTTACAGAGAAATATATATATATATATGTTTCTGTGTTTATGTGTGTGTGCCTCAATGTTTGTTTGATTGTGTACTTGCGCGTATATGTGTGTAGGTCTATGATTTGCATGAGTGTATACTTGTTCTTGCATGTGTAAGTATTTTTTGTACGTGTATGCTTTTTTATATATGTGTAGATACGTACCAACACATACATAAACCTTTGATACAGAGTAAGAGAGAGAGGGAGAGAGAGAGAGAGAGAGAGAGAGAGAGTGAGAGAGAGAGAGAGAGAGAGAGAGAGAGAGAGAGAGAGAGGAGAGAGAGAGAGAAATTGCCTGAGAGAATGAACGAAAGGTGGGAAGAAAATATGAATGTTTCAAGACTGTAATGATTTATTAACCAATATTTAAAATTTATAAATGGATATTTAGTGTATTTTGAAAACAAATCTTTAAAAAATTTCTCGATAATAATATCACGGAATAATCAATTAATCAACCATCCATTACACTTAACCGTTGATCTACCACACACAAACACACACTATATATATATTAAAATAACAGATTAAATTTTAAGTAAAGAATCGCTTAATCGTATTTTCTTCGTTTTTTCCGTTCATTGCCAGCGAACTTCTCCATGAACCACATAAAAGAATATTAGTCTACGACTTCTTGTATACCATAAACGTGGTTTTGTCTTTGCGTGTAATTGTTTTTCACCACCCCAAATAATGACGTATTATCTTAGTTTTTTCCCGTTCTTTGCCAGGGAACGTTTCCACGAACCAAAGTATCGTCTTCCTGTCTTCCTCTGGTTGCAACGTTTTTTGAAATATTTACTTCTGCGTTCACAGATTGACTTTTTTAGTTTCAGAAGATCCCGTTAAGGGTGAAAGCACCGATTCTCTGCGTAAAATTTAATCTGTTATTTTAATAAATATTTGCTCTACGATACTTATATATTTGATATATATTTATCCTTATCGAGCCCTCTTTGGGTTTTAGTCTTCAAATTTATTATTATAACTATATATATATATACACTATTTCGATGGCCGTTGACTGTGTTGAGTTCCTCCTCCCATTGCCGGGACTTGCATTTCATACCGCAGGGTGTGCAAATTTAAACCCCCTCACCAATCAAGTTGGTGGGGTTGCCGGTTTAGTCGCCGACTAAATACAACAACATGCGGCTTCGGAAGCATCCGATGATGTTGATCAGTTCTCCTTTCCAGTAGGGTTTTCGATGCTCAGAGAGTGGGATTGGTCGAGTGCAATGCCTTTCCCCACTTAAAAAAAAATTCAAACCTTTGGCATTGCTTATTCAGGGTCTCTTATAATCTGACAAAATTATAAGTTTGAAGAACAGTCAGACAAGATATATGCAATTCTTTTCCTCCTTAGTCCGTAGAAATCAATTAGAAAAATAAACGGACCTAAGTTTAAAATGTAACTTTGAAAAAATAACAGATAAATGTCACAGACTTTCCTCTGTGAGAAACAGTCAGATAAAATTTACCTAGTCCTTCCTCTTAGTCCATCATATATATATATATATATATATATATATATATATATATATATATATATATATATATATATATGTGTACATATACATGTATATATGTACATATAAATGTATATATACATATATATATATATATATATATATATATATATATATATATATATATATATATATATATATATATATAGGAAAAAGAATGTGGTCATACTTTTTCCTATTACCCACTCTACTACCCTAAGTATTGAGTACTCTGGTGCGTTATGGTCCATCTGGTTCCTTATCACAATTCCTTCGTTATATATATATATATATAAATACACATGAACAAAATATAGGTACGTCAATTTGAAAAAAAAAGACAATCATATTCAGTGATGTTGGTGGAAATATATAGACATATGGATATGTATGTATATGTTGCTGTTGTTCTTGGTGTTGTTGTTGATGTTGATGTTGTTGTTGATGTTGTCGTTGTTGTTATTGATCTTGTTGTTGATGTTGTCGTTGTTGTTATTGATCTTGTTGTTGTTGTTGTTGTTGTTGCTGCTGCTGCTGTTGTTGTTGTTGTTGTTGTTGTTGCTGTTGTTGTTGTTGTTGTTGTTGTTGTTGTTGTTGTTGTTGTTCTTCTTCTTCTTCTTCTTCTTCTTCTTCTTCTTCTTCTTCTTCTTCTTCTTCTTCTTCTTCTTCTTCTTCTTCTTCTCTGCCTTCTCTCACTCATCCTCCACCTCCACCTTTCTTTGTGATTTCCTTCGAACGAAACAGTTCTAGACCTGTAGAAGCTATTTCTATATTAAATATATATATGTATATAATTTGTAATATTTTTACATATATCTGTATGATATACATACCAACAAACATATACATCACATTTTTTAATATAAGGAACGTGTTCTTTGTTTTTATTTCATTGTTTTTATTAATTTATCTTTGACTCTGTTTTCCTGTGATTTTTATCGAACAATTTTCTATGCATCTTCTCTTTTCATGATATTTGGATTACATTGAGTTCTTCATACGGATTGGACACTACCGTATATTTTGGTAGATTTATCTATATATATATATATATATATATATATATATATGTAGCGGCGATGAATTAGTTTAGCGAGACATACAACACAACAGGAGGAAAAAATATAACACCACTGACGATGTTGCAGATGTGCAACGAAAGATTTATGTAAATTATGTAAACTATATATATGTGTGTGTGTCTATATTGTATCTGTATTATTTTTGACCGTCGGTCAGTCAATGGCAACATTGAGGACCGATTAAGTTAGATCGCAGATATAAAAGACAGCGAGAAGCGAAAACCAACCAAACAGTGAGTGTGTTCTGTTATTAATTCTGGCAATATTACACAAATATGACCCTCCCCAAGTATAACAATATTTATATATGTATATACATATATACATATATACATATATATATATATAGTATAGAAAAGGTCTATCTATATATAAAGAGCATATTGTTATACTGGTATGTATGTATGTGGTTTTGTTATGTTTCTATATTAAAGTAATTTAATAATGCTATGTATGCATGATCCCGTAACTCTTACAGCGTTCCTTAGGGCATTTTAAACCTGGCGGAGCCAATATCCTCTCCAGTTCGGAACACAACAGATTTTTTCAAAGAAGAAGAGAATTTGATAGAATGGATGTGCGAAAGAGATAAAGAGGAAGAATCGACACACATACTTGACTGTTGTTACTTTTTTATTGACATCGAAAATATTAAAGGCAAATCTGACTTCGGCGGCATTTGAACTCAAACAGCAGACATCAGAAACGAATACCACAATGCATGCTATCCGATAGTCTAACAATTTTACCATTTCGATGCCTTCTAATAATGGTTTCTTATATAGGCACAAGACCAGCATCGACGCCTTCTAATAATGCTATACATATATGCATACATACGTTTGTATTATGATTTTATGTAGAAATATTATGTGAGCAATCGTATCACCGAAATCTAACTATATTCCCCGCCATCACCACTAGCATTATTACCACCACTTACATTGCTATCACTACTTACACACACATTTACACACAATTATATGCTAAATGTCTACTTATGATATATCGTTTTTTTTTTCTATATATATTTGTTTGGCATTCGTTTTGCAGAGAGAGATAGAGAGAATTTCAAACAGACTGAAAGTC
>OZ024743.1:347035995-347075995 GCA_964016885.1 Eledone cirrhosa
TATATATATATATATATATTATATATATATATATATATATATATATATATATACATATATATATATATATATATATATACATATATATATATATATATATGTGTGTGTGTTTATATGTATATATATGCATATATATGTATGTATATATGTGTGTGTGTGTAAGATCCAAATTTAATATGACAGAAATTATTTCAATAATTACTACTATCTTATTGTTATAACTTTTATGCAGCAAACGTGCACACCATATATATACATACATACTTACATGTATATATATATATATATATATATATATATATATATATATATATATATATATATATATATATATATATATATACATGTATACATATATACATACATATATATATTTGTATATATATATACATATATATATATATATATATACATATACATATACATATATACATACATTTATATATATATATGTATATATATACATATATACATACATACATGTATATATATATATATATGTATATATATATATATACATAAATATACATATATATATTACATGTATATATATATATGTGTATGTGTGTGTGTATGTATGCGTGTGTGTGTATGTGTGTGTATGTGTGTGTGTGTGTGTATGATACTAATGGCGTCGGATAAGATGATGTCAGAAGTGGTGTTAATATTAGTTTCCGGTCATGTGCCTATATTAATAACCACTATTAGAATTACGTTACTGTAGGTGGTGAAGATGTTGGCACTGTTGATATGTGCTTCTTGTTAATGATATAAATATATATATATATATATATATATATATATATATATATATATATATATATATACATAAAAATATATATACATATATAAGCATATATATATATATATATATATATAAACATATATATATATATATATAAAAATATATATATATATATATATATATATATACATATATATATATATATATATATATATATATATAAATATATATATATATATATATATATATATATATATATATATATATATATATATATATATATGTATATATGTATGTATGTATGTATGTATGTATATATACATATGCATAGGATTATATATATTTGTGTGTGTGTGTGTGCGTGTTTGCGTACGTGTGTGTGTGCGCGTGTATGTGTGTGTGCATGTGTATATGTGTGTTTGTCTGTGTGTGTACGTGTTTTTTGCTGGTAGTTCTGGTTCTGGTAGTGCTCAAAATAATCTAACGGAAATTAAGTTAGCGTTGTTGTTAATATTCTTGTTTATTATTATCATCATTATTATTATTATCATCATCATTATCATCACCATCATTATTATTAATGTTGTTACTTTTCTTTATTTATTCACGTTGTTGTTATTTCTGTGACGTTTAAAATGCGTGGATGATGTTGCTGATGAGTGATGGCGTGCTATTATTGATAATTTCTCATAAATATTTCTTTGTTTATTTATGTATTAAAAAATTATTTATTTATTATTGAAACATTTTGTTTTTTCTAGGGTTGTCTGTTTGGAAATGTTGCTAGCAATATATTTTGGCTGATAGATAACCTCATTTCTCATCAACAATCTTGCAGCAATCATCACCGTTACCTTGGCTACTAACGCCAGCAACGTGTTCATCATCATCACTTCATTGTACATCGTTATGATCATCATCATCATCTGTAACAACAGCAGCAGCAGCAGCAGCAGGTGTGGCTGCAGTATTATCCTCATAATTATCATCGTGTTCATTAAGGCTTTCGTCATCACTTTCATTACCATGTTTGTCATCATCATCATCATCATCATCATCATCACCATCAATCTCACCATCATCCTCATCATCATTATTAAAATCATCCCTATCACCAACACTATCACCATCAGGGATTATAAAACCACTTGTTTCATTTGAGATATGCATTCTATTTCATCATTTGATATTATTTTGTAAGGTTTTTGTTCATTTGAAGATAGATACTCACCTCCTGGAACAAGTACTGACAAATGACACCTATAGCGTTCCGATTTTGGATACCTCCCCTACCTCTGCTATGATGTCAACCAATAAACCTATACATGACAAAATATACTGCTAGGAGATCATGTGAATGCAGCTATGTGATCAATTATCTGACCAGAAATATCCACCAAATTTTTATTAGAATGCGGTGTCGCCTGTAATAAAACGGAAAGTCTAATTGTATAATTGTCTATTTTTGTGTCATGCCTCTTAATGGGTTCACCTTTATATAATAGAATATGTGTTTGCGCACCGGAACGCTAAGATGTGTGGTTGTTGTGTTGGCATTGTGTTGGTTCTAATATTTGTTTTTTCACGGAACCCTTATATGCTTCTCGAAAAATCGCTGAAACCACACCTGCATTTTACAGGCAGTCCTTATCATCTTTAATTTAATGAGACTTCAAACATTTTAGAGGGATAATTTGTTTCTATAAATAAAGATAAAATATGATAAATGTTTTTTTTTAAATTAAATTTCATTAAAATCCACTGAAGTCTAGACTTCTGTCTGGAAACAGATTCCTCGGAGCCAATTTTCGAAACAGTGATACAGGGTGTAAGAGATAGGAAATCGGCTGTGTACTGCAATCGATTTATCACTGCATCTGCCACATGAATCCTATTGATGTGGATATTTCCTTTTCTATTGTACCATGATAGCCTATTACATGTTCTCACAGATTTACAATCGAATTCATTTACCCCAGTTCATGAGGGATAATTTATTTTAACGATATGTGAAACTTGAAATGAAAAACACATAAATATATTGACATCTGGACCAAGTGACTAATGAATGTGCCAATTAACAATCAAGCGTGCTAGATACAATAAAACTCTAAAAATACATTTGAACATACAGCTAATAATGTGTTAATACAAAGGCTAACTATATTACATTCTGAGATGTCCAGTTTACTTGATCTCAAACAAAACAGAAAATAACAGTGTTTCCTAGTCAGTTTAGTCTATGTCCTCCATCACCCAGGAAACTTCGAGAGATTTGATGCGCAAACCACTGACGTATATCTAAACACGGGTTAGGATTAAACAGTTTTAAATGTTATAATGTTAAGCCTGATAGTTTTTATAGAAACATATATGCAATGTATGAAACTGAGTACAATACCAAGATTATCGTCACGTGATTCCGAAACAGGTGTTTGATCAATTAATTAGATATTCTTGATGTATCTGAATTGCAATGGAATGTCCTGACCAATGCGAAAGAGTACACAGTGGGACACCTCCAGTGCAACACCTGCTCCAAGGAAATTATACATATGTTGCTTGCTAATGAACCACTAATCAAGATAGAGATTGAACTCAATACATCATGTAGACAGAGGATATATAATATAATATTGAACCTCAAATCCGCACACGACTACAAAGTGTAAAACCCTTTGCTACTCTTATGTTCATATAGAGCACTAACCTCTTTATACATTGAAACTAATGACACAGATTGTTTACAAGGCACACACCAGTATATGGCGTACCTAACACACACTCAACAATATGAGTGACAATTAGTGATTGCTACTCGAATATAAACCCTTCAAACAGTAAATAACTCAGACGTCCCTACATAGCTGTCCAATTTAGCAACCCATTATGCCAAACAATTTTCCAAGACTGAATTACACATTAAGACACATACCCCGAATCTGCGTAATAATAAGACACCAAAAATAACAATTCCTCGTAGTAATAATCAAAGAAATTATACACACAATACTACTGGTATACACCAAAACCCGCCATGGAAACTACATAACTTTCAGAAGAAATCACAAATGAGATTAACAATTCATCAAAGAAAACCATTCAGTAACACAAAAGTAGTTCAACTATATTCCAAAAATCTGCCTGTAGTATGAAGCATATATTACGAAAGAATAACGAAACAACCATGATACAGAGCACTTAGCAATAACCAACAACATTAACTAACCAACGAAAGGCTTAAACTAAACGCCTGCAACACTCGTTTAATTTATCAAAATATTATCGAAACAGAGAAACATGCCATTACACAACAACTATACAACACCCACGAACAATGCGACCACAAAATATCTTACATCAACACAACCCACTATTTCATTTCTCCCAAAAAGAAACTGACAGTACATCCCATTACAAAACAGTGACGATATACTTAAAAGCTCAAGAAAGGGGACAATACTATATTAACAAACCACCAGAGCCATTTAACTAATTAAACCGTGTAACAAAAATATTTTTTTTCTCTGTTCCTGGCTTGTAATCACTTTTTTTGTGTTGCTTAGGTCCCAAATAAATAATAAAGTGCTATTAAACAGTTAAAAGTTTCGGTTTGTAAAATTGTAAAACTCTAAGCTATTCACTAGAATTTATTTTATGCTGGATTTTACGTTGTATGTAAGTTTAATTTGCTTATGTTAAATGATTTTTTTTATATATGTTTCAGGTTAAATTAAAATTATAAAATAAAGAGTAATACCTAAAGAAAATTATAAAAGTGTAATAAAGTATAACATTGTTAAAAAAGTGGATTAAAGAGATTTACTGATACTGGATTTTCGCACTTTGAATAAAGGGTAAGTTGTGTTTTAAGCATTCGTCTCCAGGATGAAGCAGTGGAACTTGCTCAAGGAGGAAGTGCAGGTGACAAGTCAGAGAAGTCGACACGAACCTTTCTCAGGCTTTTACACTCTTAGGGATAGCCTCTGCTTCTGCCATGACGTGCCTGGACTGTTTGACGTTATTGGGGTACCGTTTGTGTCCAAGCAGTGGCGGCTATTTATAGACAGCTCCACCACAAGTTTGAAGGCTGTGCTCCTCCACAATGGAAACACGTTCCCGACACTGCCCCTGTGCTCATTCAGTCTGCCTGAAGGAAGATTTTACTACAGTGTGAAAGTCCGTGAAAGTCCTCTTAAAGCACTGCAATACAACCAGTATAATTGGGAAATCATTGGAGACTTCAAGATGGTGGCTTTCCTGCTAGGACTCCAAGGAGGCTTTATCAAATTCCAATGCTGCCTCTGCTTTTGGGACAGCAGAGCCACCTCTGACCACTACAAAAGAAAGAACTGGGAGAAGCGAACAGAATTTGTAGTTGGGACCCGGAACGACATGTGGGAGCCATTGGTTGATCCCAGGATTGTGCCCATGCCGCCACTGCACACTAAGTTAGGGTTGATGAAGCAGTTTGTGAAGGCCACTTTTAAGTACCTTCTTGAGTTCTTCCCCAAGTTATCTGAGGCCAAAATCAAAGTTTGAATTTTTGTTGGACCTCAGATAAAGAAGGTGTTTGAGTCTACAGAGTTCTCCAATAAGCTCAATAGGGTTGAGAGAACAGCATGGAACTGTTTCAAGGCAGTTGTTAAGGGCTTCGTGGGCAACTACAGAGCTGAAAACTGAAAACTACTGGTGCAGGATCTGATAAAGGCTTTTGGCGCCATAGGATGCAGGATGTCGCTTAAACTCCATATGCTGGACGCTCACATGGAATAATTCAAGGACAATATGGGCGCCTACTTAGAAGAACAAGGCGAACGATTCCACCAAGATGGGAAAGAGATAGAACGGAGGTACCAGGGTTACTACAATGAAAAAATGATGGGGGACTATATCTGGGGGCTAGTGCGGCAATGCGACCTGGACTACAACCACAAAATCCAGGAAATCCAGTAATTTCTGACGGGTATAAGTTGTTTTATAAGTGTTATTTGTTTTTACTTGTTTGCTTTTAATACGCTTGTGTAATAAAATAAATATATACTCTGTTGATTTAATTATATGAACTGATAAATTAAAAAAAAATGTTTTTTGTTGATATTTCAAAATATCAAAATCCTGACCACAAACCCAAACTTCTAATTAAATAATGGTGTTTCTTTATAATAATTGGACATAACACCCAGGAAATGATACTTAGAACCGGGGAACAAAAGATATCTTACGCGGTGTTATCTGGCTTCGAGAAGATGAGAATATACAACAACCGACACCGCCCACATAAACTTTAACTTTATCTGCAACAAATATCTTAATGGTCAAATTGTATTATTTAATGACACACCGCTAAGGCGGTGGATTAGCAGTATTAGTAGAGGATCTGCTGCCATGCTTCGCAGCATAGAGCTACGGCCCTTTACGGTATAAGTTCAAATCCCGCCGAGGTTAACTTTACCTTTCGTCCTTACTGGGTCTATAAAATAAAGTACCAGTAATGTTATGGGCAATTGCTGGTCTTGTGCCAAACGTAGAAACAATTATTTAATGACTCACTGTCTCAATTCCATTCGATTTCATTCTCGTCATGTTTTTTATGTTAACATTTGATTAGGGTTTAATACTCACTATCGCTCATCTTTTTTCCGTTTTTCTCTCCTTGGAGATGTGAAAGAGTCAGAACCCCACGACTGGGCATAAACCGTTTCAGCAGCTGGTTCCAGCCTCGAACTAGGTGCTAAATCTTCAAGCACTCAGCCGTTGGGGTCTTGACATTTTTCATATAACCATATTCTATTACCCCAAGTAACGAGTACTCTGGTGAGTAATGGTCTAAGTAGTTTCTTACTGTATCCATCTTGATTTATATATGTATCTATATGTATATACATATATATATATATATATATATATATATATATATATATATATATATATATATATATATATATATATATAAATGTTTGTGTATGTGTGTATGTGTGTATGTGTATGCGTGCGTGTGCGTACGCGTGCGCATGTGTGAGCAAGTTTTCACACGATTTATGAGTGTGATTTTGTGGATAAACTATTTAATTCACCCAAAGGAAATCAGGTATGCATAAATTTAGCAAGTACACATGTCTGCAAGAGATGTGTTAATCTCAAACATACACCTGTAAACACTTAAACACCATCAAAAGTAAATATATACAAACATATATACATACGAATATACATACATACTTATACACATAATTGTATGTGTGAGTCTTTATGTTTGCATGTATATGTCTATAACTGTGTATGCGTATGAGACTCTCGTTGTCTCTCTCTCAGTCACCTTACGTACTATACATATGACAAACCCCAGTCATGACAAAATTAATCAAAGTCAGTAGTTTTGCCTTAGTTTACATACAGATCGCTATTAACTTTGATTTAGTTATCAATCTGAATTAACTCTCTTTTTGGGGTGATATGAAGATTGCATAACCATGTAGGTATCTAACGTCTGTCTTAAGGAAGAAGGCTCATTTGGCCGGTGCCTATCCCGGTTTCATGGCGTGAAGCGACTCAGAGGACAGGAAGCCAGTCCATCGCGGGTTTATACCCCCAGTTATTGTAGGTATCTATTTTCAGCTGAGTATACTGGATCAACGTCAAATGAAGCCTTTTGCTCAAGAACACAACATGCAACCCAGGAATCGAACCCACAACATTATGATCGTAAGTCCAATACCCTTACCACTAAGCCACGTGCCTCAATGTATATATATATATATATATATGATAACTGCCACATCTGCTGGCAAGTTTGTTGACTGAACAGGCTTTTCTACAGAACACGCTTTCTTGACACTTCCCATATGGTAAGTGTGAGCAGTGAATCCTAAAAAAGTGATTGCCCAGTCTCATAAGATTTCCACGAAGCATGTTGCTGTTCAACTTAACAGTGAAGTGACTTTAGGATAAGTCTCGAGACATCCACGTGTAAATTTGTGATTTGGGCTTCTAACCGGTCGAGTCGAGTCTGCACACGTGGCCATCCTCTATCGCTGTGGCACTTGTAAAGAATTATTGCAGATAAATGTGGAAACTCTTTAGCACGCACGCTATACCTGCAACTAATTGTCCAGTGAAAAGACAAGGCAAGATAACAGCACAGTATCGGATATGCTATTGTCATGGAGTTTAACATCTCCAGTTGGTGTAGCAGTACTTACTACGCATGGCACATTGGTGAGACAATTTAGCCCATTGCTGAGGTAGATGGCCGTTGACTGCAGAGTTCATTCGCCTTTTGACAGATTTTGTTTTTGTGCTGATTGGTTACCACTTACCCTCTTCGACAGAATAGTGTCTAGTGGGAGAGCCGGTTTAGTTGGCAACCACGCGTCGATTAAATAGGTTATAATGGGCCACCTGGTACCAGTAGGAGGCATATACCTGACCTGAAATACATGTGAATATGTCTACATATATATACATATATATATATGTGTGTGTGTGTGTGTGTATATAACATTTCTATGTGTCTGTGTGTGACATTATCAGTCATACTAACACATACACACACAGTAGGAGATATATTTGAATGTTAAAGATAGTGGGGCATGTAGCAATGGTTGTGTTTATATATATAAAGTTCAGCTGTCTTTATATGAAAGGTAAGACAGAAATAGATCACCGTTTCTGTAAGTTGTTCCTGCGAGGAAATTTTAGTTCTAAAAATATAAATACTCCTATACTTAGTTTTCATGTATAAATGTCAATTTAGAATGTATGTATTGTGAAACTCTCAGATTTACATGCATGCACTCATACACGCGTATAACGTTGTATATTTTGTAACAATGAACATGAGAGATTATGGGTATTTATATCGATGCATATCTACAATTTGTAAGTATGAATACACAAACTGACATGTATATATATATGTGTGTGTGTATGTGTGTGTGTGTGTATGTGTGTGTGTATGTGTGTGTGTGCGTGTGTGTGCATGCCCGTGTGTACGTGTGTGCGTGCGTATTTGTTCGTGTATCATCCATTATGATTTCTAATAGATGAAATAATTGTACACCTGTAGAAGTCATTTGTATATCATATAAATATCATATAGATATGTGTCTTCTCTACTAATCTAGCGTGTACCTTATTTATCTGTGTTCCGGAAAACCAGTCAATATCTCTATATTTGAGAGTTTGGAATTTGCTGTTGAAACTGCAAAAGCTCAGCCGTCGGGCCTCGAGTCTCAAATATAGTTGCACTCTAATATGCCGAGTATAGTGTCCTCTGTAGTTTAAAACTGGTCTCTCTCTCTCTCTCTCACTCAATCTCTCTCTATCTATCTACCTCTTTCTTTGACCACCCCGCTCTCTCTCTATATATATATGTGTGTGTGTGTGTGTGTGTGTGTGTGTGTGTGTGTGTGTGTGTGTGTGTGTGTGTATAGAAAGAGAGAGAGAAAGAAAGAGAGTGAGAGAGAGAGAGCAAGGAATGGGAGAGAGTAGGTGAGTGAGAAAGAGATCAATCAATAAGAATATGTATTTATTTGCATTTTATGTTTATGTAGCATCTATGTACATATCATGTTTGTCTGTGTCCTTAAATCTAGCAGTTTGACATTAAAAAAAATCAATAAAGGTGTACCTTCTTTGAAAAGCATGTACTTGGGTTAACTATCTACTTTCTATGCATCATTCATATATATATCCTCGTATATTGCACTAAGCTTGATTCATTTCCACTTTTATTAAACTCTCTGCCGGTTGGTTTAGACAAAAGATATATTTACTTCATAATTGCAAGGCATTTATTCGGATAGTTATCATAACTGTTCATTCCTCTCAGTTAATTTTCAATTTCATTTTTAATGTTAATTTCAGCGTAAATAAACGCTGTGTATTCTGTGTTATTCCGTTGCGGAATTGATATGATATTCAGCTAGGATATAAGATCTGTGTTTAAAGCGCTCACACACTTGTTACTCTTCTAAGGCTCTGAAATATGATCCCTCAATGTCGTAAAGGTTTTCAAGCCCTGTGGCCCCAATTAGACAGTAATAACGAGTGCTACTCTAAAACAATAAGAATGTTAAGATAAGCTCAAGATCTCGTTGCATCGCATCTCTTCGGAACTGGCTGCTTTAATATCTATGAGATTCTGCAATGGAATAGGCAATGACTTTGTTTGACATGGAGTTAAAAAGAAACAACAAAAAATGCAAACATCCTTATGCAGGATGCAAACTCAGAGGAGTGAAAAATAAAAAAAATAAAAAAAACAATCACATTTTAATCATTCAATGATTATTCTACTTTTATATAATGCACAAATACAATTGCACATAAATAACTAGCGAATCAGATAACCAGTATACCAATGTCTCTGAACGCGTGGCACTCGGCATAACACAGTAAAGCAATTTGTATATTTAGGTTGTCACTTTTTCTAACTTTTACATTTTATATATTTTAACATCAAACATTTTG
The DNA here is from genome assembly GCA_964016885.1 of Eledone cirrhosa. Lineage (NCBI taxonomy): Eukaryota > Metazoa > Mollusca > Cephalopoda > Octopoda > Eledonidae > Eledone > Eledone cirrhosa. The sequence continues at coordinate 347,046,215 of OZ024743.1, forward strand.
ACCAGTATCGTTATTGGAAAAAGGAGCAATAAATTTATGATCTATGGCCATTCTATCAGTTAGAAATAGCAAAGAAATCTATCTTAAATCTCATCATAGAGTTTTATAAGATGAAGCATACATTTGATAGTGTATGCCAATATATATTTCCGTATAGATGAGAATACGTGTAGGTCACATCTCGAATAAAACTGGAGCAAAAATGCAGGAATACACATTTCTACGAGTACAAACATCAACAACTATATATATATATATATATATATATATATATATATATATATATATATATATATATACAATACATAAACAGAGAAAGCCTTAAGTGATACTCCGACCAACTCCATCTCACTCAACAAACATTAGGATATACCAATTATCTCAATTTAGTGTTTGGGGTGCTAACTAATCAGTATTTCGTGGATAGCTGGTTGTATTATTTTATATGAAACATTATTAAATAAATATCTCTTTCCTTCCAGACGGCCGTTTCGCTATAAGATTTCTATAATTTGGGATAAATAATTTCCAGGTTATGTAGAAACTTGTATATAATCCATTGTTTTATACACAAGCGGGCTCTTATAAATTCATCAGTGGATGCCCAAATAATATCGATATAAGAATTAAATCGCCATTAATAGAATGGTGATGGTCTCCCTCAGCGCTAAAAAGAGACTGGTAGATTAGAAAATCCAGCAGTCCTCCCAAAGAAAAAATACACGCTGTCCCCAAAAGGGTAAAGGGAGGTCATCTTAAAATAAAACAATATACACGCTGGTATTAACCACGTGTATAAGAACTCAATTGGAAATTAAAAGAATAACCATATGTATACACAACCAATGCACACACAGAGATATTAAAACATAATAAATACATGTATGGATCACCCATATACACACATAGCCATTCTCTAAGGCTAAATCAGACATGGTATACAAGGAAGATCAATCAGTATTTCATAAAAAGATAATAATAATAAAGAGAGTCATACCTTATATCTGGAAATCATAGGCTCCCAAGAGTATATATTCAATACATAAACAGAGAAAGCCTTAAGCGATACTCCGAGAAACTCCATCTCACTCAACAAACATTAGGATATACTTAAGTATTATCCCAATTTAGTGTTTAGGGTGCTAACTAATCAGTATTTCGTGGATAACTGGTTGTATTATTTTATATAAGACATTATTAAATAAATATCTTTCCTTCCAGACGGCCGTTTCGTTATAAGATTTCTACAATTTTGGATATATATATAGTAATAATAATAAATGTGGAGACTAAAATCCTAAGAGGGCTCGCTAAGGATAAATATATATCAAATATATAAGAACCCTAGAGCAAATATTTATTACAATAACGGATTAAAGTTTAAGCAAAGAATCGCTGCTTTCTGCTTTCACCCTTAACGGGATCTTCTGAAACTAAAAAAAAAAAATCAATCTTTGAGCGCAGAAGTAAATATTTCGAAAAACGTTGCAACCGAAGGAAAATAGGAAGACGATATTTTGGTTCGAGAAGACGTTCCCTGGCAATTAACGGAATAAAGCGAAGATAATACGTCGTTATGTGGAATATTGAGAACAAATAAACGCAAAGTCGTAGACTAATATTATATTTAGGAAACCGAATGATTCTCGGCTTCGGAGTTAAGAATAATTGTTTCTACTTTTGGCACAAGGCCAGCAATTATTCCAGTGTATTACTGGTGCTTTATTTTATCGACCCTGTAAGGATGAAAAGCAAAGTTAAGAATAATGTAAATAAATTAGTAGAACGAAAATGACAGAAGTTATTAAAATCATAAAAGTAATAAAAATAAAATATATCATACACACATCTATATAGGTACATACACGTGCATACGCGAAAACACCCGTCATGCACGTACACGTACACATAAACACGCGCACACATACATAAACACGCACACATACGAACGTATACACCAATTACACATAACAAATATATAGTTATATAAACGTATATAAATATACACACATAAATACGTATATAACGCTCACACACACAATCCTCCAGGTAAATACACATATATTCACCAAACGTACGTATTCCAAAACTCAATGTACATATATACACACCTTACATACGTGCAAACACGCATACATGCATACACAAACAAACACAAAATACACATAACCATATATGTATATATAATAGCTACACGCTACTGTCCCACGTACCGAGTATACTGTTAAATGATGGTTTAACTAGTTTAATACTGGTTTAATTTATATATATATATATTAAAATAACATATTAAAGTTTAAGCAAAAATCGCTGCTTTCACCCTTAACGGGATCTTCTGAAACTTTAATCTGTTATTTTAATAAATATTTGCTCTACGGTTCTTATATATTTGATATATATTTATCCTTATCGAGCCCTCTTTGGATTTAAGTCTTCAAATTTATTTTTATTATTATATATATATATATATATATATATATATATATATATATATATATATATATATATCAGGAGCGTAGTCATCAGACAGAAGTCCGGCGTGAGGGACGTCATCACGGAATATATGCGCAGCAAGTTCAGATGGGCTGGACACGTCGCCCGGTTCACCGATAATCGATGGACCCGCGCAGTTGCCGAGTGGTACCCGCGAAAGCGGAAACGACCACTCGGAAGGCATCCACGAGGTCCTCCACGAGTTACTATTTTGAGAATACGATTGGAACTACATGGATGCACGATTCAGAGAGGCATGGACGGCGTGCTGTGACCAGCGGCGCTGAATGGATGCCCGACAGACTAGTCCGTCAAGGTGTTATATATATATATATATATATATATATATATAGATAATTTAATATATCTACTAACATAAGCGCACAGATGTACGCCAATGCCAGCAAATACACAGGTTATGTCATAGTACCTAGGTGGTTCGATGCAGGAGAATGCAGAACAATAATATAAAAGACGTAAAATAAGAACATTTAAAAAAAAAATTAACTTACTTACTTAAATTTTCACTCCAACTAATTAGTTTCTGCAATGGGATAAAGACAGTTACGTAATGAACCGTTGAGAATTTCATTGCGTCATCAGGGAGGTCATTCTCAGCCGAGTCTCCAGGCGATGCGCGGACACTGGCGACTCATATAAAAATAATAATAATTCGGTAAATGGAACAGCTATCGAGGACTGGATTCCAGCTACTGAAAATTCTCACTACCACTGATCATATGGCCGATTCTAAAGAATCAATCACGTGACACAGAGGCTAGTCAGTAGGAATGGGGTGGTAAGATGACAAGCGCCTACTAACACCCCCAAAACCACTTCTAAAAATGTTTTTTGGGGGTGTTAGTAGGCGCTTGTCATCTTACCACCCCATTCCTACTGACTAGCCTCTGTGTCACGTGATTGATTCTTTAGAATCGGCCATATGATCAGTGGCAGTGAGAATTTTCAGTAGCTGGAATCCAGTCCTCGATAGCTGTTCCATCTACCGAATTATTATTATTTTTATATGAGTCGCCAGTGTCCGCGCATCGCCTGGAGACTCGGCTGAGAATGACCTCCCTGATGACGCAATGAAATTCTCAACGGTTCATTACGTAACTGTCTTTATCCCATTGCAGAAACTAATTAGTTGGAGTGAAAATTTAAGTAAGTAAGTTAATTTTTTTAAAAAATTTTCTTATTTACGTCTTTTATATTATTGTTCTGCATTCTCCTGCATCGAACCACCCAGGTACTATGACATAACCTGTGTATTTGCTGGCATTGGCGTACATCTGTGCGCTTATGTTAGTAGATATATTAAATTATCTATATTTATCTCCAAATCACTGATTTGTCGAGCAAACCTGCCAAAACCACTTCTAAAAATTTTTTTTGGGGGGTGTTAGTAGGCGCTTGTCATCTTACCACCCCATTCCTACTGACTAGCCTCTGTGTCACGTGATTGATTCTTTAGAATCGGCCATATGATCAGTGGCAGTGAGAATTTTCAGTAGCTGGAATCCAGTCCTCGATAGCTGTTCCATTTACCGAATTATTATTATTTTTATATGAGTCGCCAGTGTCCGCGCATCGCCTGGAGACTCGGCTGAGAATGACCTCCCTGATGACGCAATGAAATTCTCAACGGTTCATTACGTAACTGTCTTTATCCCATTGCAGAAACTAATTAGTTGGAGTGAAAATTTAAGTAAGTAAGATAATTTTTTAAAAAGATTTTCTTATTTACGTCTTTTATATATATATATATATATATATAATATAAGATCAAAAGATGGTTAAAGGAGTTCCATGTATTTTATTATGCGCATTTCAAAAACAAACATCATCATGCAATAATATTTGTGTTTTCATCAGATAAAACAGGAGAACATGATATGAAGGCTAAAAAACACTTGTGGATAGTGCAGTTTTAAATCAACATATGAAAAGTGGTTTTAGATTGATGTGTGATATTGGGAAAAATATTTTATTTAGAGAGGGGGGGGAGGATGAAAAAGGGGAGGAGATGAGAGGGAGAGATGGGTGATAGAGAGAAAGAGATAGTTTTTATAACTGAGAGAAGATATATTGTTTTACATAGGTTGAAAACCGTTGGAAGATAATGTATAAATTAAAAGAATTTGAAAATTAACGAAGGGAAGATATGTGCGAGGAAAAAATATTTTATTTAGGGAGGGGGGGAGGATGAAAAAAGGGGGAGGAGATGAGAGTGAAGCTGGAGAGGGAGAGAAGGGTGATAGAGAGAAAGAGATAGTTTTCATAACTGAGAAAAGATATATTGTTTTACATAGAGAGGTTGAGAACCGTTGGAAGATAATGTATAAATTAAAGGAATTTGAAAATTAACGAAGGGAATTTATGTATGAAGATAGAGAGAAAAAATAATAATTGTGGATGAATATTCTAACGTCAAAAAAAGTGTATGTTGATAAGTGTTGTGGCTATTTCAAAATTAACGAAGAGAAAAAATTATTAAGGTTTGTGTGTAGAAGGATTTGAGAAAAATAATGTGAAGTTAAAGTTTGTATATTGAAGGAATTGATAATATATGCGAATAAAGAGTTAATATGTATTAAGAATGAGTTCGTTGATGGGGAGAAAAAAAAAAAAAAAATTAATAATAAATTAAGGATGAAATTGAGATTAAAAAGTTTTATGATAGAGAGAAAAAATAATAATAATTGCGGATGAATATTCTAACGTCAAAAAAACAAATGTATATGTTATGAAGGATTTTACAAGGTGAAGATAGAAAGAGGGTAATGAGTAAACAAGTATTATAGAGTGTATAATGCCCTTTGAAGTAAGGTAGGAAGATGGGTATATTTTAAAGAGGTGTATGTATATGTGCCTTTGAGAAAAGATTCTAAATTGATAAAGAATTGAATATTAACTGTATACTTTGTGAAAAGTCCTATGGAATTTATGCAGGCAGATAGAAAACAAATCTGTACGTCTATTTATTATAGAATCTAGATTAGAGATAATGGTAAATTTTTCATTTAGGCAGAGATTACAGATTTTAGATAGAGAGCTGTTCAAGTATGAGGATGCAGAAGAAACCTTCTTCCAAAAGATGGTATATTTAATGTTTTTGTCTTTCAAGGACGATATGAGTTCTGAGAGAGCCGTGTTGGTTCTTTTAAGTTTGTATTTGAAAGATGAATGGTGATTATAGAGACGAGCTTTAAAAGAGGTGGAAGTGGAGCCAGAATAGGTGAAGGAATTGGTGCTAGTTATAATTTTACATTCATAAATTAAGTTTTTATCGAGACAATGGTTGTTGAGAGGACATTTATTTTTAATGCGGCAGTTGCAATTAGAGAGGTTCTTAATGAGTGACCTAGTGTTATCTATAGAAGGAATTGGATTGGAGAAGTTGTTTGCGATAGGAATAATAGGAATAATAGTTTCTTGATTTAGAGTTGGATTATGAACATTTAGCGAAGTTGTGTTTGACGTTGTATTTGGGTTTACAGAAGTTAGCCTAGGGTTTACAATGACGTCGGGAGTACTATTACTGTTATTATGAAATTCAATGTTGGAAGGAAGAGATTTAGTATTTAGTATTTTATTGTTGTGTTTAGAGATGATGTTGGAAATATTGGAGGATGTAGAATAAGAAAATTTGATGGTGTGTTTGTTAAATATTTTACTATAGATATGTGAGGGAGGGAAGCATTTATTTAAGGCACTAAAAAATAATTTAGGAATATTGTTATTAATAGAGATGGAGAAAGGAGCATTATACCAGATTATGTTTTTGTATCTAGGTCTTTTATTAAAATTATTGGAATGATCATGATTAATTATTCTACTGTAAGTTTTTCTAGAATTTGTTTCTTTACTATATTTGATTTTATCTGGATAGCCGGCTTTAGAAAGTGCGTTATTATAGTAATTGGCGTTAGCATCAAAGATGTTTTTATTAGAAGATATGTTAGATATTCTTTTTCCAATATTACTAACTATAGCATTCTTGATATTGAGAGGATGGTTAGATTTAAAGTTAACATAATTTAGGTTCTCATTGTTTTTATCGTAAGGGTAATATAGGCCAGTGTCAAGATTAAGAGATACATCCAAGAAATTTGCTAGTTTGATACTATTATCAAATTCAATTTTTAGGTTATGTTGGTTAAAGAGATTACATATATTGTTCTTAATAATATTAAGGTTAACTATATTGCAATTTAGGATAGTAAAGAGTCCATCGTCACGATAAATTCCACCTCAAAGTTGAGGAATTTTCCGACTCAAAGTGTTCAAAATGAAGATACCAATTAAATCAGTCAATTGGGATGAATCGGATGCTCCCATTGTGATGTCGAAGTTGTTAGAGGTATCGGCTCTGGTCCAATATTCGTTGTTGAACTCTAGGATGGTTTTACGTGCGGTGAGGATGATGTGAAGTTCATCTGTGGTGATGTCAGAATATTTAAGTGCGAAAGATAGAGCATTATTGAGAAGTGAAGGCGAAATAGAAGAATAGTAGCTGGCAATATCAAATTGAATAAATTTTAGTTTGTTTTTATTATCCAATTTGTTGAACCAGCCAATCACTTCAGAAGTACCAAAACATAAATTTAGGTTCAAAGAAGAGCAATTAGAACTAACCTGTGGGATAATTCTATCCAAGATGGCTTTACTAACAACCCCCAGATCAGATTTAGAGGGGGGCGATTAATCTGACAGGTAGTTCAGTGCGAAAATTGTTTTTGTGATCCTTGAGATTTATCCTTGAGATTTATTCTTGGGAGGAATGGTTCGGTCTTTTTTTCAATGCCAAGTTTTGACATAATCTCAGAGGCTTCAAGGTTTATGTATTCTAAATTTTCATGGTTGGTTTTACGATACTTTTTCCTAAGTTCCTTTAAGATAAGGTTGTTATAATTATCCTTGGAAATACCATATAAGTTATTGGTTTTGTCAGAGTGGACTAAAACATTTTTTGAGGAATTTAGGTTAGAAATTGTGTTCTTGAGATTTACAAGGTGCTCTTGTCCTTTGTAAGGGTATCTCTTGAATTTAAGATTTTTTATTATCTCCTCCCCTTTTTCATCCTTTCCACCCCCCTCTCTAAATAAAATATTTTTCCCAATATCACACATCAATCTAAACCACTTTTCATATGTTGATTTAAAACTGCACTATCCACAAGTGTTTTTTATCCTTCATATCATGTTCTCCTGTTTTATCTGATGAAAACACAAATATTATTGCATGATGATGTTTGTTTTTGAAATGCGCATAATAAAATACATGGAACTCCTTTAACCATCTTTTGATCTTATATTATGTATACTCCAGTCCTACAAACTGTAGAGTGCTTCTTATCCGATATCTGCATTGCTTTATTGTACTACAATAAAGCTCACCTCCTACATATATATATATATATATATATATGTATGTGTGTATTTAAAATGTAAACAGAAATAACAACAGAATAGGTTCAGCATATGGAAGGAATATATTAGGTTAACGCTTGAAATGGCAGGAAGAGGGGTCTTAACGTTTCAGACGCTAGTCCTTCATCAGAAGAAATGAATGACAAATCAGAAATATTGAAGCGACGGGCGGGGTGGGATACGAATATATATATATATATATATATATATATATATATATATATATATATATATTCACTGTATATATATATATATATATATATATATATATATATATATATATATATATATATATACAGTGAAGATATATACATATATACACAAGTATAGACATACATATGAGGGAGTCCAACATTTTTTAAAATAAATGAATTAATAAGAATTAATTATTTGGAGCATAATAAAAATTATATTTGGGAAACACAAGTAAGGTAAAGAACTATCTATCTATTTACTTATATAAAGCTAAGGTGCTTTAATCGTGTCGTTCAGACCACCTGCAGTTTCAACGATTTAACTGAAATTACTGCAAAGAATAGGTGGCTAATAACAACGCAGAAATAAATATCTTCATTGGTACAATATCTCTCTCTACATATATATATATACATCTTTCTTTATTTGCTTTATTATTTATTCATTATAGGGCGGTGGATTGGCAGTATCGGTAGAGGGTCGGACGCGATGCTTTCCAGCATAGTTACGTCCCTTTACGATCTGAGTTCAAATCCCGCCGAGATTGACTTTGCCTTTCATCCTTACGGGGTCGATAAGATAAAGTACCAGTAATGCACTGGGTATTTGCTGGCCTTGTGCCTAAAGTAGAAACAATTATTTATTCATTATAGACATATATTTAGAGAGTGGTGGGGATATGAAAATGGAGGAAACAAATGTTGATACAATGATGCTGTTATGTAGAATGTTTTATTCGAGGGCAAGATGTTTCGTGCTTAAACCACGTTTGAAAATTTCCACGTGTTTACACATACACTTAGATGAGAAAATGAATATAACATTGCGGCTATGCTCCTGCTTGACCAGTACTAACTGTGGGTAGAAATAACGATCATGTTGAAATAACCATAAAATCATTGATAAAAGGTACATACTGACACTCACAATCACCCATGGACACACACACAGACACACACACACACACACACACACACACACACACACACGTACATACACACGCGCACACAAACACACACACACACACAAATACACCTACCCACAAAGGTATATGCATACGCATACTCACATAAACTTCTAATACTCTTCATACATATACATGCAACTTCAAACAAATAGAAATAAGCATACACAAAAATACACACATACATATACGCACACAAACAACACGCCCAATCACATATACATACAGCACATATACACACGTAGGGACCTTAAGGGCAGCAGTAGTTTTAATTACACATTTCTAACAAACAATCCGCTATTAGAATCAAATTTTCTTCCCACAAAGCACCGGGACCCCCTTCCCTAACCAAGTCTACTTATACCTGCTGGCTGCAATCAAAACTATATTATATAGCCTCTTAAAGGGTTACCCTTTTCTTTCTGTCTAACGGATTACCTTTCTTTTTCTAATTAGGCCTAAAGCATTAATAATAGGTTGTGTTGTTATTGTTATTAGTACTATAGCTGTTGTTAATTTTGTTCTTGGTGTAGTTTGATTATGTTTTGTGTGTATTTCGGGTTTTTAGAAATTTGCGCACAAGCGTAGAAACACAATCACACACACTCCAGCCACATACAAATACAAACACACACAAGCACACATATACATCTGAATCAAATGTGACACCTACAGAACAGATACGTAATGGTGCAAATCTACTCTCATATACACACAAAATTGTATGTATGCAAATTTGTAATCTCTGACTTCGCTGAAGAATATTTATATATGTATATATATATATATATATATATATATATATATATATATATATATATATATAGAGAGAGAGAGAGAGAGAGAGAGAGAGAGAGAGGAGAGACATATATAGATAGATCGATAGAAAGTAAGAGAAGGTAGAGAATTGTAAATGATAAAATGATAGTATGGAATTGCCGAGTTCTTACCTCAAATCGTGTGTACAATATATAGATTTGAAACATGTGTAATGGAATAAATATGGTTTTTTGAATGACAGAACTTGATTTTTCAATCAATATAATATATATATATATATATATATATATATATATATATATATATATATATATATATATATTATATATAGAGTTATAAACTCAAATAGTCTTTTACAATTAAATAGCTCAAAGAAAGGAATATTTCTGAGCCGTGTAATACAAATGAATATAGTATAGGGATAAACACTGGTACAAGTATACATGTGTTTGCAATGCAAATGACCAATACATATATATAAACGGAAAAAATGAAACGAAATTTCATTTCCCACTCTTAGTACGGCTGTTACTTAAATATAAGTATGTACACGTACATACATATATGTATACAGACGTACAGTAGTATGTATATATATATACATACATGCACACACATATATATATATGTACGTATGGATTCACCGAACATTTATTATAATGCTCGGTGTGTTTGTAAACAAACATCCCGTATTAAGCCGTAGTGTCTAGCAACCATCGTTGCTCGTTTGTTTAACACTGACAATGGAACGGTGTACTAGTTTCAAGCTTATTAGCTATCGTCAGCAACGTATACCTTCCTGCCAGATTGTTGAACGTATATACTTACCTTATGCATATTAACATGCTTATTATAATGCTCGGTGTGTTTACAAACACACCAAGCATTATAATAAATGTCCTCGCGCCCTTCTTTAAACCTCTTGTACCACTCAAAAACACGTGAGCGTGACATCGTCTCATCTCCATACACTTGCTGCAGCAATCCCAGTGCTTCTGACGGAGTTTTCAAGTTTGTTCGTTGCTCTGTGCTCATTGCTTGACGACCTGAAACAGAGGACATGTATATAAAATTATGAAGAAAAAGAGCTAAGATTACAGTTATATTGAAGGAGAAAACTCACAGTGTGAAGTTTGGGTTTGAAATAAATCTTTTGTAACATCAGTCCTGGAACTTTTCTGACACACCTCGTATATATATATATATATATATATATGTGTGTGTGTGTGTGTGTGTGTGTGTGTGTGTGTGTGTGTGTGTATGTGTGTGTGTGTGTGTGTGTGTGTGCGCGCGCGTGTGTGTGTGCGTGTGTATGTGTGTGTGTGCGCGTGTGTGTGTGTGTGTGCGTGTGCGTGCGCGCGTGTGTGTGTATTTAAAAGGTAAACAGAAATAACAACAGAATAGGTACAGTATATGGAAGGAATATATTAAGTTGACGCTTGAAATAGCTTAAAGAGAGCCCTAACTTTCCGTACGCTAGTCCTTCATCAGAAGGAAGAATGTGAAATTAGAAAGATTGAACAGACGGGCGGGGTGGAATTGGAAATATATATATATATGTATATATATACTTTCATACATACATATCTGTATGATTGTGTGTATGAATGTGTGAATATGCGTATGTATGTATGTATGCATGTATGTAGTATGTATGTATGTATGTATGTATGTATGTATGTATGTATGTATGTATGTATGTATGTATATGTTCTTCTGGTTTTATAATTTCACAAAGTTTTACCAATAGAGAGAGAGTCGGTTTCTAACATAGACACAAGACTCTCTCATTGGAATTTACACAACATCAACTAGGTAGATATGTATGTATGCATGCATGTGTAGATATGGATGTTATTGTATGTGTGGATGTGGATGTTTTGAGTTGTATGTGTGCATGTGTATATGCTTTGTATCTGTACATGTGTATATGCAGTTATTAGATGCAACATTTTTGGAATGTTTTACATATTTTTACTGTTCCATTAATGGATTGTACTTGTAGTTTCCTAACTAGTGTTCTTTCTGTTCCTGTGCAGCCTAGCTTCTCAAGATTTGTATTGAGGCAGTTACTTACATATCCCAGTGCCCCAATAATCACAGTCATAAATCTGAAGGTGTAATTAGGGTGGAGTATCTGCAGATTTCTCATCAGTTCTGCATAAATATTCTCCTTTTCACTAATCTTTGATATTATATTGGCATCTGCTGGGCAGCTATTATGTATGTATGTGTGTATGTATGTGTTTGTGTTATATTTTTGATAGCTATGTGTTCAATGTTGATGTATTTGTTATTAAAGTGTTTTCGAATTTGTTTATTAGTTCTTTAAATTCTATATCCATACGTTTTGTATCATTTCCATCCTCATCGTCCAACTAAAAAGTACGAGAAGCTGTTTTGTACCATATCATAATCTTTGGATACTTTTAAAATATGTTATAGAATGTGTTAGTTATGTGAGTCGTTTACAGCTTTTAATTGTACAAGCTGATTACAAGAGACTATTTTTGCCTTGGTATTCTTATCTGCAAGCACTATCACCTTCAAGTTGCCATTTGAACTAGTGTACTGATCGTCCGCTTATTCACCATATTTATAGCTAAAACAGGCACTGAAATTGCTTCTAACCAAACCAGGATTTTATCACAATCCACTGGTAGAAATAGAAGCCAAATTTCTCTCAAACTACAGCCAATCCTATTTCACAATGCACCTAAGAACATGATAGGCATATGAGAAATGTTTTTGTTCATAGGTCTGCAGAATCAATGCGAAGGATGACATAAGAACGTGTCAGTTATCATCTACTACGGCATAACACTAACTTGACGATTTGGTATGCAATTTGGTATATAGAAAGAGATGAAGGGTACTTATTGCCAATATGACTAATATAACGCAGTACTATTCACTATTTTATTTTCTAAATCTTTTATTTTCCTGTGCCGTTGCAACTTCTGTCTGTTATCCAAGTTCTAATCTATTTAATTACATGACCTTTATTACTGTGAATTTCAGGCTCGTCGCGGGAATAATGTCTTTCGTGGTTGACACATCTCACCAAATGTGACATCTTATACAAAATAGAGGTGAAAACTAGAATCTAAATAATATAAATCACCGAAATGACAGATGTAGAATTCAGTGCAGTGCTTAAAGGCCTATACCTTTTCTTTCTCAATACATAGCGAAATCAATATAATAAAGATATCTTCCAATTGTGTCATCATATATATTTTAAGTTTGTTATAAAGGGATATTTACTTAATGATCTTATTAGGTGCAAGTGTGTAGAGGTACCACAGGAAATGTAACTTTAATTAGTTTATCTTAGGGAGAAATACGGCAAAATGGCAGTTATAAGTCAGTAGAGGCTCAACCCGTTCCGAGTTATAGTCCCGTCGAAGTCAATTTCGCCTTTCATACTATAGGTTTCAGTAAAATCTTAGCAATCTCGTGATAAGAGACTGACGGAACTGTTAAAATTCGGAGAGAACGTCTAACAATATCTGTCCCCGGTCTGTGAGTCACGAGTTCGATTCCAGCATCTGCGATCACCAGATAGTATCAGCATCGGAAAAATGTATTGAACTTTAATTTTCTTGAATCATTTAAAAAAACCGACGATTTTCTGACCAATAATTGCTAACAAGGTAAACATCAATGCCGATCTGCTCTCTATTCCTATAAACTCTGCACAGTAAGACTTTTAAAATAATTAAAAAGATACTGGGTACGGCATTCACAGTCTCTTTAATAACGAATAGATAGATGCCGTTAATGAACTGCTTAATGTATTGCAAATTCGTTCTTTTTCAGACGATAACTGCAACGAGGGATTTCCAGACGGTCGACGTTTTGGAAGGAAATATTCGGAGTACTGATTAGTGCGGGACTTAGGGAATTGTATAAAATATGTATGATGAAATGAGTATTATATATATATATATATATACAGACTGAAAGGGGAAATAATTTGAATGACCAACAACATTTCACTCGTTTGTTCCCTATGTTCTCTGATTCAGCCATCCACATATAATATATATTGTACTAACATTGAATCTAAGCATGTGAATAACAATGAGTTATGTAGAGAAACCCATAATTTAGAAGAAATATAATACTTTTCTTCAAATACAGCAGTTCATTTGTATGCAGCAAAGATTCCTTCCTGCCTGTTATAATACGAACGCTTGGTAGTCAACATAAATTACAACTAATATAATAGAGAAAAGATTATGGAGGTATTTATAGAAATACTGACAGAAAAAGGGTTTTACTTACCATTATTATTATTATTAAACAGAGGGTGGTGGATTGGCAGTATCAGTAGAGGGTCGGACGCCATGCTTTCCAGCATAGTTACGTCCCTTTACGATCTGAGTTCAAATCCCGCCGAGGTTGACTTTGCCTTTCATCCTTACGGGGTCGATAAAATAAAGTACCAGTAATGCACTGGGTAATTGCTGGCCTTGTGCCTAAAGTAGAAACAATTATTATTATTATTGGCAGTATCGCTAGAGAGTCGGACACCATGCTTTGACGCATAGAGTTACGGCTCTTGCCATTCTGAGTTCAAATCCCGCCGAGGTTAACTTTGCCTTTCATCCTTACGGGGTCGATAAAATAAAGTACCAGTAATACACTGGGTAATTGCTGGACTTGTACTTAATGTAGAAATAATAATAATAATAATAATAATTATTATTATTATTATTATTGGCGACCTACGTAGTAAATCGTATCATCGTGAGCTCCGCAAAGGTTTGTTATTTTCAGTTGTTTAAAATTGCCATTTATGGAAATTTTTTATTGTTAACGTGCACATACATTGATTTCTGAAAAGGACACTCAAAAATATTGGGGCCTTGAGTCCAAAATTTAAACTTGTTATAATTATCAAACTAAAATTTTTCTTTGAAAAATCATGGATGACTCAAGGTCACTCCTTCCTCACAAACTAACACCTCACACCGACACCACCATTGTAAATATTGCTACATTTGCCAACACTTGAAATGTAAGCAGTAGCAATATTTTAAATTTGTTTCAGGCAGACGTTCATTTCCCGCCATTACCATTGACTGCAGATGTAAAGCCGCCACCCCCACCACCACCACAGCGACAACAGAAACAAAAGAAAAAAATAAATTATCTCGTGATATCGAAATGAATTCAACCAAAATGAACTCTTCCACACCGAACACCACTGACGCCACCACCACCACAACTGAAACTAAAATTAACAATAACAAAAATAACGATAACAACAACACCAACAATGAAATTAAGAAAACTACCCTGAGTTTTGCTAGAGTAGCAAAAACGTGCGAAGCGATCCAGGTAAATCAGGAGGAATTAGAAGAAGCCAAAGGAATTCGTAAAGAAAGATGGGTACAGGGTCAGCCCCCCCCCCCCCACACACACACACACCTAATAAAATGGACCATTGTCGCCTATGCACCGTGTCTTATCGGACAATTAACATAAAATCGCGCCGAGTGGAACGGGCATCCGAGTCCCAAATCCAAAAAGCTTTGGGACATGTGTGGGCAAAAAAAACCCACATCAGACGTGGGCAGAAATATGGAACCGTGGACGTGTTCTTTGAAACACCACAGGAGGCCAGAGAACACTCCGTGGCCCCATTAAGAAGTGACGACTTCACACTCGTCCCAAGCTATTGTGGTCAGAGACTTGTGAAGATCAGGGTGACCCACGTTCCACCGGCCATCGAAATTCCCTGGCTAATGGCTGCCGTCCTCGCCGGCATCGAGGCCAACACCAAGATAATTGAAATAGCGAAAGAAAAGCAGGAGAACTGGTGTGAATCTGGGATGGAGCTCCTGATCCAAGCGGACCATAAAAGCATTGAGGAGATCCCAGAGGTAATAGACCTCAATGACGGCAACCACCTCACCGTAATCGTCGAGGGCAGAAGGCCTAGGTGTGTAGCAGCAACAATAGAAGCAACAACTGTAGCAGCAACAATAGAAGCTACTGTAACAGCAACAAACCCAGCAACAGTAGCAAAACCAACACCACCACCACCCATCGCGCCAGAACTAGCACCAGTGCCTACACCATCCACCACGCCACAACCAAAACGCCTGTGGAGGATTTACCACTCCCCGGCTTATCGCAACTGGTGACAGATTGTGACGACGAGGAGTGGGAAACGGTATCCGGAAAAAAGAAAAAAAGAAACCAAAAAAGAAAGAATTCTCTTCCTTCCCTCTTCAAAAACAAAATACAGAGGGAAACAAATAAATTAACAAACAAAAAAGTTAGGACAGATATGGCACCATCCACACCAGCATCACCAACCCCATCACCACAAACACCAACACCATCACCATCATTAACCCCAACACCACCACCACCAACACCACAAAAGTCACCAAAAAGCGTAACAGAAACAAACCCACAACAAACGCAACCAAAACAAAATAACAAACACATACACACTACACAGCATTAAATTTGAACAAAAACCAATTATTACACTACATGCAACACAACACCAGCATCACAGAAAAAGACTACACAACAACCCAAAAGTTCACACCACCTCCACACATACAAATCACTCGCATCACACAGAAAACGTACACGACACTAAAACAAAAATTCCCCATAGACATCGGAGACTTCCGACAAACACTCTCCAGGAGGATTTATAAGGACATCCTTCCGGAGGAGGCCACAAGCAGTGAAAAGGATGGAAAACCATCCTTCCTCTACGTGAAGTAAGGTAAGTGGTCTTTCCCATCTTTTCCACTCCATTTCAACATGACCTCACTCAGAATAGGCAGCATAAATGCGCGTGGCTTGGGGACGTCATGGAAGCACGGCCACCTGTTCAACGACCTCAGGTCACTAAACATAGATGTAGTGGCCATCAGCGAGACCAGAATCTCCGAAGCACGGGCCTTCGCACCGACTTCGGCAGCTACGATCTGTACGCCTCTCCCAGCCGTCCGGGATCGGGGGGAGGAGTTGCTGTGCTTTTTCGGAGAGGTTTGGATCTCGCCATACGGGCCATCTTCATGGACCTAGAAGGTAAGTTGGTGATGCTAGACGTGACCAGCGGAGACCGGCAAGCTTTCAGGCTAGTGGCCGTCTATGTCCCGACAGGAGCAGGGCGGCCTGATTTCTTCCGGAGTCTGGAGACCTTTCTTGGAACGTCCCGCTCTTTAGTGTTAGTGGGCGACTGGAACGGGATCTTAGATGCACGCTGGGACTGTGTGGGATTAGCGGATAGAGTAGGAGGGTTCAAGAACCTCACCAACCGGCTCAGACGTTTTGAACTGTCTGACAGGTACCGATTGGATTTCCCGAATGTGCCAATGTGGACTTGGACAAATCGTGTAGGGTCATCCAGATCATATCTAGATAGAGTATTTTGTAGAGAAATAGATAGGTGTAGCATTGGCTGTTCACAATTCAAGATAGTCAGCTACACGGACCACAAATTCGTGATCTGTGCTTGACTTAGATAGGCTTCATAGACGAGAACCTGGCTACTGGAAGCTAAACGCGTCCTTACCAGCGCGCAAGGCCTACAGAGACCGGATTAGCGAACTAGTTAAGCGGGCGTTGACGGGGGCCATGGTCAACAACAAGTGGTGGTTTGCTCTGAAAAGAGAAATTAGAATAGAGTCCATTAGCTTTAGTAAGGCTTTAGCAATAGAGAAAAATAGAGCAGAGGGAGAATTAGTTAGAAAATTAGACGAGGCGCTTTGCACAGGCATCGCGACCGACGTACCTGCGGCGAAATTGGCCCTTGACCAATTCTTCAATGCAAAGCACGAAGGCTGCGTTCTCAGAGCTAGGGTGCGTGCTCTCAGACACGAGGGGACGAAAGCTGTTCAATGGGCCCGAGTAGCGGAGGCGCGTCGTGGCAACAAAGCCACGATCCGGTCTTTGGTGGACCACGACGGGCGCATGCTACTCGATCCCGGGCAAATGTGTGAAGCTTTTCAGCGATACTTCGCTTAGTTGTTCGGGGGCAGCGGCGGGCCGGATCGACGGATGGACTATAGTGTCTACCTCGACGGACTGCCGCGGCTCTCGGCCACTGAGGCGGAGTGTTGCGAAAAGCCGATAACAGCCGCTGAAGTACGGGAGGCAATGACTAGCTGCACAAGGGTCAAATCACCTGGTTTGGATGGTCTGGCCTATGAACTTTACGTACAGATGCCAGACTTGTTCGGAGGCCTCTTGGTGGACGTCTACTGCAACTGCCAACAGAACAGGAGAATTCCCAGCTCTTTGAGCCGAGGAGCGGTGGCGCTGCTGAGAAAGGATCCGAACAAGAGGGATAACATAGATAATTTTAGGCCCATGACCCTTCTAAACACAGAGTTCAAGATTTTGACCAAGGTACTATCAAAGAGGTTGGCGCTTGTCGTCCGTGGTCTGTTGGGAGAGGCGCAGACATGCGCCATTCCCGACAGATCCATTCACGACAACCTCCACCTCATGCGATACATCGTAGAGAGGGTAGCTAGGGAACCTGGCACGGGTGGGTCCTTGATCAATTTAGATCAGTCGAAATCTTTCGATAGGATCGACCATCGTTACCTTGCAGCAGTCCTGAGGGCGGCTGGCTTTAGGCCCGTCTTCATAGGCTCGATCGCTGCCATGCACAGCGACATCTGCTCTGTGGTGAGAGTGAACGGTCACCTTTGGGAACCGTTCAACATCATGCACTCAGTCCGCCAAGGATATCCCCTCTCGACCCTCTTGTACGTATTGACTCTCGAGCCATTACCGCACAAACTGGAGACGTTGAGGGGGTCCCGCGCGAACTAGGATGCGGAAGATCGGTGTCAGCATATGCGGACGATGTCACCGTAGTGGTGTCGAACGCCAAACACATCGAGGCGATCGGCACTACACTAAGAGAATACGAAGCGGTGACAGGAGCAATGATCAACCAGGAAAGTCAGCGGGCTTGCAGCTCGGCACCTGCAGAGGCAGGTCCATGACGTCCAACAGCGTCGTCAGGCGCTGGACGGACGGACCGGTTAAATTGCTAGGGGTCTGGTTCGGTCCGGACCTCCAGACGGACAAAAACTGGGGCGAGGTGACGAGCAGGGTGGCTTCTCTCACCCAGAAATGAGCGGAGAGGAAGCTATCCCTGAAGGGTCGAGCGGAGGTGGCTAACGCGTACATCGCGTCCGTCATCTACTACCGCCTGACCGTCGTACCTTGTCTTACGGAGTCGATAAAATAAGGCACCAGTAATGCACTTGGGTCGATTTAATCTAATTCCCCCACCCCCAAAATTGCTGGCCTTGTGCTTAATTTAGAAACCATTATTATTATTATTCGTAACGCTTTTGTTCTGGCAGATGTTATACCTACACTATACCAAAAACGCGAACCATAGCCAATGGCCTAAAGTCCTTTGAATGATTCCTTTTCCTTCAACTTTCCAACACCCTCCTTAGAATACTTTCTGTTGCTAGCTAGCCTGTTTTCTGTAATAATCCTGTCCTGATGGTAAATACTATTTTCTCAAGCCATGCATCCAAACTTCTACTGACGGCTCCCAGTGCGCCAACCACTTCTACGCATCTGAATCTCCCCAATTTACCGATTTCTCTCTTCTTAAATGTTCCCCCTTTCCTTCTCATTCACCCTGCGGTCTTTATTCTTCTTTGCCTACCACAACAATGTCAGGCATTCTAGCCACGATGAAATGGTCGCACTGGATGGTCATTTCCCACAATATTTTATACTTTTGATTTTCAGCCACCCTTTCCGATTGGTGCACATACCATTTCTCATTTTTGCACATGTCTTACTTATGACAGAATTTCCAATGAACGAATCTGGCAATATTGTCGTGCCTTCTCTTTTATTCTTTCTACGGAAGAACCTTAAATTCACTAATAAAGTGGTTTATTGTCTCACATTTTTCGCAACACTGCCTGTGGGGAATTCACTGACTTGTCAATATTGAACTTGATATAATTCGTTTTCAGTGCCTCAAACTGGGCTGCAAAATTAAGGGCCACATTACAGATTTTAAGTCACTTTTCCTAGTTCATTCCCAGTTCCTATATTTTTTAAATGACTCAGTCATTCCACGTATGAATTGACCATACATATTTTTTCCGTCCATCTATTTAAGGTGTAATTCTGTCTGTCTTGTTTAAATTCTCCCTTTTCCTTTGTTTCATCACTGTTTAGTTCCTTTGTTTCTTATACTTGCCATCAATCTCTCTTTTGAATTCTTTGCATAACATGCCAGATTATATTCCTTCCACTTCACACACATTTCACAGCTAATGAGACCTCTTCGTTCTCTCTGTCACGGTATATATGACCTGTCCTCGTCAATTCTAGCGTGTAGACACCCTTTTATTATCCTAATTTTCTTGTTTTGTCTCTATCAAGTTCCTTAAGTTCATCACCACTCCACTCTGCCCCCTGATTTATAGATGTCTAATATATCAGCAATCTTCTGTCTGTCTTTTGCTGATATGTACTTCAGTTTATCAATGTTAATATCACCTTCATCATCATCTCGAATATTCAGTTCCTCTTCTTCATGTTGGATTCCATCATTTTCCATACTCTTATCTCTATTTGAATCGCCAAAATCCCGACTTTCTCTATTCTCCATACTCTCCAGGCTTATCTTTTTCTCTATCCCCTCAATCTCAATCTCAGGTAGCCATCTGTTTCTTGCGTATTGTCCTTACCTGATCACAAATCCTCTTTTCATTTATTTCAAAGATCCCCCCCATCTTCTGACATACTCGTAACAACCTTTTTCTATATCCTCTAATTGGCACACCGTGTTCATTCACAGGCCTGCTTCTAAAA
This sequence comes from Eledone cirrhosa, assembly GCA_964016885.1. NCBI lineage: Eukaryota > Metazoa > Mollusca > Cephalopoda > Octopoda > Eledonidae > Eledone > Eledone cirrhosa. The sequence continues at coordinate 347,066,930 of OZ024743.1, forward strand.
TAACACTCAACAACAGCTTTGTTTATCTCCTTACCTCACTCTATTCTGGCTGTCTCATGATGACGACCCTGCCTGTGCTGCCTAAGAAAAGGGCACCTTCCGAACGAGGTACTTTCATTAATAGCTCCAACACCATTCACGTCTTTGTGTAAACAAATGTTTTGATTTATTTAACTCATTGGGGTTAGTGGTTATGAGAAACGCCAACGAAAAACGGATAGCCCTCATAGCACGAAGTATAGAAAGCGAGGAGGAGAATTTTGGCATCAGCACATTTAGAGTACCCGACGACCTAATGGTGGCACGTATGTCACTTGATGCGTAAAATAATATTGAGCGCACTCCGCGTGACGTGGGAATCCCTAATATAAAATAAACTATCAGGATTTTAAAGGGCTTCCCATAAGAAACCCCACCCAACATTGAGGTGGAACCACCCTACCTCAATAAGTAACATGATGGTAAGTGAATCATTCCTCTCATAATTAACCAGCCAACATGGCTAACTTAAGAGAAGGATGCATGTATGACCGTGGCATAGGATCGTCCTGGAAGCAAGATCAGTTGCTGAACGGCCCCAGGTCACTGGATAAGGATGTCACAACCATCAGCGAGACAAGGATTTCCAGCACACGCGCACTAGCGCTCTTCGCATCCATTAGTTGGCCGAGCACGGGGAGTGGGGTGGTAGTGGTGTTTAGGAAAGACCAGGATCTCGAGGTCAGGACGATTTTCCTGAACACGGAATGTAAATTGATAGTCCTCGACGTGAGCAGTAGCGACGGTGATGCCTTTAGGCTGGATGCCGTTTATTCCCCGGCCAGTGCCGGCCGGCCGGATTTCTTTAGGAATATCTCATGGAATGTCTCATCTTTTTACTGCTAGCTGTGGAGTGGACCGGAATCTTAGAGGCACGCTGTGATTATGTGGGTGTAGCTGATAGGAGCGGGGGGGGGGGGGGGGGGCGGCTGTGTGAAAAAACCTCAATTAACTGACCAGCTAGTTTCAGCTGTCTGATAGGTATCGACTAGATTTGACAATTTATTCAATGCGAAACACGTACGTTGCATTGTCAGAGCCAAGGCGCGGGCTCTAAGAAAGGAGGGAATGAAAGCTGTCCAATGGGCCAAAGTGACGTCGGTGCAGCATGGTAACAAATGAACGATTCAATCTTTGACCGACTGAGACGAACGTGTGCTGAACGATTCCAGAGAATTGAGTGCCGCCATTTGCCATCACTTTGCTCTACTGTTCGCGGAGAGCGGTGTGGGTGGGGCGAATACGTTAGTGGACTTCAGTTACTACGTTGGTGACCTCCTGCGGCTATCGGCATCAGATGTTGAGTGATATGAAAGGCGAATAACATCAGCTGAGATTTGAGATGGCCCAGTCGGTTTGGATAGATTGCCATAAGAGTTTTACACAGATATGTTAGACTTGTCCTTCGATCTCCTGGACGCGGTCTACTGTAACTGTCCATACACGATCACCTCCACCTCATGCGATACAATATAGAGAGAGTAGGTTCTAAACCTGGGTTCGTTGGGGCTATGATCAGTTTAGATGAATCGAAAGCTTTTGATAGAGTCGAACATCGATACTTGGAGGCTGTCCTTATGGCAGGTGGCTTCGGTCTCGTCTTCAGAGGCTGCAATACGCAGTGGCATCTGCTCAGTGGTCAAAGTAAATGGCCACCTAACGGAACCCTTTCTGATCACGTTATAGGTCAGTTAGAGGTGCCTTCTTTCCTCACTACCGTAGGTATTGGTTCTCGAGCATTTACTGCGGATGTTGGAGTTGTTTATGTGCATCCCGTTCGAATTGGGACGTGGAAGGGCTGCATCGGCATTTGCGGACGACATTACCGTGATGGTGTCGAACACCTCGGAAATAGAGGTCGTTGGCACCTTCTTAGAGGAATATGAAGTTTTGATAGGAGCAAAACTGAACCCGGAGCACTCGATGTGTTGGCAGCTCGGAAGCTAACATGAGTTGAAGTTGCTCGGACCAGAGGTACAGTTGCATAAGAACTAGGACCAGGTAATGAGCCGCGTACCCACTCTTGCCTAAAAATGGTGAGGTGGTCTATCAGCTGCCAACACCCTCTACGCGGATGGAAATGCATTTTATGTATTCTTAAACGGTGAACATGTGTAGACTGCTTCCGTGAGACTTGTTTTATTTCAGCTCGTCTCTTTTATTGAGCTGCAGTCTTATGTTATGAAGAAACCGAGACAGGGCACTTGGCATCTGGAATGTTGCAAGGTATTCACTTCCCTCTACCAGATTGGCAATGCGGTCTATGGAAATTCCACTCTAGAGTTCTATAGTGGATTAGTGTTGGGAAGTGCGACGGCGCTCTTGGAGAGACACTGAGCGTCTATCAAATCGAACTGATCTGACTGTTTCAAGCCGAGACTTTCGAGAACTTCTAGAAATCCCTCGATTGGCAGTGCTATTGGAGGGCACTGCCGATTCAAAATAAACTTTACAGGAACGAAAGAACGGTCAGACGACCCTATCCGTTTTGCACGCCCTCGACCAGTGTCAGTACATTACTGACTTGTGGAGTTATGTCGAACAGCTGTTATCTCGTGTGGGACGGATCCGTCTATCGACTATGACCATCGTGAAGATAGCCCCGTCGCCTTATTTCGGTCGGGAAGAGCAAGCAATTTTCAAATGCCTGGTGGCCGTAACAATAGAGTTTGTGTGGTGGACGAGGCTGAGAGAACTGACGATGGAGATAGACACTTTTCCCTTCGGCTGATCCCTCATAAACTTTCACTTGGAAAGGAGGGTGGGAATGGAAAGGGAAATACTGATCCCTCTACCTTTGCTAAAAATTGGGTGAATATTGCGAGAATGGCTTGTGTGAATGTACCTACGCTGACTATGCGCCTGTCGGCTGGCTGATTTGAAGATGAGAGGGGTGCCCTTATCATGTGCTCTCGAAACTCTGGGTGGTACAGGATTGGTGGGGTTCCTAAGTCGTCCCTGGGTTGTTATCCTATAGAAGAATTTTCAATGTTGTAATTATTTTGTTTATTGATATTGTTTTACACTTTTTGCTCGATTTTTGTTGTAAACTCCCACTGTCCATGTTTATTGTATTGTCCACCATATGTAGGCTCTTGTGGCCAATATAAAAAATATTATTATTTTTATATTATTATTATTGTTATCATTGTTGTTGCTGTTGTTGCTGTTTTCGATTGAAATTCTTTATACATTAGACATCGAGATTCGGACTTTCAATTCAGACTAAACTATTTCGTTATCATCTGTGATCTAAGTTAAATACGTAAATATTTGTATGAATATTTTCACTCTGTATATATATCAAATTTCTGTGTGGATGGGCGATGGATTGTGTGTGTGTATATATATATATATATATATATATATATATATATATATATATATATGTGTGTGTGTGTGTGTGTATATATATATATATATATATTTATATATATATATGTATATATATTTACATATAAGTATCTGTGTATGTATACGTGTGCTTCTGTCTATGCGTATACATGCCTGTTACTATATATTAGGAAATGTATAATGTGAATATTTATCACTTATTGCTGTTGGTTATTTGCAATCATATATTTACAGTGTTGCTCTACACACACGTATGAGCACACACATGCACGCGCACGCACGTAAATCATGCACACACACATTCATACAAATATAAGCATATACATATATATACATATATGTATGTATATACATGTTTATATATATATATATATATATATATATATATATATATATATATATATATATGCATACAAATATATATATATAAATATAATTGGTGTTGGATGCTTAAAGCGTCCGAATACGGTAGGCACTCAATGCCCTTGTAGAGCAGAGTATAATATCACATATATATATACCCTCTATAAGAACAAAGGGGACAGAAGTGACTGTAATAACTATCGAGGCATCTCGCTACTAACCATCTTTGCCTGCGTGCTCCTGAACATACTACAGAAGATCGCTGAGAGGGTATACCCCGAATCTCGTTATGGTTTCATGTCAGAACGCTCCGCCGTCGAATTAATCTTCTCCATTACAGAAGTTCTGAGAGCAAAGACAAATACTCTACATCACCTTCATCGATGGACCTCACGATGGCATTCGATCTAGTTAGTAGAGACGGCCTGTTCATGTTCCTTGCCAGAATTGGTTTTCCTCCAAGATATCTTAGGATAGTCTAGTCGTTTCATGCAGATATGAATGGTGTCCTTCAATCTGATGGCTCTTCTTTGAAGGCATCTATCATATGCAACGGTGTGAAGAAGGGCTGCGTGCTAGCCCCCACCCTGTTTGGCATATCTTTCGCAGTCACGTTAAAACATGCATTTGGAGAGTCAACTGGCGGTATCTAACTCCACACCAGATCAGACGGGATGATGTTAAGTATGTGAAGGCTGAAAGCGAAATCCAAATTTCGCCAGGTATTCTCATCAGAAAAATACTGTTTGCGGATGAAAATGCATCGCCGTCAGCGCACTCTGAGGGCCAAATACAGCACCTCATAAACAAACTTTCGAGGCCCTGCCAAGGAATCAGCCTGGGCATTTCTGAAGAAAACCAATGTACAGAGCCAAAGTTTCAAGTACTCCCCACACCACCATCACCATCAACAACTATGAGCTGGAGGTAGTCCACGAATTTACCTACCTTGGATCCACCATCACTAACAAGCTTTCCATGGACCCCGAGATCAGCAGGAGAGTTGGTCGAGCAACCTCCACATTTGCCAAACTGACAAAGTCAGGGAGAAAAGAAAATTCACAGCAAACACCAAGATTGCTGTCAACAAGGCATGTGTCCTCAGCACACTACTTTACGACAGCAAGACATAGAGGCTCTACACCAGACAAGAGCGGCGTCTCAATGACTTCCACCTTCGTTGCCTGAGACGCAGTTTGGATATCATGTGGTCTGACCGTGTCACCAACACTGAAGTCCTCAACCGCGTCGTCTGCGCGGGCTCGGTCACATGCAGTGTGTGCTGGAGGGACGGATTCCAAAAGACCTACTTTATGGGCAACTGGTCACCGGCACAGGAGCACGACGGCGACCTCATCTTCGCTTCAAATACGCCTGCAGTAGGGATATGAGGTCGATAGACATGGACACCCAGAGATGAGATGAGATCGCTAATGATGGACCACGATGGAGACGAGTACCGTGCAAGAGGAATGAAGTGAGGGGATGACAAACTGAAACTTGCCTCCGAAGAAAAGCGTTCTCGAAAAAAGTAATAACACAGTTGCACCGGAGGAGAGCATCTACAAATGCAGTCGCTCTCAACTGGACGGCCATTCCCGTGTGTACAGTGACCTCAAAAACTCCACCACCATTAGTATCTGACACAAAATTCTTCAGGTACAGATCCATGGCCTTTCGAAACCGCCGGGTGCCAATAATAATTGTTTCTACTTTTGGCACAAGGCCAGCAAATACCCAGTGTATTACTGGTACATTATTTTATCGACCGTGTAAGGTTGAAAGGCAACGTTAACCTCGTCGGGATTTGAACTCAGACTATAAAGGGCCGTAACTCTTTGCTGCAAAGCATGGCGTCCGACCCTCTACCGATACTGCCAATACACCGGCCAATAATAATAATAATAATATATTCATATAAATATACTTACACATACAATACAACAGAAGGAAACATAATAGTACCACTGATGATGTAGCAGATGTGCAACGAAAGAACTTTGATACACTATATATATATATATATTTATATCTGTGTTTTAACCGTTGGCCAATCAATGATAAACGGTGATTACCGAATGAATTAACTATGGGGATATAAAAGATACAGAAGCGAAAACCAACCAAACAGTGAGTGTGTTCTGTTATTATTTCTGGCAATATTATTACAACAATATGACCCTCACCAAGTATAACAATATATATATATATATATATATATATATATATATATATATATATATATATATATATATATATATATATATATATTTATTAAATAACAGATTGAAGTTTAAGCAAAGAATCGCTGCTTTCACCCTTAACGGGATCTTCTGAAACTAACAAAGTCAATCTGTAAACGCAGAACTGGATGTTTCAAAAAACGTTGCAACCGGAGGAAGACAGGAAGACAATACTTTGGTTCGTGGAAACGTTCGCTGGCAAAGAACGGGAAAAAACGAATAATACGTCATTAATAGGAGCGGTGAAAAACAAATACGCGCAAAGGCAGAACCACGTTTATGGTATAAAAGAGGTCGTAGACTAATGTTCTCTTTAGAGACGTTCTCTGGCAATTTCGGCTTGTAAACATAAATTGCACAAAACCTTCCTGTATTACAGCCCCACGTTATACCCTAACGGATAGTACGATCTATACGTGGATATTTTACGTCTTGATGTGGGAGCTAAGTATATGTTTTGTTTATTCCTTTACTTATCTGCATAGGTAAGTATATATTACCCGTTTGTTTTGTGAAGGTATGTATACCTTCTCGTACGTATATTTGATTGTTATGGCGTATAATTTTTATATTCTGGTATTTAGGGTTTGGCTATGTGTATACGGGAGTTTTGCGTCTGCGTGAGTATGCAGGTTCGTACGTATGGTGGGTGTGTGTATATGTGTACTTCTTGTTTTAGTTGACTTACGTCTCCGAACATGCGTGTATTTATATGTAGGTATGTGTGTGCGCTTGTTATATACGTATTTATTTACTTATATACGTTTATATAATAATTTTTTTATTTGTACACAAGCATACACACACACACACATATTTATATGTGCGTGGTTTTGTATACCTATGGTAAGGTTTTGCGTATGCTTGTGTATGTACGTACTTGTTTGCGTATATTTATTTATTTATTTCTATTACTTCTGTATTGTATTTATTTACTTTGTTCTTAACTCTGTAACAGAGATTCATTTGGTCTCCTAGTTAGAATTTTAGTCTACGACTTCTGCTATACCATTTACGTGGTTTTGTCTTTGCGTGCTATTGTTCTCCACGCTCCATATATGACTTATTATCTTCGTTTTTTCGTTCATTGCCAGAGAACGTCTCTATGTACCACCTAAGAGAACATTAGTCTACGACCTCTTTTATACCATAAACGTGATTCTGTCTTTGCGCGTAATTGTTTTTCACCGCTCCTATTAATGACGTATTATTCGTTTTTTCCCGTTCTTTGCCAGCGAACGTTTCCACGAACCAAAGTATCGTCTTCCTGTCTTCCTCCGGTTGCAACGTTTTTTGAAATATCCAGTTCTGCCTTTACAGATTGACTTTGTTAGTTTCAGAAGATCCCGTTAAGGGTGAAAGCAGCGATTCTTTGCTTAAGCTTTAATCTGTTATTTAATAAATATTTGCTCTACGGTTCTTATATATTTGATATATATTTATCCTTATCGAGCCCTCTTTGGATTTTAGTCTTCAATTTTATTATTATTACTATATATATATATATATATATATATATATATATATATATATATATATATATATATATATATGTATGTATGTATGTATGTATGTATGTATGTATGTATGTATGTATGTATGTATGTATGTATGTATGTATGTATGTATCTTCTTCTGGTTTTATAATTTCACAAATTTGTTCCCAATAGAGAGTCGGTTTCTAACATAGACACAACACTCTCTCATTGGAATTTACACTAACATCAACTAGGTAGATTATGTATGTATGCATGCATGTGTAGATATGGATGTTATTGTATGTGTGGATGCATATGTTTTGAGTTGTATGTGTAGATGTGTATATGCTTTGTATCTGTACATGTGTATATGCAGTTATTAGATGAAATTTTTGTGGAATGTTTTACATATTTTTACTGTTCCATTAATGGATTGTACTTGTAATTTCTTAACTAGTTGTGTTCTTTCTGTTCCTGTGAAGCCTAGCTTCTCAAGATTTATATTGAGGCAGTTACTAACATACCCCAGTGCCCCAATAATCACAGGCATAAATCTGAAGGTGTAATCAGAGTGGAGTATCTGCAGATTTCTCATCAGTTCTGCATAAATATTCTCCTTTTCGCTAATCTTTGATATTATATTGGCATCTGCTAGGCAGCTAATTTCCACTACTGTGCATGCTTTCCTCTCCCTGTCCCATATCATAATATCTGATCTGTTATGCCTGCATTTTATTGGGGTTTTTACTGGAACATTCCCCCAGTACTCTTTCATATTATGTATATGTATGTCTTCCACATTGCTGTAGCTTTTAATGTGTTTATTATCGGGGCTAACTTTTTTACGAACTCCATTGTACAGTGTTTTGGCCACTACATCATGCCTCACAGGTAGATAGTACCGCGATGACATCTTTTGACAGCGGCTGACGACATGGGTGATATCCTCGATGTTAGTTCTGCAGAGTCTGCATTTGTTATCACATCTAGGTGTTTTGCCTGCATCCTATTCCTTTTGTGAATCAGGTATTTCGTGTTAATTTCCTGTTCTTGGATTGCAAAAGCGTATTCTTTAAAGTGGGAGCCAATATAGCGGTTGTTGGTCCAAGATAGACTACTTTCCTTATCTATATTACTCTCACTCTGGAGCTTCCTGGCAACATATCCATGCATGATTTTTTGCTGATAAGCATGTAGTTTTTCATCCATGGATTCACTGCGAAACTGCTGAGCGACTTCCCTGGGTGTGAGTTTCTGATTATCACACAGGGAATATCTCTCGGGGAGTTCCTTCCCAACTCTCATGATCTTATCTGTTTCATGCAGATAGACTTGCTCGAGAGACGGACTCCTACGCTTCGAGGTTCCTAGATGTCGGAGAGATATGATGCGACATCCAAATGCCTCTGCCTCCCTGCTTACGTTTCAAGTAAAGGCGGTCTATGTCACTGTTGATGTGGAAGTTTCCAGTGTTGTTTAGTATTTTTCGAGTTCCAACATCAACTGATCGGATTTCGTCTATCGTCCAATTGAGTATTCGAAATGTTGGTTTTAGGACAGGCACAGCAAACACATTGTGAGCCACTGTT
>OZ024743.1:347080995-347088495 GCA_964016885.1 Eledone cirrhosa
GTGTGTGTGTGTGTGTGTGTGTGTCTCTGTGTGTGTGTGTGTGTGTGTGTGTGTGTGTGTGTGTGTGTGTCTGTGTGTGTGTGTGTGTGTGTGTGTTTAAGTATATTTATAAATTATTGTGCAGTGACATCAACAAACTTACATATACAAACAATACCTGAGCTGTATTTAATCTAGGCACTTTGCTCTACCTAAATCCCATTTTTGTTTGCCGTCAAAATATGGCGGATAATTTTCTGGGAATCATTTTTATGGTGTAGTAATCATAATTTTTGCAAGCCATACAACTTACACTTCAGTAACTACACATAGATTTCCGCTGAACAATGTGCTCTTTTAAGATAATTCTGATTTCCTTTAGCTCTGGTAGCAAATTATTAGCTAAAACAATTTGAGTAGAACTGATGAGTGAAACCTAGAAGAAATGACACATGGTAATTCAGTCTCCAGGTCAGCTCAGTTGAGAGTTTTCGCGTGTTTACCATTTCAAAAGAGAAGGTCATTGTAATCATATATATACCAGAGAGAAGAAACTGCAAGTTTTACAGGAAGAAACTATAGCGTAGAATGAATATTTGTTAAATTTGCCAATCAATCAAATGAATTCCCCAGGAATGTTTCAGGAGCAAATACTCTAACCAGGAAAGATGAACAATAAATTCGTTTTACCAAAACTCTTTAGTGAATCAGACATTCAGAGTGACTTTACGATTCTTAGAATTGTAGCTATTGTATGAAATTTTGACTATATTACAACATATATATGACGTGAGCGTACGATATTGATTTTGGGACATAGCATTTATAGAAATTTTATGGAGTTCGCAGCGTATTATGCATGCATAAGATGAGATTTTTCTTATGTATAATGATTCATATACTTGTCTGTTTGAAAACAGGTTAGATTGTTAGGTCACTTCTGACGAAACAGTAGATATTTGATATAATATATTTAGACTCAACGAGGATGGTGCCTTTGTTACTAGTTTGTTTTATCACCTGCTTAAATGTTTTTTTTTTGTGTTAGAGGTTACAGTAGGAATAGTCCGACGTAATGAGTCTTGAGCTAATATTCCCACCTCAGAATAAACAAGATTTTATGGGATATAGTTTAAAACGTAAGGGTGTCGCAGAAAAAAGCAACGGAGAAGTAAGACAGGAAAACTTTTTAAAATATGAGAGATATATGTAACTCACTGACAGGCAGTATAAGTAAAAGACTCACAGCTCAGATATGTTAAAATCTTTGCATATCTGGGCAACAGTATTGCTTTCATCGAATTTCATAAGTTTAAGAGACCGCATGTATGTTGCATAAGAAAGAAAAGCATAGTAGATTTTCGGAGATATACTTCAGAGGATAAATGAAGTAATTGTTTAAGTATTGTTGTAAATTGTATATTCCAGAACCCAGTAACCACATGCAGATATATTTCAGATTTCTGATCTTTTCAACACTAGAGATGTGTTATCGGCGAAATCTGTCTAGGCTGGGTGTGGATAACGTCCATGAGTGGAATGTTAGAAATGCGTATAAGAAAGAATATTAGTGGATTTAACATCAAGTAGATCGTTATTAAAAAATAACAATACGACAGTGATATATTAGAAAGAGAAAGATATAACGTGTCATGGACGGTGGTTGTTAATAACCGGATATACCAATTTTGAGATGCTGTAAGTGAAGGCCATATTTCCTCAGTTGATAGAGTCTGAGATGTTTCCTAGCTTGCAGAGGAAATGCACAATAGCATGTTTCCAACACTACTGCAAACAAAGAGAGGTGAAGCAGAAAGAGAGTGATGAAAGAGTTTGAAAAGCGTCTAGCTCTCCCGGGCAGTTTCATAGACATTGAAGGACTTTATGTATGTGGAATAATCGGAAGTGTTTTCGCAAAAAAGGGGAGTGAAAGTATATTTGCCATTTGGACGGTAAGAGAGCAGCCACACTACGAGATGCAGGGGCGTGCATATAATCTTGCTTTTTTGAATATCAGTGAGTGTATGTAATATATTCCTATCATACCACAATGGAACATGAACAATATATAACAGGTACGTAATAAATAATTCAATGACATCGAGGCTGTTTGCATCGTAATCACGCCAGTGTTCCGCGAATATGTTTATGAATATATGAAAACTTTGAAATGTAGCATTGAGATTATGAGGAAAAACAATTAATATTATCACTATCAATATTATTATTGTTGCTGCTTCGCTAGACATGTTCTCCCCGGTTCGTGAGTTTGACGGAGCTTCAGGGTCAGGCGAAGATTGAGAGAGAGCGCTTGGATCTGGTATGCCGTCAAGCGTTCAAAGCCCTCAGTTTATTGAGCAGTACGATCGGTGGAGATTCCAGCTCCGCTTTCTATAGAGAGGGAACGGTGGGGAAAAGCAACGACGTTCTTGAAGATACTCTGAGCTTTGATGAAAATCAAACAGCCAATCTTTTCCGGAGTATATTCGTTCTAGGGCCTATGAAAACTTCAAGAAATCGTTGATACTAGGAAGAAAGACAAGTTAGAGATAAACTCTACGGTCATGGAAGTGCTCCCAGTCACGCCTGTCGCAGATGCACGCAGGGCGACGAAACCATTGAGAGGCCGAATATTCCTGACTTGTGGATTTATGTTGAACATCGACTGCGGACGGATTTGGTTATCAGTTGAGTCCATCTTTAAGATTGCCTCACCACGTTCCTTTAGCCAGGAAAGGTAGCCAGTTTGTATCTGCCTGGTGGCCATGCCAAGAGATATCATGTGGTGGACACGTCTGATATGGTTGACGATAAGCACTTTCCGCTACGGCGAAACTATGATCACCTTCTCAGGTTTCACTTGAGGAAAATCATACCGCCCAGCCAATTTGTTGAAAGGTGGCTGGGAGAGGCGAGCATGGCTCGATAGAATGGGCCTGATCCGTGATGAGTCTCTAGATTGGAGAGGGATGACTGGGAAAAGGCAGTTGCTCTAGTGGTCAGGGTAACTGTGGCCTTCTGGGGATTTTCCATCTGTGACATTCGGATGTCGCTCCTATTGGGGTATTCAATGTATATGAATTTTTACACAATATTCTTAATTTTGGTAAAGACATATTCAACATCAAACCCCACACTCTACCCCCCCCCCCTCCCGTGCCATCCTTAATGTGGGTCATGACAGGTTAATAAAGAAATCATTACCATTGCTGCTACAGTTGTTACTTTTGTTGTTGTTATTTGTGGTGGTGGATTGGCAGAATCGGTAGGGGGTTGGACGCCATGCTTTGCAACATAGAGTTACGCACCTTTACATTCTGAGCTCAAAACCCGCGGATGTTAGCTTTGCCTTTCATCCTTACGGGATCGATAACATAAAATACCAGTAATGCACTGGGGTCGAGCCTATCGAATTTCCCCTTCTCCCAAAATTGCTGGCCTTGTGCCTATAGTGGAAATCATTATTATTATTTTCATTAATAATATTCTCATTATTACTATTATATATTTTGCGTTTCCTTTCTTTGACAGCCACGGAAGCAAAGAAATGTGTTATTTTACCGAACGAGTGATAGCGGAAGTGAAGTATGGTAATTACAAGTTAAAATTCAATTCCCGTTACATTGTAATTATAAAGCTTCATACTAGAGCACTTTATGTTGAATTAGAATATATTTTAGGATATTTTTTTTTCAGGTTTTCTCTCATTTTGTTTCTCAATTTTCTTACCACCATCAAATGTGCCAATGTTACACATATATTCCGTCTTAAAATATAATATATATTCGCAAGGAAAAGATAATTCCGAGACACATTCCATAATAGTTTCTCTGACGTCAAATGGAAAACAAAATGTATGTATATATATAAATATATATATGTATGTATGTACACACACTGATATATATATATATATATATATATATATATATATATATATATATATATATATATATAAATATATATATATATATATATATATATATATATATATATATATATATATATATATATATATATATATATATATATATATATATATATATATATATATATATATATATATATATATGTGTATTGAAATTTCCGTTGAAAACAGAAAAGGTCATAGAAGTGAAGAGTGCTCTATGTAAGTATCAGAGCAAAATTTAATGTATAAAAATCAATACAATATAATTACCTCATTACCAGAGGTTTCCCGAATGAGGCGAATACGAAAGAAGCGTCTTCATTCGTTCGTCAGACGAGGCAATATAAAACATGGGTAAATACTTGGAAAGTCTCGTCAAGAAAATCAAAAAAAAGATATAGAATTAGAATATGAAATATATAATAATCTTTCAAGAAATATAGTTAGGTGTGTGTATATGTATGTATATACGCTCACAGATGTGCATATATGTGTATGCACATATGTATACGTATAGTGAAAAAGTGTGCGTAAATATAAAATTTAGGGCAAATGTATCTGTATGTCTGTAATCTACAGACAGAATAGATACATCATAAGAATATGAATATGAAGGCGCGCGCATAAACACACCTACACACACGTACACTTAGATGCGGAAGTAAAAGAGGTAAGGGAGTGTAATAATTAAAGGAAAGTATCAATCTCGATATATTTATAAAAATGGAACAATAATTTAGAAAGAAAAGATTTAGAAAGAAAAAATTAAAGAAAAGAAGACAAAAAAGGGTACATACATACACAGACACGCATATCTCACAACAGAAACGTAAAAATATACATGCTTATACACACACGCACACTTACACATCCGTACGTTCGATACGTACACACACACACACACACACACACACACACACATACTTACACTCACGCGTATTGACATGTTTGCATGCACACGCATAAAAATGAGTAAGTAAAAAAAGGCGGGGGAGAAGAAAAAAGGAACAAAACATAAAACCTAGATGTCAAAACACGGATATAAAGACACATACACATACGCATACACATATACATACACATACACATATATATATACATATATACATATATATATATATATATATACACACGCGCGCGCACATACGTAGTCGCTCATGTACATATATAGAAAGTATACACACGTTAAGGCGTTCAGCCATATTGATACAGGGTGTAAAAAAAACTTGTGGATAAGTAAGTACAAATATAAAATTGTAAGGTTGGCTGCGCAAAATTAAAAAAAATAAAAATAAAAATGAAAAATAAATCTGGTTTTGGAAAACACAAATGACAAGTGTAATCAGTTAGTGAAGGAAAAAGGGAAGTAAAAAAAGGGGAAATAAAAAATGGAAAGTGAATCGGAGAATAAAGGAGGGGGTGGGTATTGGTGGATGTGAAGTAAAAATAAAAATAAAAAAATAAAAATAAAAATAAATGAAATTAATGACAAGGGTAAAAATGAAAGTAAGTCAGAAAGGGTAATTAAAAAGAGAATAATAAGAGTTTATGGAGGATAAGTATCTGAAAGTGTGTTAAGTTTATATGAGCTGGAAAGCAGGTGTGATTTCATGTGTGGGCAACTGGTGAAAATTTCCGTCTTTGTGTTCAGGCAGGTCTTTGGTGATTTTAGATTTTGCAATATCCAATATTTTTCATTTATGCAGAGCGTGCATATTCTTGTTCCTCTAGCATATTCTTTAGATTGGTTCAAAATTGACCAATCCAATTTATATTGGATACCTTGGTATTTCAAATCCCAAATTCTGCTAGCCAGAGCTGTTGTAAATCTTTTTTCTGGATGTCGAAAGGATGCGACATGTGAGTAATAACGCGTTTTGAATTTGTCTTGCGTCATACCCACATATCGTTCACTGGTGGCTGGATGGTTGTTGCTGATTGTTGTCACTTTAACCGCATATACAATGGCTTTGGTGTTGCATTTACCTTGTAATGGGCATTCACTTTTGATTCTACAGGAGCAAGTTTGATTTTCTCTAGGTGATATTTTGTTGAGGATATAGGACTTAATAGGGGGACCGCAGGAATAGCTACTTTTGACACAGTTTCTGTTAAAGATCTTATAGTATCTATGTGTTCTAGGGAAATGTTTATCTAGGAGCTCAAGGAATTTTTTGCCTACATTAGTTTTAACTGCTAGAGAGTAGGGGGGGGGGGGGACCAGATTATTTTTCTTTTCCTGTTTTTATGTTTAATAGAGTTAGTAGAGTTGGGTATGTATTTAATCGGTTCGCTAAAACCGCTATTTTGGAGGGCTTTATTATAGTAGGGGGATGCCTTATTAAAAATAGCTTCTGAGGAAGAGAGGGTGGAGATCCTACGGCTAATATTAGGGATAAGGTTTTTAAAAACTATAGGTGGATGGCAAGATCCTTTATTTATATATTTTAAGTTTTCATTAGGTTTATGGTATGGTTTATAAGAAGCAGTAGGCAAATCTAGGTTTATATCTAGGAAATCTATATGTATATATGTATATATATATATGTGTATGTGTATGTATATGTGTATGCGTATGTGTATGTGTCTTTATATCCGTGTTTTGACATCTAGGTTTTATGTTTTGTCCCTTGTTTCTTCTACCCCCCTTTTTTTACTTACTCATTTTTATGCGTGTGCATGCAAACAGGTCAATACGCGTGAGTGTAAGTATGTGTGTGTGTGTGTGTGTGTGTGTGTGTGTGTGTGTGTGTGTGTGTGTGTGTGTGTGTGTGTGTGTACGTATCGAACGTACGGATGTGTAAGTGTGCGTGTGTATATAAGCATGTATATTTTTATGTTTCTTTTGTGAGATATGCGTGTCTGTGTATGTATGTACCCCTTTTTGTCTTCTTTTCTTTAATTTTTTCTTTCTAAATTTTTTCTTTCTAAATTATTGTTCCATTTTTATAAATATATCGAGATTGATACTTTCCTTTAATTATTACACTCCCTTACCTCTTTTACTTCCGCATCTAAGTGTACGTGTGTGTAGGTGTGTTTATGCGCGCGCCTTCATATTCATATTCTTATAATGTATCTATTCTGTCTGTAGATTACAGACATACAGATACATTTGCCCTAAATTTTATATTTACGCACACTTTTTCACTATACGTATACATATGTGCATACACATATATGCACATCTGTGATCGTATATACATACATATACACACACCTAACTATATTTCTTGAAAGATTATTATATATTTCATATTCTAATTCATTTGTCTATATCTTTTTTTTGATTTTCTTGACGAGACTTTCCAAGTATTTACCCACGTTTTATATTGCATCGTCTGACGAACGAATGAAGACGCTTCTTTCGTATTCGCCTGTTTCGGGAAACCTCTGGTAATGAGATAATTATATTGTATTGATTTTTATACATTATATATATATATATATATATATATATTTATATATATATATATATATATATATATGTGTGTGTGTGTGTATGTGTGTCTGAGTGTGTATATCACTGATACGAAAATCATACACATTAGAAATTTACTAGTGATTTGCATATAGATTAACAGGGCCCTGTACGCACACACTTTCGGAAA
>OZ024743.1:347093495-347115995 GCA_964016885.1 Eledone cirrhosa
CTCGCTTTCGATTATTGCTTCACTTGAACCATCTCTGACATATGGGTGGCATGAATGTCACTTTTTAATCCCACTGAGGGTTTACATTTTTTTCTACATATGCTGCATTAAAAGAAGAAGAAATCCCTTTTCGGCTATGCGCATGCAACACACATATAAGGCATTTAGATCAGAGATGCCTGTGATTCGCTCTCTAAATAATGATACCAGATATCCAAAACGAAGAGCAGGTCAACATCATTGGCAGTCTACGTGTCGCAGGTTTTATATCAGAGATTTCCTCCTCCTAGAATGATGTTCTAACACGGACCTCGGGCATCTCATTCGAGGTGGGCTAAACCCATGGTTTGGCACCAAGTCGAGTACAGACATATCCCCACACATACATATAAATGTGTAATTAAAGATAAGTCTTTTAGATACATAGATCAATAAAAAAAAATGGAATAAATGAATTTTTTACACGGGAAGTGTTTGTTATTTTATATGATTTGGTTGACAATAACCTCCATAATTTACGGGTATTCATAGTTTAGATGAGTACTGCAGTTTCCATTTCTCATATTCAATTCACAATTTATTGTTCAACCTGGAATTTTAAAAGGCCATTGTTCCAGATGCTACTGCGCAGTATTTTCGAAACAGAAATCACAGTTTTGCGAAAAGAACTTCTTAACCACATAGCTGTATTTCGATAGTCGATCGACTTTCGTCAAATCGGCCCGAGGAAACAATGTTTCCGTTGGTCTTTCCAATTGCTAATACTATCCATCGGTCGCAACTCCAGGTAGAAGGAGCAACGTGAAGTAAAGTGTCTTGCCCAAAGACATAACGCATCTCCCGGTCAGGGAATCGAAGTCACAAACTTACGATTGCGAATTCACTTCTCTAACCATTCAGCCACGCTGTATTTGCATATATAATTATGAGTTTTCACTTGTCACATTAACGCTATGGTATTTACTAACACAAATTGATTTGGTAATTCTTTGTAATCTTTCGGTCAAATAAACGAGGGAACAGATTTTTATAATTTGACCAACTTTTGTATGCTTATGATACCTAATGGGTCAATAGAGGCATATCAATCAGTACTTTGATTTGGTAATCAAGAAGCAACTAGGAAATATAAATGATTTTGTCAAATATTGCAGCATTTCTATTTAAAGAACCAGAGGGAATTTTTATTTTGATTCCTATTTATCCTTACTACATAAGAATTGTTATAAATAATATACTGAATATTGTACAGAAAATCAATTGAAATGATCTCCCCTTTTCCTTTGAAACCTGATAACAATTTCTACTAGGCTTGTCATTTTATTTATATTTATATATTGGTTGGACATATTGCCTGCAGAATCACATTATAGGTCAAGTTTTGGATAAACTACTTATTTATCTGGAATGAAGCGAAGTATTTTTCCTTGAATTTATTCTGCGACAACGTAACTGTATAGTTACAAAAGTTGGTTCGTTCTGAGAATTAAATGTTTTAACTATTTCGATTCTTCAGAGCCCAGAAGTTATCAAGGCCGGTAAAGAAACGGTAAAATTTTGAAGTTCCCTCCAAATATCCCTAAATGGATGAATATGATTGTTATCTTCAATGGATGAATATGATTGTTATCTTCAAAATTCCTTGATTTTTCTTATTTCAGACGAATATCTAATTTATTCAGATATTTTGGACGCATAATAATGATTTCCAAATACATATTAGGTATCGGTGAGTTCAAAGTTGGATTCTGTTTTTATTATCAGTTGGTGAAATAACAAATTTTCTGTGCTGTCAAGCATGAACACCACAAACATTATATGGGTATCGCTATAAAAAGGATGGAGATCACAGAGAACGTATTGATATCACAGGAGGGACAGTGACATCGCGAAAATGGCAGAGACGGCAAAATGAAGTCTTGTTTATCGGGGAAAAGACATGGGCATATCAAGAAAGTCGTGCATATCATGATAAGACAGGGTCATAACAGAGAAGCCGTGGACATCACAGGAAAGTAACGGAATTAAAAGAAACACGGGCACATCTCAACAAAGAAGAAAGAAATGAGACATCACAAGCAAAACGTGCACATCATATGAAGTAATAAAGGACAATAACTCAATACCAGTTCGGGGATATCACAAGAAAGAAGGAATAGAGCGACATCACAATGAAGCAAGGATATCGCAGGTAAGATATGGATATATTACGAACGACATGAACATTATATGAAAAACATGCATATCACAGGTTAGACGTGGATTTCACAGAAAAATCATGGATATCACGTTAAAGACATCCCAGAAACATTAGGGAGGACTGAGGAAATATAGTAATATCATGAGAAAGTTATGGTTATAAAAAAAAAGACACAAACTTGACAGAAAATATCTGAATATCATATAAAAGACAGAGATATCACAAGATCATGGATATGAGTAAATGAATATGGAGATAATAAAAGATAACAAAGAGACCACACGAGAAAGGACATAACAGGATAAACAAGGACATCGAAGAAAACAAACCACCAAGAAACATAGACATGACAGAAAATACATGGAGATACTAGACAGACACTTTACTAAAAGACAGAGCATTTCAACGAAGAGAGGGACTTGACAGAACAGATAAGGTCTTCATTAAAATGGCAAGAGTGTCCCAAATAGGCATGTGCATCATGAAAAAAAAAAACAGGTGCATCAAAGCAAAGACATGAATGTCAACGGAAAGACGGGGATATCACATAAAATAAGTGATATCACCAGAAAAACAGGGATATCACAATAAAAGAGGGAACCCCTAGGAAATACATGGACAATGCATGGAATACAGGGAAATGGCCGGAATGACATGTACATCGCATGAAAATCGTGGATATTGCATGAACGACATGAACATCACAGGTAAGACACGTATATAGCAAGAAAGAAATGGACATTTAAAGAAAGACAGATGCATCACAAAAAAGAAATTGATATAATAGGAGAATCAATGACGTTACAAAATAGTATCATATATCATAAAATGAAACAGGAACATTGACACAACAAAACAGATATTAACATTACAAGAAAAATAAAAGTACTTCAACCTATGCAAACACACGCAATATATAGGGCTTTCTCATCTGGCTGAAATTAAATAATTCAATTATTTTTTTTAGACTGGCTGCTTTCATTGTTAATTTATTATATGCAGCTCAAAGGGATGAAAGGCAATGTTTAACCTCGATCGGATTTGAACACAGAACGTAAAGAGTCAGAACAAGTGCCGCAATGAAATTTTATCCGAGTGTCTACATATTGGCAGTATCGGTAGAGGGTCGGACGCCATGCAAATCTACAAAATATTGAAAAAGTATTGCAATTTTAGATAAGTACTTCGATGCAATAATAAGACCAGATTAAAATTCTAGGTGAAGCGTCATTATTGTTACTTTATGGTTTGAGTTCAAATCCTGCCGAAGTTAACTTTGCCTTTCATCCTTACGGGGTCGATAAAATAAAGTACCAGTAATACACTGGGATAATTGCTGGCCTTGTGCCAAAAGTAGAAATAATTATTATTACTTTGTATAACACGATAATTGTTTCTACTTTTGGCACAGGGCCATCAATTACCCAGTACATTACTGGTACTTTATTTTATCCACCCCGTAAGGATGAAAGGCAAAGTTAACCTCGGCGGGATTTGAACTCAGACCGCAAAGGGATGTAACTATGCTGGAAAGCATGGCGTCCGACCCTCTACCGATACTACCAATTCACCAATGAAACACAAAACAAAACAGAAATATATTCCTATCATGAACCAATCTTGTCCATATGGTGCCCTCTCCCACGTTGTAGAATATGTCACCAACGCCTTAAAATATTTTATACAAATGTTCTTGGCTGAGTCGTATTATATATCATATATCGATTTGTATATAAAAATACACATATATATATATTTATAAACGTATGTTCAGACACACTGAATTAATATATATATATATACATACACACGCACACACACTCTTATATCTGTACATATATATATATATATATAAAGTTTAATTGTTTATACAGTGTGTGGGGCGTCTGTATGTCAGATATAAAATATTTAATATTATAGTTGATAAGAATATCAATACCCCAATGGACAATGACAGAAACTAAACCCGAAAATCAATAACAGCAATTACGATGGCGACAGCGAAGACGATGATGATGATGTCGGTGGTGTTGATGATGACGATGTTGTCGTTAATAATATTAGTGAGTATGATGATGAATATGGGAACACGAGGCTAACACAAAGGCAAACATGACGACAAATAATTTGGGGTTTACATATATAAACAAAATGTAAATCTTAAAATACAATGTAAAAACAATGTAAAGACAAGGTCCAACGTGAGAAATTCATATTAATTTGTTCGTGTTGTATAATCCTTTCTAACGCCTGGTCAAACATACATTTCATGAAATAATATCCTAACTACGACTCCCCACCTTCATTGATTTCAGACATACTGTGTATAGAAACACATTTTGTGTCCTTTCATTGCTGATATTGTAGGACAAAAATAAGCATTGTTTTTTAACAGCCCATTTCGATATTATTTTAGTTTCGTCTATCGTTCATATGTATACGATATCATATCGTGCATATAAGCATTTGAAAAGGTCTGATAGAATAAAAGAAAACGTCACAAATCACACAAACTACACGATGACTAGCACCGCATATAATATTCCTTGCACTTCCCTATGCTACAACGCAAACAGTAAAATTCATCAAGAAACATAACAATGTGATAACAAGAAAAAATTGATTATAGTTCACTAACAGGAAGAGTCTATACTTTTCCGACTCTTCATGAAAAAGGACAAAGAAAGCTGCGAACAGCCCAGGAATAATGAAATGCACATAGTGATTCAAAAGAGGCTCGCATGAAACCATTGAAGATAATAATAATAGTACTTTTAAAATTGGTAGAAGGTCAGCAATTTGGTGAAAGGGAAAGCTCGATTATATCGACCCCAGTACTTAAGGGGAACATAATTATTAATCCCGGAACGATCCAATTCGAAGTTGAACTACATGGAATATAAAATCAGAGGTACAAAAACGTTTCTAAATACGACGAAGCATTTTGTCCAACGAGTTAACGATACTGCTAATGAACCATTCGATAATAAGGATTTCTAATTTATACAGAAGGGCAGCAATTTGAGGGAGGGGTAGTCGAATATATTAAGTCCCAGCTTTTGTTGGTACTTCATTTTATCAAGTGTAGTAGGAGGAAAGGAAAATGTTCCCTCGTTGTGGTTTGAATTCAAAACGAAAATCCACACGCATCTGTCTCGAATCGTCAAATGCGAATTGTATTTTTTTTAATACGCTGCTCCTCCACTACGCGTGCCCCTCGAATAGTTTTGTTCCCCCGTTTCTTGGATTTCGGGCCTTAGCTCAAACAATGCAACCGTTACCTATTGCCTTCGGTCAGTACTTGCAGAACCGTCTCGGTTTGGAGACGGATGTGGTCCGGGATTTTTCTGAGGTCCTCAGTCTGATCTGGAGAATTATCTCCAGATCACCCTCGGACCGGTCCTCCCTGGCTCTTCTGGTTGCCTTGATCGGGACGGCATCTATCCTCTCCACAATGACGCATCCCAGAAAACACCACATATCTAAACCTGGTGGAATCTTGGTAATGGTAACTTTAAGACTTCTTTTTTCAGTGTGGGAGGGGTACATAGTGACCTTGCTTGTTTTGCAAGGGTCACTTAGTGTTTTATATCGAGGGATTCTGACTGAAACAGCCCCGAGATAGTGCCGTATTGTCTGCCCTTCGCTACGTATTCTGTGTTGTCTCTGATGGACCTCAGTGCAGCTTCGACTTCTGCCTGGGGAATGTTGGTCGCCTTTTTCGTCTCTACTGAGATGCAGCTTAAGACCGCAGTTCTCTACATCTATAGCCTCTGCCGGTACTGTAAAATTGGCGCATATTGTTCTTGTTTAATGAGCTTCCAGGCCTGGGCCAACCTTTTCTCTTTTTGTGTCAGGTCCATGCTAAAGCATGGATTTATTTTGGGCGCTGCAGCAGAGAAAGCGTTCTCTTTGTTCGCAATGCTGTTGTTGGTGACATTGTTGTCGTTGCTCTTGTTGTTGTTGCTGGTGGTGGTGGTTTTGTTGTTGGTGTTCTTATTGTTGCAGTTGGTTTGGTGGTGGTGTTCTTGGTGCAGTTGTTGTTGTTGTTGTTGACGAAGTTGCAGCTGGTGTTGGTATTGTTGTTCCTTTTTGATGTTGGTTTTGATGTTATCTTTGTTCATGTTGTTTTTTGGTGGTGGTGTCGCCAATATCGTTGTTGGTATTGATATTGTTGTTGTTCTGTTAGTAATTATATTATCCATAATGATAGTACTGGCGGGGAAGGTGTTTTTGATCTCAACATTTAAGCCGCTGTCACATGACAGATGACGCAACAATAATTGAATGGATGAAAGGTAAAGTTAACCTCGGCGGGATTTGAACTCAGACAGTAAAGGGGCGTAACTCTGTGTTGGAAAGCATGGCGTCTGACCCTCTACCGATGTAAGTAAAATCCAGCATTTAAGGAGTGTACAGTAGATTATATAGAAAAATCAGTACTTGACTGACACCCTGTTTTATCTCCCACGTAATGAAAGACAATGTGAACACAATACCATTCGGCATTTTGTACTTACATTTTGATAATTTATTTAACGAAACCGCAATTATAAACAACAAGTAGCTATTTATTACATTGCCACAAAGATGCCGAACAGGGCGTGATTACAATAACTCGTTTACACCAAAGGGGAACACAAATCTCTCTGAGCAATATCATTCAAATAGTATGTAATATCATGTGCTGTGCAATCTATGTGAAAAGCGGACACCAAAGGATCTTATATGCTTTCTTTAAAGCCTTAAAGCAAATTCTAATAAACCCTTAAAGCAAAATCAATAACAGCAGGGATCACTTTAATATTATCGGATACTAGTGGTTATCATCAGCATATCACCACTATGAGCACAAACACAACCACCACCACCACCACCAACAACAACAGCAACGATAACAACTCCATCCTCTTTTCCCCCATTATCGATGGATTGGCAGTATCGGTAGATACTTTCCAGCACAGAGTTACGTCCCTTTACGCACTGAGTTCAAATCCCGCCGAGGTTAACTTTGCCTTTCATCTTACGGGGTCGATGAAATAAAGTAGCAGTAATGTACTGAGTAATTGCTGGCCTTGTGCCAAAAGTAGAAACAATAATCTTGTAGATCATTATCATTGTTCTCAATATTATCTCCCCAATCAGACTCCTCAGATTCTCACTCCTCCTTCTACACTGCCTCACCTACTCTTCCTTCTCCTCATCATTTCCCTTATTTACCATAAACCACCCGACCCAAATATATATTTGTATGTGCGTGTGTGTGTGTGTATGCGTGTGTGTGTGTTTACGTATCTATGTCTCTATGTATGTGTATTGGCCATAAACCACCCGACCCAAATATATATTTGTATGTGCGTGTGTGTGTGTGTATGCGTGTGTGTGTGTTTACGTATCTATGTCTCTATGTATGTGTATTGGCCATAAACCACCCGACCCAAATATATATTTGTATGTGTGTGTGTGTTTACGTATCTATGTCTGTATGTATGTGTAATCATAAACTTGTATAAGTACTTTATTAGTTCAGTATATAAAATGCATTGGTCATACGTATCTAGTTATAGAACCATAAATAATATATATTACATATGCTACATATGGTATGAAGATTTTCTATTTCAGATGAAGAGATATCGGTTTACAAGCCTACGTCCTGGTGTCAAAGCCAGCCGCCACATATTGAAAACAATCTAGTTTTTGTAGATACATATATACAGGCACACAAACACACATATACTCTCTCTCCCTCTCTCTCTCCCTCTCTCTCTCTATCTCTCTCTCACACACACACACATATATACACACACACACACACATACACACACACACGTATATATATATAGCGGTATGTTTAGGAAGCCGGACAATGCAAGGGGTTAGAATTACCAACGCAACAAGGCGGAAGGAAATTGAGACAGGTGAGTTAGATGGCAGTGGGAGAAGGAGGAAAATAAAAGGAAAAGCATGATTGAAATTTACCTTGGTAATTTATTAATCTAAAATTTTCAGAGTTACCAGGGGACTGGAAGAATTGGTAGAGGGTTGGACGCCATGCTTTGCAGCAAAGAGTTACGGCCCTTTACGGACTGAGTTCAAATCCCGCCGAGATTAACTTTGCCTTTCATCCTTACGGGGTCGATAAAATAAAGTACCAGTAATACACTGAGATAATTGCTGGCCTTGTGCCAAAAGAAGAAACAATTATTAAGGGGTTCGTCGGGGGTGGAGTGCGTCGGAGATATCGGAGATTGTTTTCCTGATCAGTCACTGTTTCTTTATTTTTTCTTTAAATTTCAGTTGTGTTAGGATTAAACATGCGCATGCGCGTAGCAGCTCGGTTTGGGCTGTTTGGATATCAATATACAGAGGAAATATTTGGTGTCTAATAAATTACTGAGGCAACATTCAGACATTATTGTCCTTTTATTTTCCTCCTTTCTCCCAAATTTTGCTTTGTAATTTACCTCTCTCAATTCCCTTCCATCTTGTTGTCTTGGTAATTCTACTTCCACAGTACGGCTTCCTAAACATATCCACTGTTCCTCTCATATTTGTCTTTGCTTGAAAGGAAACTATTAGCTTCCACGCACACACACACGCACATATTAGCTTCCTCGCACACACACAAACACACACACGCACATATATTTATATAATTTTAATAATTGTTTCTACTTTTGGCACAAGGCCTGCAATTACGCCAGTGCATTACTGGTACTTTATTCTTTCGAGCCCATAAGGATGAAATGCAAAGTTAACCTAGGCAGGATTTGAACTCAGAATGTAATGGGCCATAACTTTATGCTGCAAAGCATAGTATTGACGCTCTAACGATACTGCCAAAATAATTGTTTCTACTTTAGGCACAAGGCCAGCAATTATCCAGTGCATTACTGGTACTTTATTTTATCGACCCCGTAAGGATGAAAGGCAAAGTCAGCCTCGGCGGGATTTGAACTCAGATCGTAAAGGGACGTAACTATGCTGTAAAGCATGGCGTCCGACCCTCTACCAAAATAATAATAATTGTTTCCAATTTAGGCTCAATGCCAGAAACCTGAAGCGAAGGGGAAAATCAATTAAATCGACCCGAGTGCATTATAATAATTGTTTCTACATTTGGCACAAGGCCAGCAATTACCCAGTGTACTTTATTTTATCGGCCCCATAAGGATGAAACGCAAAGTTAACCTCGGCAGGATTTGAACTCAGAATGACAAGGGCCGTAACTCTATGCGTCAAAGCATGGCGCCCGACCATCTGCCGATACTGCCAATCCATTATAATAAGTGGTTATTGACTATATACAGTTACAGAAGTTTCACAGATGGATTGCTCAGGATCTATGTCAATGCTATAGAACCTGCTCCACCCGATCTGCTCTTGTTAATACTTGTTAATAAAGTAAAACCGATATAATCTCTTTAATGAGATCGGACTGGAGTCGGGTCCATAGCATTTATATAGATCCTAAGCCACCCATCTGAGAATGGGTTGTAACTGCGTATAGTCATTAAAGACCTTCATGTGAAATCCCAATTTGTTTATATATATATATATATATATATATAAATATATATATATAAATATATATATATATATATATATATATATATATATATATATATATATATATATATATATATATATATATATATATATATATATATATATATATATATAAATGGAAAAAATGAAATTTCATTTCTCACTATTAGTACGGCTGATACTTAAATATAAGTATGTATACGTAGGGTTTACCGAACATTTATTGTAATGCTAGGTTTGTTTGTAAACAAACAGCTCTAATTAAGCCGTACAGTGTTCGGCAACCATCGTTGCCCTTTTGTTCAATACTGACAAAGGAACGATGAACTAGTTTCTAGCTTATTAGCTGTCATCAGCACTGTATACATTATGTCGGTCGATTGAACGTTTGAAAGTATATACTTTCCTTATGCATATTAACGGCTGATCAGCCTAATTTGCATATCGAGTGAGTTAGTCGGCCGAGCGTACCCAAAACGATAAATGGAAAAAATGAAACGGAATTTCATTTCTCACTCTTAGTACGGCTGTTACATAAATATAAGAACGTATACGTACATACATATATGTATACAGACGCACAGTAGTATATATATACATACATACATGCACACATATATATATATATGTACGTATGGGTTTACCGAACATTTATTATAATCCTCGGTTTGTTTGTATATATATATGTTAAAAACAATATATATATATATATATATGTGTGTGTGTGTGTGTATGTGTGTGTGTGTGTGTGTGTGTGTGTGTGTATGTGTGTGTGTGTGTGTGTGTGTGTGTGTGTGTGTGTGTGTGTGTGTGTGTGTGTGTGTGTGTGTGTGTGTGTGTGTCTGTAGGCTTAAAAATAAGAAGAAAGCAAGAACAGGAGAAGTTTTCCTCACCAGTTGTCTACTGCGGGTCTCGGATATTTCTACGCATTAAAGACAAGATATCTACCCCCAATGCGTTCAATAACGTTAACGGTAAGTTATTAGGAAAACATATATAGAATAACAGATGGGAAAAGGGAAGAAAAACAGCGAAAACGAAAAAAAAAGGGGAAACAACAAACCGAAGAGTGTGTGAGTAACTCGAAGAGAGAAAATTGAAATCCACGACGATTATTGAACATAAGTTCTAGATTGTGCGGACGAACAAAACGACACGTCCGACCCCTGCGAGTGTGAGTGAGAAAAGGACTGCTAGAAGGACAGGCGAGGGAAACAATGAGGTGGTTAGCAGAGAGAGGGTGAGTGAATGTGAGAAGGAGAAAAGGAGAGAAAGAAAGAGGAGGAAGTAGATAGCAACAAAATAGGTAGGTAGAAGGAGAGAGAAGACGGGTCACAGCGAAACATGATAAAATATATGAAGAAGAGAAGTGGCCGTGTAGTTGCTAGATAAGGTAGGCTTAAAAATAGAAGTTTTCCTCATCAGTTGTCTGTTGGGGTCTCGGGTATTTCTACGCATTAAAGACAAGATATCTACCCCCCAGTGCTGTTCTTCTATTTTCTCTTTTCTTCCCTTTTCCCTTCTGTTATGCTATATTTGTTTTCCCAATAACTTATCTAGTTATTGAACGCACTAAGGCGTCGGAGTCCTGAATATTTTCATATTAACCAGTCTACTATCCCAGCTATCGGATACTCATGTGAGTAATGATATAACTGGTTTTTACCGCCTCCTTTCTGATATATATATTAAATAAATGGTTCAAATTATCCCTGGATAACTTGAACCGTTAAGGTATATTATCCTTGGTTATGTCAAAATTTATAAAACATTTTGTATTTTATTTGTATTTTATCTGATGATAGCGTACCAATTTTGGTACCCTTGAAATATATATAATAGAATAAATATGGTTTTATAAATATAGTTCCATTTATTTAATATCATTGTATATTATACTCCAGAAAACTTGTAAAGTGCTCCGAATCAGTTATAAACATTTATATTTGTTGAATTACCAACAAATTGAGTATCCCTTCTGCTTATATATATATCAGTTATAAAAATATTTGCTTGTTGTATCCCAACAATTTAAATAGAACTTTTGCATATATATATGCTTTGTAAGGTTTTTTTATATGAAATCGTGTGTTGAAACAAATATTGTTATATTTGGGGAGAGTCATATTGTTATAATATTGCCAGAAATAATAATAGAACACACTCACTCTTTGGTTTGGATTTGTTTCGCTTCTTTATCTTTTATATCTTTATAGTTAATTTATCTGGCACTCAATGTTTATCATTCATTGACCAACGGTTAAAAACACAGATATAAATATATATATATATAGACTATCAAATTTATTTCGTCACACATAAGTGACATCAACAGTGGTACTATTATGTTTCATTCCCTTGTATTGTAATGTCTACGCCATTTTTGTTTTATTTATTTATTTATTTATTCTTGTCTCTGTCTCTGTTTGCGCATGCGTTTGCGCGTGTGTTTTCTGTTTGGTGTATGTGTTCGTGTTTGTGTCTATGTGTTTTCGTATCCTATATTGTTCACTAGCGTGTGCTTATGTGTGTTTGTTGTTATTGTACTTATGTATATATTTGTTTAATTTATTTATTTTTCCCTTAGGTGAGTATTATGTGTTTTGGTATGGTTGTTATTTTATTCCATTCGTTTTTTCTGTTCAACTTTTGTTTACTTAGTTCTATTTCAGTTGCATCTCTCATTTGCCTACCTGTTGAGTCATTTCTATGTTTAGATATTATTTGATTTTATATGTTGTCTATATTACCATCTTGTCTTTGTCTGGCGTGTTCATATAGAACTAAACCATTTTTTATTTGTCCTTTTAGTTCCCCCCAGTGTTGGTCTATTGTGTCTCCTATGCTTCCAGCTGTCTCACCCATGTATGTCGTTGTCATGTTTCTGCAAGTACCCTTTGTACATCTTATGCTATAGACTGCATATCTAGTTTATTTCGGTGGATTGGCAGTATCGGTAGAGGGCCGGACGCCATGCTTTGACGCATAGAGTTACGGTCCTTTATGATCTGAGCTCAAATCCCGCCGAGGTTAACTTTGCCTTTCATCCTTACGGGGTCGATAACATAAAGTACCAGTCACGCACTGGGGTCGATTTAATCGACTTTCCCCTCCCTAAAATTGCTGACCTTGTGCCTATGTAAGAAACAATTATTATTATTATTATTATTATTGAAGGTGAAGCCACGCTTATCGCCTCCAGTTTTTTTTTTCAGCAGTTTACCTCGTCTTCAACCGTTCTAAACTTTTTATTCAAGTTTTAAACTTGATAAAAGTTTAGAATAAGTGACCCACCTAATACAGGGGTTAACTCTTAAATAATACGGCACCCTTTTACGGGGTGTCGTATTGTGTAAGAATATTATTTGAAAAAAAATTTCTTTCAACATGGATAACACAAGAAAGAGAGAGAACGCTGTCAGACAACACAGAGAGAGGGAGACTTTGTCAGCATATCAACAAGACAGCGTTCAAGCGAAGGTAAATTTAAAAGAAACTATTACGAAGGAAAAGAGGTACAATAGAATTTCTATTGATATTGTTACAGATTTAAAATTACCGAACATTTCTAACACAAACAACACCAACAATAACACCAACACCATCAATAACAACAGCAACAACAAAAATAACAGCGGTAAGGTCAAGAACGACAATAACAAAAATAATAGCGGTAGGTCGAGAACGACAATAACAATGAGAATAACAACAGCCACAACAACAATAATAGCAGGAACAGTAGCAAGAAAAACAACAATAATAACAACAGCCACAATAACAGTAACAACAGCAACGGTATCAACGAAAACAACAACAACAATACCAACAACTGTACCAACGAAAACATCAACAATGACATCGATACCTGTAACAGCGATCTCAGCACCACCAGCAAGACCAGTAGCGGCAGCAATAGTGGTGCTGCTGAAAAAGGGACAAGTTCTTTTGCAGGTGTCGCCCGCAATATCGAAACAGTGTTAGTCCCAAAGGAGGAGATGGCAGTTGCAAGGGCCATGGTGACAAGAAACGCCAATAGAGTTTCCTTGAAACCTCCACCGGATTTTTTCAAGGACCAACAACTACGGACGGTGACTTACCGCACCGTAAGCAAATTCTCACATCGGATGGAGAGAGCCACGGAGGCTCAAATCCAAAAGGCCTTGGGGTGCGTCTGGGCACGCAAAACCCACATCACCCGAGGCAGAATGTACGCCATAGCAGACGTACTTTTCACCAAACCCAAGAAGCGAAGTCTCACTCGTTGGGAACCCCAAAGAGTGAGGAGATAGTATTGGTGCCCTCCTACTGCGGGCAGAAAATTGTGAGGGTCAAAGTGACCCAGGTCCCACCCGACTTGCCCATACCTTGGCTGGCCGCGTCTGTCCTTGCTGGAATCGAGGACAGGACGACCATGCTGCAAGTAGAGAAAATAGGGAGAGAGAACTGGTCAGGTAAAGGCATGCAAATGCTTATACAAACTGACCAGGAATGTATCGACGCTATCCCCGATATCATAGACATCGAGGAAGGACTCCAACTCCCTATAAGCGTTGAAGGAAGACGGTGAAATTGTTATCTCTGTGGGACAAAGGGTCACCTCAGAGCCTTTTACCCGCAGAAGACAGCGAAGAAGAAGGCCCCACTCCTTCTAATACCTGGTCCGCTGCTACCAAGAGCAGGGCAGGCAACAAACACAAAAGCTCCTTCCACGGTGAGTAGGAGGGCAATGTCCGTGGCACCCGTACCAAGACCACGAAGAACTAAAGCAGTAGCATCAGTGGCGGCAACACCAATAGCTACATTTGCAGTAGCTGCACCAGCAACAAAATTGCCGGAGGGGGCTCCACTACCACCACCAACAGCCGTGGAGCACATACCACTCCCAGACGCCACGGAATCCGACATGGAGTCTGAGGCGGGATTGAAGTGGCAAACGGTCTGCCACAAAAAAATAAAAAAAGGAAAAAACCCTTAGCTTCACCCTCCAAAAGCGAAGGCACACAAAGAGGGGTAAAGGCTGCAAGGAGACTTGCATCAACACCATCACCATCACCACCACAAGCACCACAGCCAACAACAACCACACCACCACCAGCATCACCAAAAACACCAACAACGCAAACAACAACCACACCACCACCAGCATCACCAAAAACACCAACAACGCAAACAAAACAAAACACACACACCAAACAGCAGCAAAATCACCCCTCCCCCCAAAAAGTACACAGCCATAAACATGATAAATAAAGAACTCGTACAATATATAAAGCAGCACACAGACATCACAAAAAAACACTACTACACCCCACCAACACCAAGAACTCTCCCGACAAACATAAGCATCATTGATATCAAAATAGAACAGTACACACTTTTAAAACAAAAATTCTCCAACGTAGTTGGAGACTTCAGAGGGTCGGTTACCAAGAGGATATACACTGACATCCTCTTGGAAACACTCATGAGCAGTCAAAAGGATGGTTCTACTTTCCCTTCTCCACACGATCATCCAACATGACCGTACTCAGAATACGCAGTATAAATGCACGTGGCCTGGTGTCATCTTGGAAGCAGGGTCACCTGCTCAACGACCTCAGGACACTAAACATAGATGTGGTGGCCATCAGCAAGACCAGAATCTCCGAAGCACGAGCCTTCGCACCGATCTTCGGCGGCTACGATGTATACGCATCTCCCAGCCGTCCAGGATCGGGGGGAGGGGTTGCCGTCCTTTTTCGGAGAGGCTTGGATCTCGCCATACGGGACATCTTCCTGGACCCAGAAGGTAAGTCGGTGGTGCTGGACGTGACCGGCAGCGAAATCAATGCTTTCAGGCTAGTAGCCATCTACGCCCCAACTGGGGCAGGACGGCCAGATTTCTTCAGACGTCTAGAGACCTTTCTTGGAACGTCCCGCTCTTTAGTGTTAGTGGGCGACTGGAACGGTGTCTTGGATGCACGCTCGGATTCTGTGAGAATAGTGGATAGGGGTGGAGAGAGCAAGAGTCTCACCAACCTGCTCAGACGTTTTGAACTGTCCGACAGGTATCGACTGAATCACTCGAATGTGCCAATGTGGACATGGACAAACCGCATCGCGTCATCCAGATCGTATCTCGATAGGGTATTCTGCAGAGAACTAGATAAGGCTAGTATAAGTTGTCCACAATTTAAAATAGTCGACTACACAGACCAAAAATTTGTGATCTGTGAGATCGACATAGACAAACTTCATAGACAAGGACCCGGTTACTGGAAGCTGAACGCGTCTTTCCCGGCGCGCAAATCCTACAGAGACCGGGTTAGCGTATTAGTTAAGCGGGCGTTGACGGGAGCGGTCGTCAACAACAGGTGGTGGTTCGCCCTGAAAAGGGCAATTAAAGTAGAGTCGATTAGGTTTAGCAAAGGATTAGTGAAAGAGGAAAATAGAGTAGAGGGAGAGCTAGTCAGAAAGCTAGAAGAGGCGTTTAGGACAGGCATCGCAACCGACGTGCTTGCGGCGAGATTGGCACTCGACCAATTCTTCAACGCAAAACACGAAGGCTGCGTTGTCAGAGCTAGAGCGCGTGCTCTGAAACACGAGGGGACAAAAGCCGTCCAATCGGCTCGGGTGGCAGAGACGCGACATGGCAACAAAGCCACAATTCGGTCTTTATCTGATCAAAACGGGCGCGTGTTGCTCGAACCCGAGCCGATGTGTGAGGCTTTTCAGCAGCACTTTACTGAACTCTTCGGGAGCAGCGGCGGGCCGGATCGGGTATGGACTTCAGTGCATACCTCGATGGATTGCCTCGGGTCTCGACGACCGCAGCACAGTGTTGCGAATAGCCAATAACACCCGGGGAAATACGTGGAGCGATGGCTAACTCCACGAGGGGTAAATCGCCAGGTTTAGATGGTCTGCCCTACGAGCTTTATGCATTTATGCCAGACTTGTGCGGTGACCTCTTGGCAGCCGTCTAATGCAACTGGCAGCAGAACGAGAGCTTTCCCAGGTTTGTAAGCCGGGGAGCAGTGGCGCTGCTGAACAAAGACCCGAAAAAGGGGAATGTTATCGATAACTTCAAGCCCATAACCCGGTTAACGCAGAGTTTAAGATTTTGGCCAAGGTGTTAGCAACAAGGTTGGCGCTTGTCTTCGGGGTCTGGTGGGGGAGGCGCAGACATGCGCGATTCAGGACAGATCCATACACGACAACCTCCACCTCATGCGATACATCATAGAGAGGGTGGTTAAGGAACTTGGCACAGGTGGGGCACTGATCAACTTGGATCAAACCAAAGCATTCGATATGGTCGACCATCGGTATCTGGCGGCGGTCTCCGAGGCAGCCGGTTTCGGGCCCGTTTTCAGGGGTTGGATCGTTGAGATGTACAGCGACATCTGCTCAGTTGTGAGGGTGAACGGTCACCTGTCGCAGCCGTTCAGCATCATGCGCTCGGTCCGCCAAGGTTGTCCCCTCTCGTCGCTCACGTATATATTTTCTCTCGAGCCGTTACTGCACAAACTGGGGGCGATGAGGGACGTCCTACGCGAACTAGAATGCGGGAAATCCGAGTCGGCTTACGCCGACGACTTCACCAGGTTGGTGTCGAGCACCTGACATGTCCAGATGCTCGGCACCGCTCTCAAGGAATACAGGAGCAAAGATAAACCAGGAAAAGTCGGCACCTGGAGAGGAATGTCCATGTCGTCCGACAGCGTCGTGGGGCGTTGGACGGACGGACCGGTTAAACTGCTCGGGGTCTGGTTTGGAGGAAAACTGGAGCGAGGTGACGAGTCCCTCACGCAGAAATGGGCCCAGAGGAAGCTGTCCCTGAAAGGTCGGTCGGAGGTGGCGAATGCGTACATCGCATCCGTCATCTGCTACCGCCTCACCGTTGTCCCTTGCCCTGGCAGAACTCTCACCAAAATGGAGCGCCTCCTCTTCCGCTACTTGTGGAAGCCACGCGCTCACATGGTCAGGCGATCCATCTGCTGTCAACACCCGTTGCGTGGAGGACTGGGCATGCCATAGCTGATGATGCGCAAACATAGGTTCAGGCTGCGACATCTCTGGTGCTTCCTTGACGGTGAAATGGTGTGGTCGCCGTTCGCCAGGCACGTTTTCCCACAGCTCGTCTCCTTGACGGAGCTGCAGTCCTGGGTCAGGAAAAGACCGATGGATAGCGCTTCGAAACTTGAATGTCTCCAAGCACTCACGGCCCTTTGCCAACTGGGCACCATTATCGGTGGAGCATGCACCTCGGCGTTCTATAGAGGACTAGTTGAGGGGAAGAGCGAGGACGTTCTCGGAGAGATCCTGGGCGTCGAAAAAGATCAGCTCTTTGCTCTCTTCCGGAGAACTTTCGGCCCAGGTCCTATGGATAACTTCCAAAACTCTCTGGCCTGACAGTGCTACCGGGGAGCGTTGCCGGTTCGAGATAAGCTCTACAGGCGCGTAAGTGCCGTCAGCCGAGCCTGTCCGAGATGCGCGCAGAGCAACGAAACCGTCGTGCACGCACTCGTTCGTTCAGTGCCCGAGCATTGCTGACTTGTGTAGCTATGTCGAACAGTTGCTGTCGCGTGTAGGACTGATCCGGTTGTCGACTGAGTCCATTGTGCAGATGGTCTCGCCGTCTTCCTTCGAGGAGGAAGGGCAGGCGGTTTTCATCTGCAAAGGTGGCCATGGCGAAAGAGATTGTGTGGTGGACAAGGTTGAAAGGGTTAAAGACAGACACTTTCCTCTTCGGCGAATCCCTAATTAACTTTTTCAAGTGTCCCTTGAAGAGGAAAATCAGGGTGGAGAAGCAAGTGCTGACTTCTAGCAAGTTTGTTGAAAGGTGGGTGAATGTAGCGAGAATGGTCCGAGTGGTCTGAGTATACGTCTGTAGTTTGAGAATTTTAAACATTGAGAGAGGGCGCTTGCCCTCGTGGTCAGGGTCGCCGTGGTCTTCTGTGTGGTTTTCGCCACGAGTAACCCTCGGAGGTTTCGCCCCTATTGGGGAATTTTTCATTGTTTCAATTTTCATTTTTATTGTTTATATATATATATATGTTTCTAAGTCCTTTTTTTTCTTTTCTTATATAAATAATAAAAATATTTACACGCACAAAACCCACATCGTACCGTCCTGTACCGTCCTGTGCCGTCTGTAATGTTTTCCTTGATGTCAGCCCTTGTGGCCAATAAAGAAATCATTATTATTATTATTATTATTATTATTATTATTATTATTATTTCTGGCAATATTATAACAAGATGACCCTCCCCAAATATAACAATATATATATATATATATATATAGAGAGAGAGAGAGAGATAGAGAGAGAGAGATTGAGAGAGACAGACATATATGTTTTGTACACGCGATAATCCATCTTCAACAAAAGAATGCATGAGCCAAACCTTACATAATCACAAGATATATTCGTCAGCCATATCATTAACTGAATGTGCCAGTAAATGGGTGAAAAAGATTTAGCAAAACGTGTTGCAGAAATGGAAAATTATCAGAAAATTGAGATATATAAAAGACGTGTATGGATAGAGGGGTTAAATCTGATATTAAAAAAATTTCTTTGTATATCTTTGAATAAAGAAAAAAATATAAAACGGCTTGTCTGTCTCCTGCATACACACATACAGTCAATATATCAGTATATTTTAAGAGACCCATTCATATATAGGCAAACGGCAAACACCTTTCTGGTAACAGATGTTAACCTGTGTAAAGAACAGCCGGTTACTTATTTGAACGTTATATATATATATATATATATATATATATATATATATATATATATAATGGAAAATTTGAACAGGAACAAAACAGAGAGGCAGTACAACGAATGTTTATTAATTTCACGCTCTTGAGAGAGGGGTGGTGGTGGGGAACGACGTTTCTGGCATAAGCCCTTCTTCAGGTGAAAAGTGTGTGGGAAGAGAGTTCAAAGGGTGTGTAGGGGAGTGGTGGACAGACATATAGCGAAAAAGCGGTGGGAGGAAACGGTGCGAATGAAATTAAAAATAAAAGTATGATCAAAATAAAATAAAATTAAAATTGGGTAAAACAGGTGGTGGAAGGTGGGGGGCGTGTAGGGGTGGTGGCGAGTGGAGTGGGGAGAGGGAGACGGGGTGTCCGAGCGGGGAGGGCTGAATGTGGTGTGTGTGTGTAGGTGTACGTGTGTGTGTGTGTGTGTGTATGTGAAAGCGAGGGTTGGCGGAAGAACGGGGTTGCATGTTCAGGAAGAGGTGTGTGGGGTGGGGTGTAGGTCGGAGTGTGTGTGCGTGTGTGGATAGAGGGGTGGGGGGAGAGGAATCCGGAGGCTGAAGGTGTGAATATGTGGTGGAAAGCACATGTGTGTGGGGTTTAAGCGTGTTGTGGGTGTAGGTGGCGTGTGGGAAAAAAAATGTTTTTGGGGTGTGTGTGTGGGTGAGTTATAAAGGTGATTCCGTAAGAAGATGTGGTTGAATGGTTGGTAAACTCCTAGGATGGTAGTTGGTTCCGCGGTCAAGGTCCACATACGAGAAATCCATGAAGAGATGGTCGGAAGAGGAGAGATGTGGGGTGCGCGCGCAACAGGAAGTGGTCAAGTTAGTAGGAGTGCTGGTGTCTGTGTGTGCTGGGAGGTGGTCAGAGGCCATAGCAGCAGCAGGGTGGAATGGTAAAGGGGCGAGGATGGGTAGGTGTGAAGGTTGGAGTGAGGAGGGTGTGTGTGTGTATTAGTAGAGGTGTTAGTGGGATGAGTGAGTGGTGGAGAAAGGGTGTGGGTGGAGCGGGGAGAGAAAGGTGTGGGGGTCGATGGAGGGAGTGTGGTGTACTGGTGTGTGTAGTTTGATGAAGGGGGTGTTAGTGGGTGTTAATATACGGGAGGTGGAGAAAGGGTTGAATGCGGGTGTGGGTGGGGTTTAGTGGTGGTAGGGTGTGTAGAGTTGGTGGTGTACGAGGGTGTGTGTGTACGTGTGCGTGGGTTTGGGGGGTGTTAGTGATGTTAGTTGCGTGTGGGGTGGGTGGTGTAAGGGGGTGCGTGTGTTCGTGTGCTTGGGGTCAGGAGTTGTTAGTGATGTTAGTTGCGGGGTGGTGGGATGGATGTGTGGGGGTGAGGGTTAGTGGTGGTAGTAGGGTGTGTGTTTAGTGTGAGCGCGTGTATATATGTGCCGGTGGGTGTGTGCGTGTGATAAGGAGGGGGGAGAAGAAGGGAGGGATGTTAGTATGCTAGTTGGGGAAGGGTGGTCGGATGAGGGGTGGAGTGGAGGTGTTAGTATTCTTAGTTGTGGGGTGGGCGGTAAAAAGGAGGGGTGTGTTTGTGCTGTTAGTGGGGGATATGTGTGGGGGAGGGGGCGGTCGAAGGCTAAAGGAATAAGGGTGGGGAGTTCAAGCCGGGGGGAGTGTGGGTCTGTAAGATGAAGATGGTTTTTTGTTCAACTCTGAGGAGATTGGTGGGTGTTCCGTGGCATTGGAGTAGGCCACAGACTGTGAGATGGCGTGCGGAATGTCCAGGGGCACCAAAGTGGCGGGCGATGAGAGAATAAAGACCATCAAACCTGGTTGAAATGTGAGCAAGGAAGGAATTTCGCGCAGGTCTAACGGGAGGAAAAAGGGGTCTAGTCTGTGAATTCGGTAAACATAAGTTCTGTGAAATCGTAGACGAGAGAGAGAAAAAATGCCGACCGGCCTGGCCAAGCGTGCGAAAGAAAAGAATTACGCACAGGTCGAACGGGAAGAAGGAGGAGGAGGAGAGGTAGTAACATAGAGTGAGTGAGTGAAGGGCGAGGAAGAGGCTAACAGAGAGAGTGACTGTTAGAGAGGGTAAAGATACAGAGAAAGAGGAAGCAGTAAGAACGAAATAGACGGGTCACAGCGGGAGAAAAAAATATGTGTAAATATGAGAATAAACGTGCTGCGGTTTCACAGAACTTATGTTTACCGAATTCACAGACTAGACCCCTTCTTCCTCCCGTTAGACATGTGCTAAATTCCTTCCTTACTCACATTTCAACCAGGTTTGATGGTCTTTATTCTCTCTCGTTCAGGATTTCACCGAACTTATATTCATGGAAATTTTTGGACATGACTCGCTCTTCCTCACTTTTCGTTGCTTCACCATCTTTGTTTGTTTAGACTCTCGCTGTTCCCTTTATTTACATGTCCCAACGACTTTCTTTAGCCGTTGCTCGCACCAACCGGAAGTATATGGTCTTTAAAGCGAAGAAATACCGATGATGGTTGGAAGATCACTGATGAAGGACCACTTTATTCATATATATATGAAGGACCACTTTATATATATATATATATATATATATATATATATATATATATATATATATATATATATATATAAGGAGATTGAGACTGTGTCGATGAGTGTGCGGCTGAGAATGTATGAGACTAAAACAAAATATCTGGTGGAGAATGTTGAGAAGCCAGAGGGGATCACTAATGTAGGCGAGAAGCCGCTAGAATTGGTCGAGGACTTCCTGTATTTGGGAGCAAAGATTGGGAATACGAAAGATGATGTGGTGAGAGGAAGAGCAAAGCCTGGGCGGCGTGCCACATCTTGAGAACGGTGTGGAAGTCGGACCTTCGTAAAGACCTGAAAATCCGCCTCTTCATTGCTGTAGTGGAGTGTGAGCTGCTGTACGGGTCTGAGACTTCGACACTGACCAAGAAACTCACTCAGATGGTGGATGGGTGCTACACGAGAATGCTGAGGATGGATCTGAACATTAATCAGTATACACTGAGGATGAAAAACTCAGAG
>OZ024743.1:347118495-347123495 GCA_964016885.1 Eledone cirrhosa
TCCGTCAATTTGGAAAAACTACAAATGCTCTGTAAAAGACTATTTCGCGAAACTTTCAGTGGGGATGGTCACGCTTGGAGTCGTTCATCAGCAGAGCTCAAACACGGTAACCCTAAAGGCACTGTAGAATATGCCAAAAATAGAATTTAAAGAGAGGCTAGTTCACCTCGTACGTAATTATGAAAAATAAATGCACATGGAGAGACATGGCTGGTGACGTCAGAATGAGACGAATGTCTGTTTACATGAAACAACAGTAAAAAAACATTCCGAAAAAAACTCTACAAGTGAAAGGAGTTCAGCAAAATAGCAGTATTATCGTGGTTTAAAAAAAAAAAAATATATATATATAGATAAATCTAC
Source organism: Eledone cirrhosa (assembly GCA_964016885.1). NCBI lineage: Eukaryota > Metazoa > Mollusca > Cephalopoda > Octopoda > Eledonidae > Eledone > Eledone cirrhosa. The sequence continues at coordinate 347,118,859 of OZ024743.1, forward strand.
CAAAATATACAGTAGTGTCCAATCCGTATGAAGAACTCAATGTAATCCAAATATCATGAAAAGAGAAGATGTATTCAAAAAGTTTTTCGATGAAAATCACAGGAAAACAGAGTCAAGAAAAATTAATAAAAACAATGAATAGAAACAAAGAAACAGTTCCTTATATTAAAAAATTCATCATTTTACGATCGTTTCTAGGATATATATGTGTGTGTTGGTATGTATATCATACAGATCTATGTAAAAAAATTACAATATATGCTGTCTTCAGAAATAATATTTCTGAAGACAGCATATATATGTGTAGGTATGTATATTTCCTCTGTTAGTTTGTAATTTTTTTACATAGATCTGTATGATATACATACCAACACACACATATATATCCTAGAAACGATCGTAAAATGATGACTTTTTTAATATAAGGAACTGTTTCTTTGTTTTTATTCATTGTTTTTATTAATTTATTTATATATATATATATATATATATATATATATATATATATATATATATATATATATATATATACACGTGTGTGTATGATTGTGTATAGAAGATCATATTAATAAGAGGAATTCCAACTATGTCTGATTTACTCGTTTTATTTACAATCATTTAAAATGTATAATGGTATTATAATGAAATAGTATGATAGAATATTAAATGTTAAGTGTTAATTGAACAAGTACTTTCATGCTTTCGCAATCTTCAGGTTCATAATGTGTGGTGACAGTCAAGTTTGCAATTTTCAACTTGAAAATTGCAAACTTGACTGTCACCACACATTATGAACCTGAAGATTGCGAACTTGACTGTCACCACACATTATGAACCTGAAGATTGCGAAAGCATGAAAGTACATGTTCAATTAACACTTAACATTTAATATTCTATCATACTATTTCATTATAATACCATTATAAATGTTAAACGAGTGTAAATATATATATATATATATATATATATATATATATATATATATATATATATATATATATATATATATATATATATATATATATACTTATTTATATATATATAATTGGTGTTGGAGACTTAAAGCGTCGTTATGGGGTAGGCCGTTTGAGCACTCGCTGCTCTCATAGAGCAGAGTATAACACAGAAAAAAAGAGAATCAATGCTACGACGAATGGAATTTATTGGACATATTACGATCGTTTCTCTGGTGACCATCTCGAGGCACGATCAATGTGATGATCGGACCTGACTCGGAAAATCGTGAGGTCCTCAGATACGTCTTGATGTATCTGAGGACGTTGCGATTTTCAGAGTCAGGTTCGATCATCACATCGATCGTGCTTCGAGCTGGTCGCCAGAGGAACGATTGTAATATGTCCAATATTCCTTTCGTCACAGCACCGATTCTCTTTTTTTCTGTGACACACACACACACACACACACACACACACACATACACACACACACACACACATATATATATATATATATATATATATATATATATATATATATATATATATATATATATATATATATATGCAGAGGTTATATTTAATTTGTGGGATACAACAAGCTAAAATATATTTATAACTGATATAAAGCACTCAACAAATTATTGGAGTAAATATACAATATATTAACAAATGGAAACTATATTTATAAAAACAAATTTAATTTATTATACACATTTTAAGGGCCACCAAGGCAGGAAGCTCCAACCGTTAAGGTTGCATTTTTCAGGGTATGTCAATATTTATTTATGAAACTAATCTGTATTATATTTTATCTGATGAAAGCGTACCATAATCTGCCTTGGTGGCCCTGGAAATATGTATAATAAAATAAATATGGTTTTATCAATTAGTCTCCATTTGTTAATATATTGTATATATATATATATATATATATATATATATATATATATATATATATATATATATATATATATATATATATATATATATATATATGTATATATATATATACCGTATTTCCCAGCCTCGAAGACGATACTTTTTTCCTAAAATAAGTCTCAAAAATCTACCATACGTCGTGGAAGCTGAAGGTTGTTTATTAATTTCTTTCAAATTTGTTGTTGTCAAAATTAGGATGCGTCCTCGATGATAAAGCGCCTTCGGCGACTGAAAATACGGTATATATATATATATATATATATATATATATATATATATATATATATATATATATATATATATATATATATATATATATATACATGGTGGCTGCCAACTCGTCTTCGAGTACGGCCACTACTTTATATCCATGTAGGAGAAACCCTACCGATGCGCTGAACGAGTGTGACCTTCCAGTCCAGCCAGCGACTTGAAAACTCTGGTACAAACACTACACTTTTGACAATTATTGACACATAGTGCTGGGCCCATGGTACCATGTGATGACAAGTGCAGAGAGATCTCCAGATATAAAGCAATGACTGTGCCGTGAAGCTTTTATAGTAAGCAAAGGCACTGCACAAAGCCAGTCCCACTTTCATAACCAAGATGATATTTACCAAAAAGAAGAACAAGTCAAAATCATTGGATAACATCAGGGTTGCAGGTGTTATATCAGAGTTTTCCTTCTCCTAGAATTCTGCCTTGACAAAGGCAGAAGATATATATATATATAAAGAGAATATGCTCCGAAATCAATAGACGTGTACGAGGAACGTGCGAGTCTAGAGTCAGGTCGATTCACACACAGATCTTACCTCGAGCTGCTCGCCGGGGAAACAATTGTAACACAATAAATTGATTTCCGATGCATCACTGATTATTCGTTTTCCATTCTATATATATATATTTGTTTTTTCTATCATATCGAGTAACGTAGAGCAAGTGGAAATGTAGGGAAGGATAGGATATGATAGGAAAAGAAATAAGAGAATATAAATTTATATCGTCTTTGTCAGAGAGATAATGTTAATGCATGTTAGACCCGTCTTGAGTAATGAGTGGTACATGTGAAGTGAATGAATGATATGTTTAGAATTTTCTATAATAAAGCATGAAGAACTCAGAAATCGTATAGTATCTCTAAGGTGGGTTTTGCCCATTGAGCTGAGCAGGCGAGGTTTTCCAGAGAGACAGTAAAAACCTTTTTGAATTTTAAACAAATCTCGAAAATTTGACTTTGGGAGTAGAGGTAAATTTTGATGATTTTAAACACTGGAATATTTTTTTTTTTTTTCGCTAGTACAACCGCCATATCTCTTCCATTCGGTATTCTAGCCTTCTCCATTACATTATTTTGTATATATATATATATATTTATTTATTAAAATAACAAAATAACAGATTAAAGTTTAAGCAAAGAATCGTGGTTTTGTCTTTGCGTGTAATTGTTTTCAACGTTCCAAATAATGACGTATTATCTTCGTTTTTTTCCCGTTCTTTGCCAGGGAACGTTTCCACGAACCAAAGTATCGTCTTCCTTCCTGTCTTCCTTCGGTCGGTTGCAACGTTTTTCGAAATATTTACTTCTGCGTTCAAAGATTGATTTTTTTTTCCGAAGCTCCCGTTAAGGGTGAAAGCAGCGATTCTTTGCTTAAACTTTAATCTATTATTTTAATAAATATTTGCTCTACGGTTCTTATATATCTGATATATATTTATCCTTATCGAGCCCTATTTGTATTTTAGTCTTCAAATTGATTATTATTACTATATATATATATATATATATATATTCTTTATCCTGGTTAAGATATAAATCTTCTTATTGTCGAGTTTCACCTGTGTATTCACAGGATCATCATCTAGTCAAATTACAGTGTCTACACGGGTGAAACTCCCGAATAATATATCTCATCACATATCCTAATGCAGAATATTTAAACTCTACTTCGTTACTGATTACACATTCTCCCGTCCATCAATATCACAGGGACATATATATGTAAGTATATGTATATAAATATATATATATATATATATATATATATATATATATATATATATATATATATATATATATATATAAGGGATAACAAAATATTTGTATAGGTAATCCAGTTAGAGGTTGTGAATACTTCGTATTGTGGATAGTTTTAGCTTACGGCGTTGTTTGACTTAACAAGAGGTTACAGTAGGTGGCGAGTTTATGAGTTCTCTTGCATTCCTATGTGAGTTATATATATATATATATATATGTAACTTATATATATATATAAATATATATAATATAGAAATGGCTTCTATATGGCTAGAACTGTTTCATTCGAATAAAACAGTTCTAGTCCTGTAGAATCCATTATATATTAAATATGTATACTCTGCTATGTATTGAGCACCTTATTACTGTGGTTACCCGACACACACACACACACACAAACACACAAACACACACACACACACACACACACACACACACACACACACACACACACACACACACACACACACACACACACACACACACACACACACATATATATATATATTATATATATATGTGTTTGTGTGTGTATGTGTGTGTGTATGTGTGTGTGTATGATGTTCGTGACCAATATAATTGAATACAAATTTATAGTTATTTATTTATTAAGAAACAAATGAAATGCTAAAGATGGAGACACTATTGATAAATGAATGATATGTTTCCATAACAGCATTTTATCATTTCCTTCGTTA
>OZ024743.1:347133495-347145995 GCA_964016885.1 Eledone cirrhosa
TCTTAGCCATTTTGAATTCGTTTCTGGCGGGGATCATTTAAGAAAAATATATGTCCAATTGAGTTTGTCTCCTGATGATTTCGAAACTCGTTGATATATACAAGATCAGATATTTCCAAAAAAGCGAATGAAACTCCGGTGGTAGAGATATATTTGGTGATTTTGGTATGTTTATGTACACTTTTTCTTCTAACTTTGATTTTGTACCTAATTTTGTATGGTTAACCGTCTAGTCAATTTATACAGGGTATCAGAAATACTAGGTCAATGTTCTGTGGCTGTGAATCGCGGATAAAAAGGTATCATTTATTTATTTATTATTTATTAGAGAGATAGATAGATAGATAGATAGATAGATAGATAGATAGAGATAGAGAAAGAGAGAGAGAGAGAGAGAGAGAGAGAGAGAGAGAGAGAGAGAGAGAGAGAGAGAGAGAGAGAGAGAGAGAGAGAGAGCTGTCGAAATGGACGGAGCTCAGCCATCTGGGTCCCGAATCTTACTCTCTCTCTCTCTCTCTCTCTCTCACTCTCTCTCTCTCTCTCTATCTATCTCTATCTCTATATATCTATCTATCTATCTCTCTCTGTATATATATATATATATATATATATATATATATATATATATATATATATATATATATATATATATATATATATATATATATATATATAATGTATGTATATATATATATATATCTTATATTCATTATGCAGAATACAACATCTGAATATTTCTATAAAGATAATACCCGTACCAAACAAGAAAACATACATAAAACTCCTGATACAGAAAACAGACTCGTTCATTAAAAGATTGCTTCGGCGTGCCTTTTATTTCGATAATCAGGAAAAAGCGGACAATAAGCTGGATAAATTTGGTTTTGAAACATACAATAACCCTCCGAGTAACCCACCATTGCTACCCTTCGAAAATTATGTTTGGAATTCATACGGAGTATCACATTTCGTAATAGGAGCAATTCCTTCCAGCAGGACCGGAGGAATAGATTTCGTTCTATTAAGGATTCAAATATCCGTGCACGTCCACTCCGACAGAACTGGCAATCTATATCAAGTGGAGCGCAGTACTTACCATCAACTGCTACATAATGCTGTAACTAAGGATTACCGTAAAACAAATCGGAGCGTCATTAATGACATCAACGATGCTGGGTTTAAAATCACCTCTGATCTCAACACCCAGGACAGGACTGAAACTCTGGACCCTATTTCTCCAATTTTACGCTGAAGGATCACAAATCCAATTTCCCCAACAACCCCTCTATTCTGCTTATTAACCCTACGAAGTCCGATTTAGGTAGTCTTAGTAAAATGATTTAAGATAGAATTTTACCTGAAATTAGAAGCTTGGCCCCTCTTGCACTGTGGAACAATTCTTTCGCGATGATTGATTGGTTCAACGGCATATGCAACAAGGAAAATTGCCGTTTTATCCAATTCGACACCAATAATTAGTACTCCTCCATCACTTTACCACTTCTACTTAGAGCTATCCGTTTCGCTAAAACGCTCACGGTGGTTAAGGATTTCGAAGCTGATGTCATCCTCAATGCCCGTAAGTCGGTGATTAATTTCGACGGCTCTATTTGGATTAAAAAATCTAATAGTACGCCATTCACCGTGAGTATGGGCGCCAGCGATTCTGCGGAGGTTACTGATCGTATCGGCCTTTGCCTTCTTTTCTCTATCAAGGAAGAATTCCCCAATGTGGGCTGTGGTTTGTACCGTGATGACGGTATTTTGACCATTACTAAGTACGGCCCACGCGCTTGCGATAGGTTCAGAAAAGAACTCACAGCCTTCTTTAAAGGCTTCAACCTCTCCATACAGGTTGAGGCCAACCTCTCGGTCGTTAATTACCTCGACGTTACCCTCAATTTGTCGAATGGCTTGCACTACCCGTATAGAAAGCCGAATGATACGCTTAATTACATAAGTAAGCATTCTAACCATCCTGCCAGCATAACCTAGAACCTGGTAAGAAACGTTTTTTTGAGGCTTTGCCGTCTATCTACAAACGAGCATATTTTCACTGACTATTCCACATATTACAATGAAGCTCTTGCTCGGAGTGGATTTGTCGATAAGGTAGCATATACTGAGTATGAGAATAGACCTAGGAAAAAATAGATCCCGTCGCATTATATGGTATAACCCACCATATAATATGGAGGTGGCCACACCATTAGCTAAGATTTTTCTCTCCCTTATTAAGAACCACTTCCCCCCAGCACATAAATATAATAACATTTTTAATAGAAATACCATTAGAATGTCTTACTCTACGACTCCTAACCTTGCACATAACATCACCGCTTCATATTTAGGTAAATTACCTAGCCGTAGGAACACGTGCAAGCCTGCCGCTAGTACTAACTGTAATTGTAGGAATCGGGTTGACTGCCCCCTATCCGGTAAATGCCTCCCCAGTAACATTGTCTGCAAATGTAAGGTTGAAACACCCACGTCCGTAGGGCCTACATAGGATTAACCGCCAATAGATTCAAGCAGCAGCGTCTTTACATGCATACCCATTTTTTCTTAACCCTTTAAGAAGGAATATGACGTCACTTTCAGCTTATATCTGGAGTCTAAAAGACAACCACACCCAATATAGTTTACACTGGGAGACCCTAGATTAGGCTAGATCGTACAACGGAAATAAAAGACCTTGCGACCTCTGCGCCGCTGAAGCCCGGAAATACTCTACGCCACAGTCCACATCTTAAACAAAAAATCTGAGGCAATTTCGGCTTGTAAACATAAATTGCAATCAACTTTCCGGTATTACAGCCCCACATTATACCCTAACTGATAGTACAAACAATCGGATAATTTACGTCTTGATGTGGTAGCTAACTATATTTTATGTTTATATCATTACTTATTTGTACAGATAAGTATATATTACCTGTATGTTTTGTGAAGGTACGTATACTTTCTCGTGCGTATATTGGCTTGTATTTGTTATCGGTGTATAACTGTTATATATACTGGTACATGTGTATATGCTTATGTGTATACGTGTATTTTGCGTTTGTGTATGTATGCGGGTTTGCACGTATGTTGGGTGTGTATATGTGTACTTTGTGTTTTGCTTGACGTAGGTTTAGCGAACATATGTGTATTTACCTGTATGCGCGCGTTATATACGTATTTATGTGTGTATATTTATATACGTTTATACTATTATATGCATATACGCACACATATACATATGTATATATATATATATCTTTAATATATTTGTTTATGTGTATTTGCTGTATACGTTCGTATGTGTGCGGGTACAGGTGTTGCGCAGGTTATTGTATGCGTGCGCGTGTGTTGTGTACGTGCTTGTATTTGCATACATATGGCGGGTGTTTTCGCGAATACATGTGTATGTATATGGATGCGTGCATGTATATATTTAATTATATTTGATTTCAATAACCTCTGTAATTCATTTCGATTATTCTTAACTTTGAAGCCGAGAATCAATCGGTTTCCTGAATAGAATTTTAGTCTACGACTTCATTCATAACATAGACGTGGTTTTGTCTTTGCGTTTAATTGTTCTCATCGTTACACATAATGACGTATTATCTTCGCTTTTTTTCCGTTCGTTGCCAGGGAACGGCTCCACGAACCACCTAAATAGAATATTAGTCTACGACTTCATTTATACTATAAACGTAGTTTTGTCTTTGCGTGTAATCGTCTTCACCGCTCCAAATAATGACCTATTATCTTCGCTTTTTTTCCGTTCATTTCCAGGGAACGTCTCCACGAACCAAAGTATCGTCTTCCTTCCTGTCTTCCTTCGGTCGGTTGCAACGTTTTTCGAAATATTTACTTCTGCGCTCAAAGATTGATTTTTTTTTTTTAGTTTCAGAAGATCCCGTTAAGGGCGAAAGCAGCGATTCTTTGCTTAAACTTTAATCTGTTATTTTAATAAATATTTGCTCTAGGGTTCTTATATATTTGATATATATTTATCCTTATCGAGCACTCTTTGGATTTTAGTCTTCACATTTATTATTATTACTATATATATATATATATATATGTGTCTATATATATATAGCTGTCGAAATGGATGGAGCTCAACCATCGGTGTCCCGACTCTTTTTCTCTCTCCCCATTCTCTCTCTCTCTCTCTCTCTATCTCTCTCTCTCTGTCTCTCTCTCTCTCTCTCTCTCTCTCTCTATATATATATATATATATATATATATATATATATATATATATATATATATATATATATATATATATATATACACACACACACACACATACATATATGTATGTATATGTGTGTGTGTGTGTGTGTGTGTTTGTGCAGATACATACAGGTCTTGTATTGCAGATGCAGTGGTAAACTTCTAGTGCACTGCAACATTCAAATGGATAATCTGTTTGCGGATTTTGTAGATAATTCTACTTGCATAATTGTAAAGTCAATGCACGATGTTGACCCGGTAGTGCTGAATTAATAGGTCATTGAAAATGCACTTGCAAGTAATACTTAACACCTGCTACACTCAAGCGTCAAATAGATAGATTATTAGATTATTAAATATATGCATTCACATATGCTTATGGCTATATAAATTTGTCAATATATGTATTTATATGTATGAATGCATGCATGTATACTTACATGCTTTCTTATATACATATGTGCTGTAAATGTATATATATATATATGGAGATGGAGAGATACGTGTGTCATGGCAGTATCGGTTGTTTATCGTGGTCAATTTGTTTTACATCCTTCTGCGTTAAATGGAATTTCGTGGCAGACATTTTTTTTTTATTAGGCGAGATCTCTTGTAATATTTTCCGAGATATTTGCTTTCTGAGTTCAATAATCTCATCAATAGTAAGTCATTTGTGAAGCCCAGATGTTGTGTCAAATCCCAAAACAGTTACTGGCTATGAATGTTCTAAGAACCCAAAGCCAAGTGAGGCGCCAGTTCATATGAGCTATACAAGTCCGGGTGATATAATAGGCTTTTCATTTATGTAACTTACCTCCTTCATCATCATTATCCATTACAATCATCATCATCATCAACAACATCATCATCCTCTTCATCATCATCACGTGGACAATACAGCGTGATAGTCTGTACATTCGTCTTTTAATTCATTTCGAATATGTAATTTAAAATTTGTTGTTGTTTCTCCAGCCTTTCCTGACCACAATTGGTTATTAAGCTAATTTATTATGTTTTCTCCTCATTAAGATTCCAATTTAAATTATTCTTTTCCATCTAAAACTATTATATTAAAGGCAAATTTGCCATGACTCTAGCGTATTGACAGGTCAGAAAAAAATCCCACGTGGAAAGAGTTTATTCTGTTGGATTGGGCCTACAAATTTAGAGTGTCCATTCTCTCCTTAAATTTAAGTTATTTAATTCTGTTCAGACATTTCTAAGTATAAGCACGTACATTATAGTATACATAGCATTGGTTTAATTTAATTGTTGCTTGTACAATCATACACATTTAAACACACACAAGTATTCATACATAAATACATACAGAGAAACAAACAAGTAGACACAACCATACACACCTGTGTGTGTATTGTGTTCGTGTATATATATATATATATATGTGTGTGTCTGTGTGGGTGTGTGGCGGGTGTGTGTGTGTGTTTGTGTGTGTGTGTGTGTGTGTGTGTGCGAGTGACCATGTTTGTGTGTGAGTGTGTGAATACAGGTAAAAACGAACGAAACCAGCAATATACACACAGCGTAGAAGTTGAAAATAGTTGCAGGAATAAGTTAAACACCTTAAGCATAATTACGCATTAAATTACTGGAACTTTCTAACTCAAGCGCTTCTAAACAGTTTTCTTCTACTTGATTCAAACAAAAGTTTTAGTAGAGAGAGATCTACGGCAAAAGATACCTTGCCTTATATACAGATGTCTGACATTCTCACACAGTGACTAAGATTTCTATGATATGATCACCCCTATAAAGATTCATAGCGAGACTTATGTATGTTTATTAAACATAAGATCTTATATGCTTTCATATACCCTCTATTATGTAAGTACTGCTCGAACGTCCACTATATGCAAATGAGTATGTGCAGTCAATGTTTTATACGTAAAAGTTATAAATTGTAGTTTATTCTTGTATCAGTAGCGAATGGATAAATACCAAGAAATGCGGATCAGGCGTTATCGCACGCCTACTGAGAAAGCTTTCATATGATAAAAACTTGAAACATTTAGCTAGTCTTACGGATGTGTATTATACATAAACATAGCCTTTATGCCTCTATATACACTTGCATTTTGTATGTATATATTATACATATTTATTCATTGGTAAATGTTTGGTGTTATTTATAATTTAATATTTAATCATTTCCAATATTAATAAAGTCACAGTCACAGCAAAACACACCAACACACGCGCACATACACACACACACACACGCACACACGCACACACGCACACACACACACGCACACACACACACACACACACATACACACACACACACACACACACACACAAACACACACACACACACACACACACATATATATATATATATATTTATATATATATATAAAAGAAGAAATTAAAAGATGGTTAAAGAAGTTCCATATATTTTATTATGCGCATTTCGAAAACAACATGATCCTGGGACAAAAATTGCGTTCTAATCAGATAAAATAAGGTAACATGATATGAGGCCTAAAAATACTTGTGAACAGGAAAGTGCAAAACCTACATGACAGAAAATATAATAGTAAGAAAAAGAAAGGATAATAGAAAAAAAGAAAAAGAAGGAGAAAAAGGAAAAAAGAAAGTGAGGAGAGGAAAAGAGAAAAAAGAAAGAAGGAAGAGAGAGAAAGAGAAAGAGAGAGAGAGAGAGACTTTTGATCAGGAACGCTGTCAAAATGAAAACAGCTGTAGATAATGGTTAAAAAGTAAATTGATGAGGTGTATGTGCAAATATTATATTCAAATATTAGAGGTCTAAAATATAGAAACTGGGTATATTATTTTATATTGGGTTTAAATACTAAAACTTGGATTAAGAAGTGTAAAAATATATTAATAAAATAAAATTAAATTAAATTAAAACAAGTATAAAAAAAGAATTTTATATAAAATAAATTTAAATAAAATAAAAAAAAATAGTCTATCTATGTCAAAATTAAAAATTTCTATTAAAAATCCATATATGTGGGGTATACTTTTTAATTATTATTCAACAAGTAAATAAAGGAAATTGCTAGAATGATTTATAAACGTAGAAAAACATATGACGTCATAGTTTGTTTACAAAATCTACGAAGGTTTGTGCGAAAATTTAAGGCTATCGAAAAAAGGTCAAAGGCTTAAAATATGCTGAGAAAACTAAATTAATACATTGTAGAATATAATGTAATATGTGTAAAAAATATATATATAAACAAATATATATAAAAATATATATATATATATGTAAAAAGAATATATATGTAAAAAAAATATGTGTAAAACAATTAACCGTTATTCGTGGAAAAAGTTATAGGACATTAGCTATATACTTTGTGAAAGGTCATGAAGGATTTATGATTACAAAGACCAAATAAATCCGTTCTTCTATTTATTATAGAGTTGAAATTCGAGATAATGGTAAATTGTTCAACTAGACATAAATTACAAACACTAGATATGGAAACATTGGAGTATGGAGATGCGTTGTATATTTTACGCCAAGAAATTTCGTAATTAATGTTTTCGTCTTTTAAGCTCTGAGATTGCGTTGCTGGTCCTTTTAAGTTGATATTTAAATGAAAAAGGATGATTATAGAATCTTGCTTTAAAAGAGGTAGAAGTAGAGCCAATGTAGCTATAGGTATTGGTACTAGTTACCACTTTACATTCATATACTAGGTTTTTATCGAGACAGAAATTACTAAGATGACAATTAGTTCTAAGAGGGCAGTTGCATTTACGATTAAGATTATTTACAGTGTTATTGGCAAGTGGCCCAGGGTTAATTATATTAGGAACTGGAGTGGTGGAATTAACTAAAGGAGGTGCTAAAGTTACTAGATTTACATTACTATTTGATGTATTCCTCAAAGTTACGTTTGACGTCATATTTATATTTGTGTTATTTTGCCTAGAGTTTACATTGACGTCGGGCCTTATAGTGTTATTATTATGACTCTCATGGTTGGATGCATATGTGTTATTCTTTAATATTTTAGAATTATGTGTTGAGAACATTTTAGAAATGTTCGAGGTAGTGGAGTACGAGAATTTAATAGTATGCTTATTGAATATCTTGCTATATATATGTGAAGGAGGGAAGCTGTTATATAGAGCCCTAAAAAATAATTTATGGATATTATTAATAACGGAAAGAGAGAAGGGAGCGTTGTACCAAAGGATGTTTTTATATCTAGGTCTCCTCCTTTTGTTAGTGGTATGATTATTACTAGCTACATTACTAGAGTTACTATAGGCTCTGCCAAGATTAGTTTCCTTAGTATACCTAATTTTGTCTAGATATCCAGTCCTAGATAGCGCATTATTATAATAATTGGCGTTAGCTTCGAAGATATCTTTGTTAGAGGATAAATTAGAAATTCTTTTTTCGACACTTCTTACTATAGCAGTTTTAACATTATTAGGGTGGTTAGATTTAAAGTTAACGTAATTTAAGTTCTCATTATCCTTATGATATGGGTAATATAGGCCGGTATATAGATTAAGGCATATATCCAAGAGATTTGCTAATTTATCATTATTCTCGAATTCAATTTTTAAGTTAAGATGCTTAAATAGATCGAGTATATTTTTCTTAATAATATTAAAGTTTACTTTGTTACAATTAGAGACAGTAAAAAGAGCATCATGACGATAAATTCCACCGCGAAGTTGGGGAATTTTCCGATTTAAAGAGTTCAAGATTAAAATTCCAACCCAGTCGTTCAGTTGAGCTGAATCCGAAGAACCCATGGTGATGTCGAAATTGTTGGAAGTATCCGCTCGTGTCCAATATTCATTGTTAAATTCCAAGATGGTTTTCCTTGCGGTGAGAATGATGTTAATTTCTTCACTAGTGATGTCCGTGTATTTTAACGCATATGAGAGAGTCTTGTTTAGGAGTGAAGGAGAGATAGAAGAGTAATAGCTAGCAATGTCTAATTGAATACATTTTAGTTTGTTTTTATTAATTAGGTCATTGGACCAGTCTATTACATCGGATGAACCCAACCATAAATTTAGTTGAGATTTAAAACCTAACCTGTGGAATAATTCTATCCAACATGGATTTACTAACAACCCCTATGTCAGATTTGGAAGGGGAAATTAGTCTTACAGGCAAGTCAGTTCTAAAATTTATTTTATGATCCTTCAGATTAATTCTCGGGATTCTTGGGAAGAAGGGTTCTGTTTTTTTCTCAATACCGAATTTGGTTAATATCTCATATGCTTCTCTATTAATAGAATCGAGATTATCGTGCGTATTTTTACGATAATTTTTTCTTAGTTCATTAAGGATAAGGTTATTATATTTATCCTTACTTGTGCCATATAAATTGTTTGTTTTATCAGAATGGACTAAAACGTTTTTAGAAGAATTAAGGAAATTAATTTTATTCTTAAGGTTGATAAGGTGTCCCTGGCCTCGATAAGGGTTTCTTTTGAATTTAAGTCCTAGTATAATTTTAGTTAATTAATTTTCAAAATGTGCTAAGTTTTTATTGACAAGTGTTTTTAGGCCTCATATCATGTTACCTTATTTTATCTGATGAGAACACAATTGTTGTCCATGATGATGTTGGTTTCGAAATGCGCATAATAAAATATATGGAACTTCTTTAACCATCTTTTAATTTTTTCTATAATATATACTCCAGTTCTACCAACTGTTGAGTGCTACTTATCTGATATATGCATAGTTTTATTGTTCTACAATATTACTCACCTTCTACACACACACACACACGCACACACGCACAAACACACACACACACACACACACACATACACCCCCACCCCACCCGCCCCACCCCACCTACACGCACACATATATATATATATATATATATATATATATATATATATATATATATATATATATATATATGTATGTATATATATATATATACATACATATATATATATGTTACGCGTATAGTACACAACGTAAATAACATTTTCGCTATCTGTTGTACTTTCCGTGGATTATAGCAACATAAATATGTATATTAATTCATAATCATATTAATTCATTAATTATTTAAGAACGTCGTGCTACACTCCCATTATCCTTTGTACTATTGTCTGTAGTGCGTCATTTTATTGCTTCTATCTCTCTCTCTATCTTTCTATCTCTCTATCTCTCTATCTATCTCTCTATCTTTCTATCTCTCTATCTCTCTAGCTATCTCTCTATCAATCTATCTATCTCTCTATCAATATATATATCTCTCTATATAACAATCTATCTATCTATCTATCTATCTATCTATCTATCTATCTATCTATCTATCTATATATCTATCTATATATTTATGTATCTACTTGCTGGGCCAATGCGGCAAACGCAAATCCCCGGGTCTCGATGGTCTTCCTTACGAATTATATCTAGCTATGCCGGACTTGTTCTCCGATCTCCTCGAGGCGGTCTACTGCAACTGGCAACAGAACGGGAGAATTCCCTGTACTGTGACCAAGGGCGTAGTCACGCTAGTGAGGAAGGACGAGAACAAGGGGGACGAAATAAGTAACTTCAGGCCTATAACTCTGCTAAATACAGAGTTACAGATTTTGGCCAAGGTGCTAGCAAAGAGGTTGGCGCTTGTCGTGGGCAACCTGGTGGGAGATGCGCAGACATGCGCTATCCCGTCCAGGTCCATCCATGACAACCTCCACCTCATGCGATACATCATAGAGAGGGTTGGGAACGAACCCGGCTTTGGTGGGGCTCTGATCAACTTGGATCAATCTAAGGCGTTCGATAGGGTCGACCATGGTTACCTGGATGCGGTGCTAGCGGCGGCAGGCTTCGGACCCGTTTTCAGGGGCTGGATCACTGCTATGCACAGCAGCCGCATCTGCTCTAGGGTCAAGGTGAACGGCTACCTCTCGGAGCCGTTCAAAATCGCGCGGTCCATCCGACAAGGGTGCCCTCTCTCCTCCCTTCTGTATGTGTTGACTCTCGAGCCACTACTGCGGAAGTTGGAGTTGTTGCAGGGCATCCCTTTGGAACCGGGATTGCGGAAAGCGGTGTCAGCCTACGCCGATGATGTGACAGTAATGGTGTCGACGGCCTCCGAAATTGAGGCGGTCGGCACCTTACTGGAGGAGTACGAAAAGTTCACAGGGGCTAAGCTGAACCGGGACAAGTCGATCGGTTTGCAACTCGGCACGTGGAGGGGCAGACCGATGCCCTCTGATGGCGTCGTCGGACGCTGGACGGAGGGCCCGGTGAAGTTGCTCGGGGTCTGGTTCGGACCGGACCTCCAGGTGGAGAAAAACTGGGCGGAGGTTACGAACAGGGTGTTTGCACTGACCCAGAAGTGGGCCAGTTGCAAACTATCCCTGAAAGGTCGGGCGGAGGTGGCGAACACTTATATAGCGTCCGTCATCTACTACCGCCTGACCGTAGTGCCCTGCCCAAGGGAAACCCTCACCAAGATGGAGCGCGCGCTCTTCCAATTCCTTTGGAAGAGGCGGGCTCCTATGGTGAGGAGATCCATCTGCTGTCAACACCCTTCGAAAGGAGGGCTGGGGATGCCGTGGCTAATGATGCGTAAACACGCATTAAGGCTACGGCACCTCTACGTATTCCTCACCGGACAACCGGTGTGGGCCTCGTTTGTGAGACGAACCTTTCCCAGACTCGTCTCACTCACCGAGCTGCAATCCTGGGTCAAGCAAAGACCGAGAAAACTGGGCGCCTGGCACACTGAGTGTGCCCAGGCGCTCACCGCCCTCTGGCAGGCGGATCCGGTTATCAGTGGAGACTCCACCGCAACATTCTATAGAGGGCTGGTACGCAGCAGGTGCGACGACGCCCTCGGAGAAGCCCTAGACATGGAGGAGGACGAACTGGCCAGCCTGTTCGGTAGGACATTCAGCCCGGGACCTATGGACAACTTCCAGAAGTCCCTGGCCTGGCAGTGCTACCGAGGGGCTTTACCCGTTCGAGAAAGGCTCTACAGACACGGGCGCCCGGGTAGGGACCCCGCCAAAAAGATCTGTCCCAGATGCGTGTGCGACGAGGAAACCGTTGCACACGCATTGGTACACTGCTCGGGCGTAGCCGATCTGTGGGGCTATGTCGAACAACTGCTGTCAAGGGTGGGACCGATCCGGTTGACCACCGAGTCTATTGTAATGATCAAGCCGCCTCCCCCCTTCAAAGATGAAGCAGAGGCGGTGTTTCTGTGCGTAATAGCCATGGCGAAAGAGGTTGTATGGTGGACGCGTCTGAAAGGACTGAGGTC
>OZ024743.1:347150995-347155995 GCA_964016885.1 Eledone cirrhosa
TAGTCTACCTGTACTAAACACAGAACTCTGGTTTGAAACCATTAGTAATAAAACACAGAGCTTTGACAATCAACAAATTAACAATGCTCCTGTTTGGCAGTTTGAAGTGAATCCAATAGGTGCGTGTGTTATTATTGGCAGCATGACCCTCCCAAAGTATAACAATATCTGCTTCAACATCCGTTTTCAGATAAGAAACCTTGCGAAAGAAATACAATAACGAAGTAAATATCTATCTATCTATCTATCTATCTCTCCCTATATATATATAAATATATATATATATATATATATCTGTGTGTGTATGTGAGAGAGAGAGGGAGTCTATGTATGTGTCTGTGTGTGTGTGGAGTATGTATGTGTGTGTGTGTGTGTACGTCCGTGAGTATAAATATGTGTGTGTGTGTCTGTGTGTGTTTCGTTGTATGCATGTGTATTGTGTAGCGGTGGCTGTAGTAGTTATGGCTGTTTCGGTATTGATGCTGATCATGTTGTAATTCTTATTGATGATTGTTGTTGTTTAAACTCGTGTCAAACTTGTCAATTTTTATAGATAGTAATGTGGGATTTGAGGAAGATTTGGCTGTTATTTTTAGCCAAGTGAGCAAATATTTAATGATTATTTATGTGGCTCTTTGTTACTGCTTTTTTTGAAAATATTAGGTTGGCTGTGACTGTCTTTGCAACTGCTCTGTTTCCTGTGCATTTTGGATGTCTGGATGCGTGTATGGCTCCATGGCAAGAGAAGTTCGCCTCCCAATTATGCGATGCCGGATTCGATCCCAGTGTGATATCTTGAATAAGTATAATTTACCAGACCTTTGAGTCAGACTAAGTTATATGAGTGAAATTTGGTTCGATGGAAAGTATATGGTTGCCCTTCAATTGTAATCTATCTGTTATTCAGAAATCTAGATTTGTCACAAATCATGTCGTGGTGTTTTGGGTTCGGAATCTAATTATAGATAAATATGTCCAAATCATAGTAAATTACACGCTCATTCAACGAAATAAGCATTGGATATATTGAATAACTGCAGACTGCTCACTGAAACCAGCGGTGGAAGTATATGTCCTTTTAGTGTTGAGTATATGTGGAGAATTGATTGCTTTTATATAATGCAGGTAACATATTTATACTTTGCTGTTGTTTTCTACAACTATGGAGTAACTGTAGTGATAATCGTTATATACAGCCTCAATTTGGTAAGAAGGATAAATATTCAAGTTGTTCTTTAAACTGACATATCTCTTTATTAAATAGACGTTGCTGCGTGTTACACAGAGTCATGAGCCCTTAACACAATTCTCATTGAAGTCCAGTGACTTCGAAGGCTGTTCCATTGAACTTAAAATACATTCCATTCGATGGGCTAACCAAATTTACCCATTCGATGTGATAACCAATTTACTAATAAGGCTAGGTTCGATCTGGGGTTAAAGAAAGAAACACAAGCATATGATGTACAGGGATCCTGTCTTCCTTTGGTTGCAACTTTTCTCGAAATATTTACTTCTGCGTTCACAGATTACTCTCAGTTCAATTTGAATGGAAAATTCCTGTTTCATTGATTTTCTCCGTAACCATGGAAGCTTGTACCCTAAAAGTCGACCCCTTGGGTCATTCTGTATAACTGTGTAAATTTTCGCTGCATTCCACCAAGCCATTTCGACGTTTATCCGACTAACCTTACATGATCTCATGGTTAAAGGGGGTTATCTGCCCGGAGGCCCTATAATCAATATCTGGAAAAATGAAAGTGCCCATGACCATCTGCACTACATAAGTAACCTATGTCTTAAGTTTGGTGAAAATACTGAAGAAATGCATCAGGTTTATACACGCGCGCGCTCGTGTGTGTGTTTGTGTGTGTGTGTGTTTGTGTGTGTGTGTGTGTGTGTGTGTGTGTGTGTGTGTGTGTGTTTGTGTGTGTGTGTGTTTGTGTGTGTGCGGGGGTATGTATTTGTGTGTGCGTATGTATGTCCGTCGGGGCATACGTATGTACTGGCCTAAATCTTCACTATTTACTTTTACTATTTTAATAACCTCTGTCATTTTCGTTTTCAATTTTATTTACATCATTCTTAAACTCTGGGGCTGGAAATCATTCTGTTATGTTAAATAGAATATTAGTCTAACGATTCCATTTAAACCATAAACTTGGTCTTGTCTTTGCATGAAATTGTTCTTCACGATCCACTTAACGACGTATTATCCTCGCTTTTTTTCCCGTTCATTGCCAGGGAACGTCTTCACGAACCCAAATATCGTCTTCCTGTTTTCGTTCGGTTGGAACGTTTCTCGAAATATTTACTTCTGCGTTCACAGATTACTCTCAGTTCAATTTGAATGGGAAATTCCTGTTTCATCGATTTTCTCCGTAACCATGGAAGCTTGTACCCTAAAAGTCGACCCAACGCCCCCTCGGGTCATTCTGCATAACTGTGTAAATTTTCGCTGCATTCCACCAAGCCATTTCGACGTTTATCTGACTAACCTTACTTACTTACTTAAATATACAACGTCCGACCACTTCCAATTTATATAGTAGATATATATAATTATGTATATACGTGTGTATATATATATATATATATATATATATATATATATATATATATATATATATATATATATATATATATATATATATATATATATATACATACATATATATATATATATACATTCATATATATATACATACATACATACATACATACATATATATATATATATATATATATATATATATATACGTTATTCCGGGTTGAATCGGAGGTAACCACAGTAAGTAAGGTACTCAATACATAGCAGAGTATAACAGTTTTAATATAGAAGAGATTCTACAGGACTAGAACTGTTTCATTCATTAGAAATCATCAGGAATCTCAGATTCTGAGATTCCTGATGATTTCTAATGAATGAAACAGTTCTAGTCCTGTAGAGTCTCTTCTATATTAAAACTATATATATATATATATATATACATATATATATATACACACATATATCTGTATGTATGTATGTATGTATATATATATATGTATATATATATATATATATATATATATATATATATATATATATATATATATATATATATATATATATATATATATATACATACCCCATTTTTCTATCATTATACACTCGTATACACGGAAACACACTTACATATAAATATATATTATGTATTTATATATGCAAGCACATTATGTCTGCTATTGATGTGTATCCAAGGAGTTATCGATCGCTATATTAATAAAGCATGTCTATCAAATATCTCCAATGTTGTATGACTATCATTTACTCTACCAATAAATCACGCTTCTTATCATTATTGATGATGTTTCACTTGTAACACCTGGCATCACAGGGACCCCCTAATGGTCATTAGACATTCTGGGTAAGGGTTTTCGGAAATCTCACTTCCGCTCTCCCTCCCCTTCACCGCCATTCTTTCCCCTCTGTATAAGTTCAGCACAATTTACGTTTGCTCTTATATTCATATTTATATATATTTTTCTCTCCCTGCTTATGTATATATATATATATATATATATATATATACATATATATATATATATTTATGTGAGTGTGTACAGAAACAATTATATATATATTTATATATATATATAATTGTTTCTGTACACACTCACACACACACACACACACATATATATATACATATATATATATATATATATATATATATATATATACAAATATAAATACATATACATCTATCTATCTATCTAAGGCGGGTAAAATTCCCGAGATCCATGGACGAGTTCTCTCCAGCGGTCTCTGTCCCTCATTATCGCTGCCATATCCTGCATCTCCAACAGACCAGTGTCTGTCCTTAGGGCATCAACATATGTTAACCTTGGTCTTCCTCTTCTAGTGTGTCCATGTAGGGGCTCCCAAAGGAGCACTGAGTGCAATGTCAACTCTGGATGTCGGTGAGCATGTCCAGCCAACCTCAGTCTCCCCTGTGTCACTTTTGACAAAAAGGTAGGGAGCCAATGTATCTCCCTGGAGCACTCCAGCCAGTATCTCAAAGAACTCTGTCATCCCATCAGGTGTAATGACTTGGGCTTTGGTGTTGGTGTAGAGCAGTGATATCAGGTCCACTATCCTCTTGGGGATTCCATAAGCCTGTAAGATCTTCATCAGGCAGTAACGGTCCACAGAATCAAAGGCCTTCCTAAAGTCAATGAAAACCATGACCGCAGGAAGGCACTTTGCTCTAGCTCCCTCAGCATCAGGATGTGACTGGTGGTTGATCTACCCTCTCTGAAGCCGTTCTGGTTGTCCCTGAGCTTCTTCTCCATCTCAGGCTGGATCCTGTTAAGAATCATCCTGTTGAGGGTCTTTGCCACAAGTGACGTCAGTGAGATCCCCCGGTAGTTGGTGGTGTTAGAGAGATCTCCCTTCTTTGGCACTGGGACGATGTTACTGATCCTCCACTGATTCGGGGCAACTCCTTTCTCCAGTGCCCCGTTACAGAACCCCAGGATGATATCATCAAAATCACACCTCTTCATCACCTCTGATGCCACTCCATCTTCTCCATGAGCCTTGCCCTCCTTGATCTTCTTCTTGGCTCTCTGAAGCTCCTCTCTGGTGAAGGGCTCTGTCTCAACATCCAGTTCCTCAAACAGCCGCCTGATCTCCCCAGTGCTCTGGGCTGTGGAGGGTGGCTCTCCTTGTATGGTCCTAAAATGGTCTAGCCATTTCCTCTTCCTATCCTCGGGCTACGTTCCCTGGATCTGACTCGAACACCTTTTCTTCCTCCCTGTGATCTCGTTGATGATCATCCAGCTCTCCTTACATCCAGATCTGTCAACCGCTCTCTCCACACTTCTGATCTTCTCTATCAGTGCCTCCTCTCTGACCTCAGTGTAAGCGGTACAGAGCTCTTCCCTCATCACCTCCACAGTCTCCATCCTGTCGTCCGTAGGATCAGCATAGAATTGGTCCCTGGCAGCTTTCA
>OZ024743.1:347163495-347165995 GCA_964016885.1 Eledone cirrhosa
CTGAGGCTAGTCGGTAGGAGTGGGATGGTAAGATGACAGAAGCCTACTAGCACACCAATAAATTAGTAGTGGTTTTGGCAGGTTTGCTCAACAAATAAGTAATTTGGAGATAAATATAGAGAATTTAGTATATCTACTAACATATGCGTACAGATGTACGCTAATGCTAGCAAATACACAGGTTATAGTACCTAGGTGGTTCAATGCAGGAGGATGCAGAACAATAATATAAAAGACGTAAAATAAGAAAATTTTAAAAAATTAAAAAAATTAACTTACTTACTAAAATTTTCACTCCAACTAATTAGTTTCTGCAATGGGATAAAGACAGTTACGTAATAAACTGTCGAGAATTCATTGCGTCATCAGGGATGATATATATATATATATATCTATATATATATATATATATACATACATACATATATATGTATGTGTGCGTGTGTGTGTTTGTGTGTGTGTGTATAATACGTATATATACATTGACATACATATATATACACACACACACATATACGCATACTTTTCTTCCTTTTCTTCCGCTTCTTCTTCTTCTTCTTCTCTTCTTCACCCACATATCCCTTAGAGGTTCGTGGTGTAGAGTCCTCAAATAGTCTTTCCAGAAGCAACCATCTCCGACTGATCTGCATGGAACCCCATGTCAGACAGGCCAAGATCATGGATATTGTCCAATCATCACGCACGGCGTCTACCCCTGGGTCTCATGCTTGTTAGTTTTCCCCGTGATATCGCTCCAGCGATTCTTTCCTGAGACAATATAACCACATACACGTAGTATTGGAGCTGTGATCTCTCAATTGTGATTCTCAGAGTGCGAGTAACGTTACAAGAAAGTTCCTTCAGAAGAAGCCTATTGCGACTGCTAGTTTTCGTGATCTTATTCTTTCTGTCATTGCCCAAGATTCATGACCATGGATAAGGGTGGGCGTGAATATCGGATTGTGAGTTTGGCTTTTACACCTACCTCCCTATAATGATGAAACTAAAGCAATTCTTTGCTTAAACTTTAATCTGATGCATACACACATACATGCATATATATATATATATATATATATATATATATATATATATATATATATATATATATATATATATATATATATATATATAATTATTCAGTTGCTACAACGGAACTATAAAAGATGCGTACGTTTCGTTGGTCATTGATGACCAACTTCTTCTTCTCTGCCGATTAAACAAACCAGAAAGTGTTTCCCTATAATTACGAAGCGAATTTCATCACCACTTAGCTATATCGGTATTCACTTTTTAGACATAATGTCCCTAGGACAATATAAAGAGTAGACTTAGGAAGATATTATCGTAATAATCATTTCGAGTGAGGCGACATCGTTGCTTCGAGAGATAGGAGGTAGATGAGATGATACCTTTTATAGACATGGTATAAAATTGTGCATGTCTTTATTCAGGAAAACAACTGGGAACTTTTATCCTATTCCCAGCATGATCAGTTTAAAAATATATACACTAAGTCTCGTTTTAGTATAAATATTCAAGCGACAAAAAATATATATATTTTTAAGAATAATACAAGGTTATATTTCGACGTCCATTTAATGAATATACGGCGCCGCACAACACCAAGTGTATGTATATACGCCTGTATTTATGTATGCCTGTATTTATGTATGTATATGTATATATATATATATATATATATATATATATATATATATATATATATATATATATATATATATATATATATATTATATATATATATATGTGTTTATATATATATGTGTGTGTGTGTATATATATTTATATATGTGTGTGTATGTGTTTGTGTGTGTGTGTTAGTTCGTGCCTCTATATATTTATGAATACATTTATGTATTTATATATGTCTGTCTACATGTAAGCGTGTGTATGTATGTATCATTGTTTACACATACATTAGGATTTGTTTATATATAGATGCCGTACTGACCACATACCTACAATACCAGACATAATATAACGACTGTCGACATCCCGGGTACAATTTGATATATAAACACCCTCTGGTAGGTAAGCATTATACATTATGTATAAATATAGTCTCCACACGCACATACATATTCCCGGTCCTCTTATTGTCACATATTGTATATATATATACGCATGTATGTGTGCGTGTGTGTATGTATGCGTGATTATATATACATTTGTGTGTGTGTGTGTGTGTGTGAGTGTTTATATATATATATATATATATATATATATGAATGTGTGTGTGTATGTATGTCTGACCTAAAGCAAAATACTATAATTACTGTTATTATTATTATTATTATTATTATTATTATTATTATTATTCTTCTTCTTATTATTATTATTATTTTTATCATTATTATTATCATTATTATTATCATAATCGCTAGTATCATTACCCATGGATATCGTGATACTAGATCTGGAGCTACTGTGTATAGTGTTAGTAGAACCTGGTATGCAATTTCGGTTGACATCAGCT
>OZ024743.1:347170995-347175995 GCA_964016885.1 Eledone cirrhosa
AGTCTCTATAACTATTCTTCTTTCATCTGTATTCTATTAAACACATACTTTCTTAGTATAAACACTAGCCTACATGCGGCCATTATCAATAGTGGCAGTTGTGGTAAGGAAGATAGGGGTGGAGACTGACTGCTCCATCTCCTAGGCTTGTGTTTTCAAATACTTGAATTTCCTCTCACAATATTTACAATCAAAGCAAAATCTAGAAAAAAAATAAAGTAAATTTTGAATATATACCAAAAGTAAATAGATAATATTGTTTGTTTAGTATTTTTTTCTTCTGTATATTTGACAATTTTGCATGCAGTTTGCCCTTTTGATTTGACTGAAAAGTGCAGTGTATTTGCTTGGTAGCATTATTTAGATTTGTTGTACTTTGGGAGAGTCACTTTGCTAATAAAATATACACGCACAGGCCGTTGTTACTTTCAATTGATTTAATCAATTATTTAATTAGTTGATTAGTAAGTTGATTAATTGGACATTTTAATTCCCTTCGTCTCATCTTCCTCTGCTGGATTCTGTTGATTTGATTGTTGTTTTTGTTGTGCATTTGTTTAGCTCTATGTTAGCATACCTATGTTCGAAAAACATTATAATTTCAAGCTATACTAACGTGTTTCATTTATTTTACAAACATACTTATTATCAAGAACTATTGACACGGGTAAGCACGAGGGGTTAAGGTGTGTGCTTCATTGCTATGAGGTTTCTGGTTTGATCCCACTGCATTGTATCATGACTATGTGTCTTTTAACCCTTTAGTATTTAAACCGGCCATATCCGGCCAGAATTCGCTCACCTCTTTCGGTTAAAGCCGGTCGTAACTAGCCACTCATATTGATGTTAAGGTCTTGTTTTCAAAGTAAATAATAAAATCATCAAAATCTCATAGATTCGACGTGAATAATTATGTGAGATAAAACCTTTACTGCGAAAATACAATAGTAGATATAGAGTAATGTGAATGCTAAGGGGTTAACATATCATTGGATAGCCCATACATTGTGAATGACATTTTGTAGAAAGTAACATTGGAAGCTCCACGAAAGAGATAAACGTATCCCGTTGATTATGCATTCGGATTACATAAGGTATTTCTTGACAATATCTTAACATCAACATATATTCCTAGATAGAAATATATTTTAAGAAGCGATGTGAGGAAAAGACGGGATATTTCATTTTGGTAAACCTAGATTCATAATCATATCTTGACCATGCATAACGTGAGTTACACAACTCATGATTGACCCTCTTTTGGTATTGACGATCAGCATTCAGTTACGCGATCCCACGAATTACCTACTCGTTAAATCAATCTGTAATTGGTTAACTATTCCACAGACGAAATTCTGAATTCGAATCAGTTTAATACAATATGTGCCAAGTCAAGACCTTTGAATTCCAAGTACAATATATCGTTCGGACTTCACAACTTCTATTTCCTCACACTTACTCAAAACGATTGTATAGAAATGGAGCAATGGGAAAAAAGCATTTTTAATGCTGTAACACAGTGGTGCTGAACCTGGAAGTACGATATAGCTTTTTCTACGTTCATACACAACATCAACAACACTATGGAAGACCATACTGGAAAATGCAACACTAGATAAATTTTGAATGAAATGTATAAGACTCATTCAGAGCTAGATCACTTTTGATTATATGTCTACATCAGAAATTCCTAACGTAGATTCCGAGTAATTTTAGTTCCGCGAGATAGAGTGTAAAATGTAATTCATGTTTTCTCAAATTCTCTCTCTAAAAATTGTTTTTGTTTCAATTAATAACTAATTAAATTTCAGATGATGCAGATTGTTTTAAATATAGTTATGAGTACCGCGATCTTCAGAAAATCGTATAAGTTTTCCGCAAATAAATTAGTTTTGAAAATACTGGCTTACTCGATGAGGTGAGACGTGTGGCTAAACAGAATGAACATGGCATTGTCCAATAAAAACAATACGGTAGATAATTCTGTTATTAGAATGAGGTCATCACGAGAAAAACCTAACATATATCAATAGAAAGGTGCCAATAAGAAAAACAGTAGCAAAATTAAAAAGATCAATATCAACTATGACAAAATAAATCTATCTAACATTATCATTACAAGCAGCAGACCAGCAAATTTCTTAAGAAAGGGGAACAAAATGATATCTACCAAAACATCACTATCATCAAACCAGAGAAATCACTTCTAATATACACGAATATTTATTACGAGTTTGTGTATATATAAGAAAGATTATGTCGGAAATAAGATGAGGAATTTAAAGAAAGGAGGTGTCTCTCATGAAGATGAGATTCTGTGGAAATAGTTAAGATCGTTTCTGAAGAATTTTTGGTAAATATTTACACAAGAAGATTGAATTTGCTGCCATTGGTTTAATAGAGTTTAATAGATTTATGTTGTTTACTGACTTAGCAATCAAGATAGGTTCTGCGTATTCCAACATGCAGGCTTATATATATTGTATGTATCTTATATATATATATATATATATACACATACATACTTCATATATACATATATATATATATACATATATATATATATATATATATATATATATATATATATATATATATATATGCACTCATATATATACACACACACATACTCACTGACATACACACACACATATATTTTTACATATATACAAACATATATATATATATATATATATATATATATATATGTGTGTGTGTGTATGTATATAAATTCTCAATGAGCCTCGTTTTATGTATGCGTGCGTGGTTGTGTATGTCAAACATTTTGTGTTCTATTTATGGTGAGATATCCGACCTACGTCTAAAACCTATCTTTTCAATTTCGCTAGTATTTATTTAAATATTCTATTTACATTTGAAATGTACTGTTTAGAACACATAAACAAACAACATATTTGTAGATTTCGATTTGATAATCTGGGAAACATTATATACATTATATATATATATATATATATATATATATATATATATATATATATATATATATATATATATATATATATATATATATATATATATATATATAACACATACACATACATGTATATATGTATGTGTATGTGTGTGTGTTTGTTAAGTGGGTGCGTATGTATTGGGAGATATACATTTACAAATACGTAAGTAGCATCTATGTATATTTTTTCTTTTGATCCATTAAATTCATATTATATCTCTTACAATGTTACTTACGTCTAGCTACGTGCTTCTCTGTAGCTAGCTGCCAGGAAACGACAATATATTTATTGAATATCTCCTTCAAGAAATTGACACACAATCCAAGATGAGATCAGTTTCACATCCATATTGATGGTTTGGGCCATTGCCTAATCCTTGACTCCCATGATCACAGAGATTAAGAAAAAATAAATATATTTGATTATTGAATAAATATATGACGTACATGAAGCTCAGAATCTGGCTTTTGTGGACCGCTTCATGGTTTCTTTGTCTTTAATCAACTGAGAGTATAAAATATCATTTTATCGTAGTGGGTAAAATCTAAGTGCTACTGGTGGAAAGTATTTTCAGTTGACTAGACTGGAGCAACGGAAAATGAAGAGTCTTGCTAAAGAACACAATGTATTGCTAGAGCTGATATTCGAAGCGTCGAGATTACAAATGTGGGCCCAACTACCTAATTCCCCTACCGCGAACTCTCCCTCTATATAAACATAGACCTTTAAAAAATATACAATGAAAAATACATGCAAATTATTTTTTATGATCTATGTCGCTAATTGGGAAAATATATGTTGTCACAAACAAATATATTCAACATTTCGTGTCCTAATGCTACAGATAGTATATATTCCTATTCATGGAATGTATTAAATAGAGAATGGTGGAAAACTCGCATTGTAGTTAGTGCTTGCAATATTTATAGCAGTTACAAAACTGCTGAGGTCAAACTTGTTATTGCTTCTTTCAGGATCGATGAAATAATGTACCAGTCGAGGCCAGTGGATCGGTGTTATTTTAATCAGGCTCATTATTTTCTGAGTTTCAATAGCATATTTTGGTTGGTAGAATTAATCCGACGACTGATACAACAAAAGCAACATTTTTTGTGCACTTATTATATTATCTATTTAATACATTCCATGAATAGGAATATATATTATCTGAAGCATTGGGACACGAAATGTTGACTATTTTTGGTTATTACAACATATATTTTCCCAATTAGCAATAAGGATCATAAAAAATGGTATGTATTTTCATTGTGTTTTATTAAAGGTTTATATTTATATAAACCAGAATTTCTGAAAATTAAGAGAGTAAGAGGAGGATTAGGCAATTTAGTAAATAGTCCAGTTTCAGAAGAATTTCGTAATATATATTTACTTATATGTGAGTGTGGGCTTACGTATGCACTCAGGAAACCGGCGGATGAGCCTCGGTCGTTTCTACAGCAAGATCCGGATCTAGCTGTTGAAACGGCCGGAACTCAGCCGTTGGGGACCTGAATCTTTATATATATATATAAATATATATATATATAGCTGTGTGTGTGTGTGTGTGTGTTTGTACGTGTTCACGTATAAAAATATATATGGAACCATGGGTGAAACATCCATGTCACTTTTAGCGTTTCTATGTAACATATTTTCTACATTTCATTTCGCGTATTGAGTGCTCATTTACTTAATATTTACCAAAATTTAAGTATGTTAGGCATAAATCATACACATTAATTCACACACATATGTATATACACATATGCATACATACAAACACACACACACACACACATACATATGTGTGTGTGTGTGTGTGTATGAGAGAGAGAGTGATATATCTATATAAATATATATATATATATATATATATATATATATATATATATATATATATATATATATATAAATAGATATATACATACCAGCATGCATACATATTATTTATACAATTATACAAGTTTATCAACGCATAACCAGCAAGCTTGGGAAAATAGCAAAATGTAATAAAAAGAAATT
>OZ024743.1:347178495-347180995 GCA_964016885.1 Eledone cirrhosa
GTTTCGAAAATATTCTCACTTGATATATATATATATATATATATATATATATATATATATATGTGTGTGTGTGTGTGTTTATCCCGGGTTCAATTGGGGGTAATCACAGTAAATAGGGAACTCAATACATAGCAGAATATAAATATTTAATATAGAAATGGCTTCTACAGGACTAGAACTGTTTTATTCGGAAGAAATGACCAGGACAGCTCGCGATTGAACGTGGGATAAATATATCTTATAGCACTTTACTGTGCCCCTCTGAACCAGGGCTTTCCTGATCATTTTTTCCGAATGAAACAGTTCTAGTCCTGTAGAAGCTATTTATATATTAAATTAATATACATATATATATATACATATATATAGTGTGAAAAATGGTACGGGAACAAAACAAAGAGGCAGTACGAACAAAGGTTTATTAGTTTCACGCTCTTGAGATTGGGGTGATGGTGGGGAACGACGTCTCGGGAATAAGCCCTTCTTCAGGCGAAAAGTGTGTGGGAAGAGAGTTCCAAGGGTGTGTTGGGGTGTGGGGGAGAGACATTTAGAAAAAAAAGGGGGGGGGGAGGAAACGGTACAAATCAAAATAAATATAAAAACAATACAAATAAAAATAAACATGAAGATAAACAAGTGGTGGAAGGTTGTTGGGCGTGTAAGGGTGGTGGCGGGTGGAGTGTGGAGAGGGAGGCGGGGTGTCCGAGCGGGGAGGGCTGAAGGTGGTGTGTGTGTTTAGGTGTACGTGTGTGTGTGTGTGTGTATGTGAATGTGAGAGTTGGGGGAAGAACGGAGTTCCATGTTCAGGAATAGGTGTGTGGTGTGTGGGGTGTAGGTCGGTGTGTGTGTGCGTGTGTGGATGGGGAGGGGTCAGAGGGGTAGGGTAGGGGGAGAGGATTCCGGAGTCTGAGTGTGTAAATATGTGGTGGTACGCACGTGTGTCTGGTGTTTATACGTATTGTGGATGTAAGTGGCATGTGGGAAAAAAAATTGTTTTTGAGTGTATGTCCGTGGGTAACTTCCTAAGGTAGTTCCGTAGAGGGTGTGGTGGGTTGCCGTGATGGAGTTGATTCGCGGGAGCGAGATCCAATGAGTGAAATCCGTGGTTGGGTTAGTCGGAAGAGGGGAGATGTGGGGTGCGCGCGCAACAGGAAGTGGTCAGAGGATCAAGGCAGGAGGAGGGTTGTGTGTCTGTGTGTGCGGAGAGGTGGTCAGAGGGTCAGGGCACGGCAGCAGTAGGGGAGATTGGCAGGAGGAGAAAGTCGGTGTCAGTGTGTGCGGAGGTGCGGTGGACAGGGGAAAGGATGGGTACGTGTGAAAGGTGGGAGTGGGGAAGGGGGTGTATTAGTAGAGGTGTTAGTGGGATGTGTGTGTATGAAGGGGTGTGGGTGGAACGGGGGAGGGAGAGGGAGAGAAAAGTGTGGGCGCCGGTGCAGGGAGTGTAGTGTACTGGTGTGTGTGTGTGCATGTTTGGATGAGTGTGTTTGTGGTGTTAGTGGGTGTTAGTATACTGGTGGTGGGGAAAGGGTTGAATACGGGTGTGTTAGTGGGGGTCAGTGGTGGTAGGGTGTGTAGAGTGGGTGGTGTAAGTGGGTGTGGGTGGGTGGGTGTTTTCGTGTGCGTGGGGTCGTGGTGTGTGTTAGTGGTATTAGTTGTGTGGTGGTGGGAGTGGATGTTTGGGTGAGGGTTAGTGGTGGTAGTAGGGTGTGTGGTTAGTGTGAGTGCGTGTATATATCTACCGGTGAGTGTGTGCGTGATAGGGGGAAGCGGCGGGGGAGAAGAGATGTTGGTTTTGTTAGTTAGATATATATATAAGTAGAAGGGATATTTAATTTTTTGGAAATTCAACAAATATAAATGTTTATAACTGATTCAGAGCACTCGACAGTTTTGGACTAAATATTCAATGATATTAAATAAATCCAAGGAAAATTCAACTGATAAGGTATGTTACCTTGGCTATGTCAAAATTTATCAAACACAATTTGTATTTTATCTGATGAAAGCGTACCAAAGTATTTCGTACCCTTGAAATATATATAATAGAATAAATATGGTTTTATAAATATAGTTTCCATTTATTTAATATCATTGTATATATATTTATATATATATAAGTTATTCCGGAGCTAACCACAGTAGGTAAGGTACTCAATACATAGTAGAGTATAAATGTTTTATATATATATATATATATATGTGTGTGTGTGTGTGTGTGTGTGTGTGTGTGTGTGTGTGTGTGTGTGTGTGTGTGTGTGTGTGTGTGTGTGTGTGCGTGTGTGTGTATGTATATATAAATATATATAATATTTATGCGCATTGTGACCACTGATGTCTAAACATAGCTGCTAGTCTAGTCCTTCTAATAATCAACAGAATATGTATATTTCTACGTACACACTTATATGCGCTTATCTGCGCCACTGGTACACTGTGAGTTGAGATCCCTGTTAAAATGTCTGATTCGAATTTTATTTGCTGTTGGAAAGTTGATTTATGA
>OZ024743.1:347185995-347210995 GCA_964016885.1 Eledone cirrhosa
GTTTTCTTCGACCAATAGCCAATATGTGCATACTTTCTTTTACATATTTGGTGAAAAGTTGTAAATCAAAATGTATGAATTGAAGCGTTACAGTTAACTTTGAAAGTGTAACACTTTTTTTTTGTATCAACATGGCTTATGAAAGTTTTAAAAATGTAAAAGTTGTAGGTCCCAATGGTTTGAATGGAAAGTCCCATAACGATTGTTCTAAAAATAAAGAAACCATCATCAAAATCTCGTCAATTCGAGACTGCTGCGAGATTAGGCCCTTAACACGAACATTAACACTTAATATAGTGAAACAAGTTAAAACAACAAGTGTTTTTTTAACTTTGAAAATGCTGCAACAAAGAATAAACAAGAAACAAACGATAATATTAGTGATTTATCTTCAAATGAATGTGATGTTTATATTTCTGAAAAGTTGGTTATCTCCCTTTTTATAAGGATTGTCAATAAAGTTTGTTATCTCCCTTACATCAATTTTTCTACCGATAATATTGATATCGAATTTGATTGCTCAACGTGGATCGATTTGAAAAATGTTTGTGATGTGAAAACCTTAGCGACCTGTGCAACGTGCACAGAAAATTTGGTCAAATTCAGTTGTATACAAATTTGTATACAAATTTGTACACAGACACACACACATCCTCGCTTTTATATATATAAATATATATAGAGAAAGAGGGATGGGGAGTGAGAGATACAGAGACAGACAGAGAGAGTTATATGCACCATGTAATGATATTATTATATAGGCATTTTCACTACACAGTTATATATTCACATATATATATGTATGCATGTTTGTATATGTATGTCACTGGGTATGAAATTTGAAATGTATGCATCCCAACACAATATATAATCCATTTACTGTAAATATATTTAAGGAAATCGGGTAGAGTACCCTTAAGGTGGAGGCATCTTTCTGCACTTTTAGTGCGTCGCCAGGGGTGCCTTACTACCCTTTTTCAATTATTGCTTGCCTTGAGACGCGAAACTTCTATATGCATTTATGCTTATTTTTATACCTACACTTATG
This sequence comes from Eledone cirrhosa, assembly GCA_964016885.1. Lineage (NCBI taxonomy): Eukaryota > Metazoa > Mollusca > Cephalopoda > Octopoda > Eledonidae > Eledone > Eledone cirrhosa. The sequence continues at coordinate 347,187,044 of OZ024743.1, forward strand.
GACACCGAACAATCGTGATACGCGAACTGCTTTCTTTGTATGTGTATGTGGGTGAGAGAGCGAATAACAACGAGGAAAAACAACACAGGGGAATGCTAGAGTAAAATGAACGTAATATAAGTTTAAGGTTTGATTAGAGATAGAATCATAACGGTTAGAACGTTAGTCCTTCATCAGATGACATTAAGAAGACAGGGAAACAAAATTAAAGGAAGGAAGCACCTATGTGTTTAGTCAGCCATTTTAGTGCACGACACAATGTACCTTGCATATGAGAGAATTATAAAAAGGGAGATAAAATTTGTATCGTGCATTTTGAGTGTGTGTGTGTGCGTACGTGTGTGTTTGTGCATGTGTGTGTTTATGTGTGTGTGTCTTTGTTTATTTGTTTGTTTTTTGTCTAACAATTACATCAACTTATGACATGCTGCAGAGTTAAATATACAAGAACACACACTCACAGGTAATGTTGATCATTGTGTGATACAGAGAAAGGAATATTGTAGCCCGTGCATGTACGCCACCACTTTCCATTTAATGAGTATGGGTGTAAGAAATATCTTAATACATCGCGTACGACGAAACAGTATTAGCGCAAACTGCAGAACTCCGAAGCATGTTTTCTCGACGTGGGGTGGAATAAAACTAGGATGGGGTAGGTGATCTGGATATATACTGGGAAGCATTTACATCCGAAGTAGACTTAACTCTTCAATAGGCCGCTCGCGAACACAGTACTACATACAGGCGTCTCTAGTAACATATTACTTATGACGTCATGCCACTGATTATTTGTGTGACTCATTCCCTCTATGCTGATCGCCACTAAGACTTCCGGTGTGCTCCGTTTTCCTCAGATAAAGGAGGAGAGTATCACACCCGACGAAGAAGCTTCTTCAGATGGAATGTTGAATGCATTCAATATCACTTGCTTTTTGCACGATAAATCTGATATTGAAAATCCCTTCCCTGGAGCCCACCCTCCTTCTAAAACACAGTTGTTCATCTGCACACTGTTCTTCTACCGTTCTCTGCGCTTTCTCTCAGAGAGGATCTTGTTAGGGTGGCTAATGAGAGCGATCGTATGGTTTTTCTGTACATTCCGTTGTTCCAGCAATCTTTGATATGGGAATAAAAACTGCCATTTTCAATCGGCAGGGCACACGCCTGTTTCTACAATTCTATTGCATAGTCAATACAATATCCTAAACATTGTTTCGTTGTCTGTTCTTAAAAGCTCTGGAGGCAGGTCATCGATACATCAACTTTTTGGTTAGTTACCTTCCCATTCTTTTGATAAAAAATTTCCACCATACTGCATCCAGCTTTTAAGAATCTCCTGAAGATCAGTCAAGACCTTTCCTTCATCGTCCCCAATGTTTCTTCGTTTTTCATGGAAGCCTTTTTTTAGACATATAATGATGCAGTATGCCTTCTGTATATTGTGTCTCTCGAAAATAATATATATATAAATTCACCGCAGCCATACATGGGTTCAAAATCCGTACGGTGAAACAGTATGGTTAGCGTATTTGTTGTTGAACTCACACACACATACACACACACACATATATATATGTATATATACGTATTACATTATATTCATCATATTCGTGTTTATATATGTGTGTGGAGATGTGTGAGTGAATGTTTTTACTTACAATACACCTAATTACAAAATAGAGTATTGTACATATGTACATGATTGTGATTAAATGTATAATACAGGCAATTATGTTTATAGAGTAAGTACATATGTATATATATATATATATATATATATATATATATATATATATATATATATATATATGTGTGTGTGTGTGTATAGAAATCGAGAGAGAGGATATATGTGTGTATGTGCGTATATATTTTGGGTATATAATGGTCATATGTACAAATATGAATATATAACTACGTATAATGTGTGTGTCTATTTACACACACGTACATATAAATATATATATATATATATATATATATATATATATATGCATATATATATATATATATATATATATATGTGTGTGTGTATATATATATACGCATACATTTACATGTATCAGGTTTCCTAATAAAACAAAGACGCCTTTATAAAAACGCCAACGAAAACAAAGACATGTATAATTTTGAGTAATATTATATTTATTAGCAGAAATATGGCCTTTATTAGACAGATAATTACGGAAATTATCATCATTTTAGATGAACCCATAATGCCCTTCACCTAGAATTAACCGACTACTTGTAAATTAATATCTCAACCACCATCCCAATTATAATTATATACACACATCCACCCATTCCCATTCACATATCACATACCTATTTCACTCCTCAACATTCAGTTTTCCACGAATTTCTTGGATGTTTATACGTCTGTACACATATATATATATATATATATATATATATATATATATATATATATATATATACACACACATATATATATATATATATATATATACATATATATATATATATATATATATACATATATTTATATATATATATATATATATATATATATATATATATATATATATATATATATATATATATATATATATATATATATATATTTATATATATATATATATATATATATATATATATATATATATATATATATATATATATATATATATATATATATATATATATATATATAAATATATGTATATATAGATATATACATATATATATATATATATATATATATATATATATATATATATATATATATATAAATATATGTATATATAGATATATACATATATATATATATATATATATATATATATATATATATATATATATATATATATATATATATATATATATATAAATATATGTATATATAGATATATACATATATATATATAAATATATATATATATATATATATATATATATATATATATATATATATATATATATATATATATATATATATATATATATATATATATATATGTATGTATGTATATGTGCGTGCTTGCATTGTGTATGCATTATGCATATTTGTGTATGTATTTGTCAAAGTGTATTTGTGTATTTAATCTGGCTTGGTTTTGAGTTAATTGTCATTCTTTCGCTGCTAACTAAGTATCGTTGTTGTAAGCCAACTCCTTTTATTAAAAATGGTATGACTGTTTAGTTAGATAATTCAGTAAGTAGCAACTATTCTAGGATTAGTAATTATATGCTATTAAACGCAGGCACATACAAACACATACTTACACACACACATGTCTGTATATAAACAACCATGCACACTCATATATTTGTATATATATCTACACATATATAAGTAGATATATATATATATATATATATATATATAATTAATTAATAAAGTTTCATACACTTAACATAGACATCTTTGTCCACGTGCCTGAATGTAGGGCCAGTTTCAAAGTGCCTCCTCCATTATACAGTAGTGAAGTTAATTGGACGCCGAAACCGTTGGTAGCACATACATGTTAAATTTATGGAACTTTGTTTATATTATAATAAATAAGCAACAGATTGAGTATTGTTTTCCTTGATTTTTCATCTACGGATATCAAAGTACCCCAATATATATATATATATATATATATATATATATATATATATATATATATATAAATATGTGTGTGTATACAATTATATGTGTATATAATTGTGTAGAAGCAGGTGCTTGGTATTACATTCCCCTTGCAGTCAATCTCTTAATAGTGAGATAAATTATATAATGTCTTGTGCCTTGAAGTTGGTTAACGAAGTTTGCATAGAAGATTCTTAGACACGGTCACACACACACACACACACGAACACACACACGCACGCATACACACACACACATATGTATATATGTATATATCTATATATATATATATAATTACTACAACGGAGTCCGACGAGCTTTTGATTCCAGAGACAGATTCCGGGACAGATCGATACAGATCGAACCTTAAGCTGATCAATAGCGAAACGCGCGTCACCAATCAATAAACGTAATGAAGGCTTAACAAATGGTCCTTGTATTATTATATTATAGGGCGGTGGATTGGCAGTATCGGTAGAGGGTCGAACGCCATGCTTTGACGCATAGAATTACCGACCTTGCCATTCTGAGTTCAAATCCCACCGAGGTTAACTTTTCCTTTCATCCTTACGGGGTCGATAAAATAAAGTACCAGTAATGAACTGGGATAATTGCTGGCCTTGCGCCAAAAGTAGAAACAATTATATTACACTCTGTCTAGCTCTACACCTCACCACTGACGTGAACCTAAACATCGAGTGCTCACCTGGGTGAACCTACAGTAACTTCACGATGTATATATATATACGTGTATATATATATATATATATATATATATATATATATATATATATATATACGTATATATATATATATATATATATATATATATATATATATATATATATATATATATATATACTAGAATAATATCCCTACAAATTGATGGTGTTTATAGTATAGATATTTCATTTAAACCTTCCCTGATCACAATATACTGTATTCTATGTAAAGTACATGAATCCTCGATTTCCCTTGATCCTGTCCCCGCTGTCACGCGAGTAAACGCCGTATATTATTTTACAGCCATTTTCACAATTTCACAATTTTGTTCAGCAAACCCCTTTGTCTATCTCACTCCCTCTCTCTCTCTCAATCTCTCTTTCTCATTCCCTCTTATACACTCTCTCTATTTCTCACTCTCTCGCTCACGCTCTCTCTCTTTCTCTTTCTCTTTCTCTTTCTCTTTCTATCTCTCTATCTCTCTCTCTCTCTCTCCCTCTCTCTCACTATGTATCTATCTGTTTTTCACCCATTCTGTATGTATGTCTGTCTTCGGAGTGCTATTTGGATTTGTACATATTGCGGATCTTGTTCAAAGTACACGCATAAAAAGAGTCAACTTAAAATAGATGCAGAATGAATAATAAGCTAGGTATGTAGAGAAACAGGTAAAGCGGTAGATAAGTAGTTAGATAGATATATAGTTAGGTAGGTAGATACATAGCTAGCTAGATAGATGGATAGATAGGTGAGAGGAAGGATGGATGGATGGTTGGATAAATAGATAGATAGATAGATAGATAGATAGATAGATAGATAGATAGATAGATAGATCTGTTTCTTTATTAGCCACGGGGGCACAAAAGAAGGGGACAAATACAAAGGGGGAAGTTTACATACAATAAAAACGTGTAAAATATTATCACAAATGCAATTTAAAAATTAGTCGATTGTCCCCAATAGGGGGAAACAGTTCATATGGGTAACACGTGCCCCCGAAAAAATGTGCAAACCCTCATCTCCAGGAGTACGAAGAGTTTGTACTCCCTTCCTCTCCTCCTCCTTTTCCTCAACCTACAGGCTGATATAGAGAGAAAGCCCATTCACTTGGGCCATTCTCGCCACTTTCACCCACCTTTCATAAAACTTGCTGGGGTACAGCACCTCTCTCTCGATCCTGATTCTTCTTCCAAAGTGGTATTTGAAAAAATGAATCAGCTGTTGGCCGGAGAGAAAGGTCTCTTACCTCAGCCCTTTCTATCTTGTCCACCATACAACCTCTTTCGCCATAGATCTCACACAAAGGAAAACCGCCTCTCCTTCGTTTTTGAAGGAGGATGGCAGTTTGATCATGACAATTGACTGGGTGGACAACCGGATTGGTCCCACCCGCGACAATAGTCGTTCTACATAGCCCCACAGGTCGGTGACGCCCGGGCTGTGTATGAATGCTTGCGCGACGGTTTCTTCGTCTCGCACGCACCTCGGACAGATCTTTTTTGCAGGGTCCCTTCCCGGGCGCCCATGTATGTAGAGCTTGTCTCGAACTGGTAGAGCTCCTTGGTAGCACTGCCAGGCCAGGGACTTTTGGAAGTTGTCCATCGGTCCCGGGCGGAAGGTCCTACCGAACAGACTGGCCAGTTCATCTTCCTCTACGCCTAGAGTTTCATCGACCGCGTCGTCGCACTTGCTGCGGATCAACCCTCTATAGAATGACGAAGTGGAGTCTCCACTGATCGCCATGTCCGCCTGCCGGAGGGCTGTGAGCGCCTGAGCACATTCGATGTGCCAGTCGCCCATTTTCCTCGGTCTCTCCTTGAACCAGGACTGCAGCTCGGTCAGCGAGACGAGTCGTGGGAAGGCTCGCCTCACGAACGGCGCCCACACCGGTTGTCCGGTGAGGAATACGTGGAGATGCCGCAGCCTGAGCGCGTGTTTGCGCATTGTCAGCCACGGCAACCCCAACCCTCCATTGGAAGGGTGTTGGCAGCAGATGGATCTTCTCAGCAAAGGAGCCCCCCTCTTCCAAAGTAATTGGAAGAGCGCGCGATCCATTTTGGTGAGCGTTTTGGCTGGGCGAGGCACGACGGTCAAGCGGTAGTAGATGGCGGACGCGATAAAAGTGTTCGCCACCTCCGCTCGACCTTTCAAGGATAGTTTGCACTTGGCCCACTTCTGGGTGAGTGCAAACACCTTGGCCGTCACCTCGTTCCAGTTCTGCTCAACCTGGAGGTCCGGACCAAACTAGACCCCGAGAAGCTTTACCGGTTCTTCCGTCCAGCGTCCGACGACGACATCGGAAGGCATCGGTTTGCATCTCCGCGATCCGAGTTGCAAACCGATGGACTTGACCCGGTTCAGCTTCGCTCCTGTGAAACTTTCGTATTCCTTCAGTAAGGTGCCGACTTCCTCGTTTTGCGAGGCGCTCGACAAAATTACTGTTACGTCATCGGCGTATGGCGGACGACGCTTTCCGCAGTCCCGGTGCCAGAGGGATGCCCTGCAAAAGCTCCAACTTCCGCAGTTTAGGCTCGAGAGTCAGTACGTACAGAAGGGAGGAGAGAGGGCATCCCTGTCGAATGGATCGCGTGATATGGAACGGCTCCGAGAGGTAACCGTTCACCTTGACCCTTGAGCAGATGTTGCTGTTGTGCATTGCAGCAATCCAGCCCCTGAACACGGGTCCGAAGCCTGCCGCCTCGAGTACCGCATCCAGGTAACGATGGTTAACTCTATCGAAAGCCTTAGACTGATCCAAGTTGATCAGGGCCCCACCGAAGCATGTATCGCATGAGGTGGAAGTTGTCGTGTATGTACCTGGTCGGAATTGCGGATGTCTGCGCTTCTCCCACCAGGTTCTCGACGACAAGCGCCAGCCTCTTTGCCAAGACCTTGGCCAACATCTGTAACTCTGTGTTTACAGAGTTATGGGCTGGAAGTTGCCTATGTCATCCCCCTTATTCTCGTCCTTCCTGACTAGTGTGACTACGCCCCCGGTCACAGAACTGATAATTCTCCCGTTCTGTTGCCAGTTGCAGTAGACCGCTTCCAGGAGACCGGAGAATAAGTCTGGCATTGCTACGTAAAATTCGTAGGGTAGACCGTCGAGACCTGGAGATATGAATGTGCCGCATTGGATCAGCGCGTCCCCTATCTCAGCGGCTGAAATCGGCTTTTCGCAGAACTTTGTCTCGCTGTCCGAGAGTCGCGGTAGGCCGTCGAGGTATGGACGGAAATCCATAGACCCTCCCGGCGCGCTGCCCTGCCCGAAAAGTTGAGCAAATTGCCGTTGAAAGGCCGCACACATCTGCTTCGGCTCACGTATCACGCGTCCGTTTTAGTCCTTCAAAGACCGAATCGTTGACTTGATGCCACTTTTTGCCTCCGTCACTCGGACCCAGCTAACAGCTTTGGCTCCCTCGTTTCCCAGGGCATGTATTTTGCTTCTGACAACGCAGCCCTCGTGCTTTGCGTCTAAGAACTGGTCCAAGGCCGTTCTCATTGCTAGCACGCTGGCTACGTTGCCGCTTCTAATTGCCTCTTCTACTTTATCTACCAGTTCCTTCTCGGTTCTATTTCTATCTAACGCTAATTCTTTACTAAAAACTAACGAGTCTAATCTAACTGCCCTCTTGAGAGAGCACCACCATTTGTTGTTGACATTGGCCCCTGTCAAGTGCTGTTTAACTAAAGTGATAATCCGTCTACTGTAGGCTTTGCATGTCGGTAACGACAAGTTCAGCTTCCAGTAGCCGGGTCCTTGTCTATGGGTTCTATCAAGGTTGGCCATGCAGGTCACTAGTTTGTGATCTGAATAGGCAACCATGAACATTTGTGGACAGCTTAACATGTCCCTATCCTTATTTCTAACTAGAACCCTATCTAGGTACGATCTAGATGTTCCCCTGCGATTAGTACACGTCCACAGTGGCACAGTCGGAAAATCTAGTCGATATCTATCGGCCAGGTCAAATCGGTCGATTAACTGTTTGAGGCTGTTACATGCTCCCACATAGTCTCAACGTGCATCTAGGATTCCGTTCCAGTCCCCCACTAAAAGCAAGGAACGGGACGTTCCCAGAAAAGTCTCTAGACGTTTGAAGAAGTCTGTCCGCGGTGTCCCGGATGGAGCATATGCAGCCGCCAGCCTGAAGGCTCCACCATCACTACCGTCAACGTTTAGGACCACCAGTCGACCCTCCGGGTCCAGATGTACCGTCCGTGTTACGAGGCCCAGGTGATTTCGCAGCAAAACGGCAACCCCGCCCCCACCCCCCGGCCGACAGAGAGATGCGTAGATTTCAAAGTCACCGAAGATGGGGGCTAACTGTCGCTCGCTGTGGATCCTGGACTCGCAAATGGCTTCTACGTCCATACTGTGCGACCCGAGGTCGTTTAAGAGTTTGCCCTGTTTCCAGGGCATCACCAGGCCGCGTACTTTCACACATCCAACTATTATATTGGCCATGTTGGTGCTGAAAAGTTAAAAGAGGAAAAGAAACACTCACCCTTCGTCTCCTGGGGACCAAGCTGCACGATTTCCATAGGGGTGTTGGAGGGGTTGTCTGGGTGGGTGGTGGTTTCCGGCGGGGTGGGGACGGAGATGTTTAGTGGGGTGGGGTCTGGTGGGATGGGGGTGTCTGGGGTAGGGAGACATTTGAGAAGGACGCGGTTAAGTGGTTTCACGCAGGAATTCCCCACATCCTTTTCAAATGTTTCTTTTAGGGACCTATAAGTTTGTATAGGGACCCTAATCAGTTTTAGGTTCAGTTTTTTGTTAATTTTTAATAGAGTGGGCGAAAGTTTTCCCTTCGGTTTTCACCGAAGGGTCGTTCGTGATAGTCTCCATTAGTGTTTTGTTTTCAGTGTTTATGTAAGTGTAAGTGTAATTTTCTTGTGTTGTGTTTGTTTTTGTCTGTAGTTCCTGTGTGTGCTTTCGTTTTGTTGTAGGTATTTTGTTTTCAGGAGGTGGGAGTTTTGTTTGTGATGTTTTGTTGTTTGTGTTGGTGGTTGTATGTTTGTGGTAGTGTTTACTGGGTTTTGCTTTGTGATGTCTTTTCTTTCTTTTCGAGCGATGGGGTTCTCCCTCGTCTTCACTGGGTGATGGCGGGATAGCCTGATCTATTGTATCATCTGTGTGATTGGGGAGGGGTATGACTTGGGGAGCTGTTGTTCTGTATGTGATTTTGCAGTGGTTTTAGGTGGAGTGGGTTGGGTGGGTCTGTGTTTGTTTTGGTTATTTTTGTGTGTTGGTGTTGTTGTTGTGGTGGTGGTGTTGGTGGTTGTGTTATTTTGATGGGTGGCGGCAGAAGAGTCTTTTTTTTACTCATTAATTTAGGACAGGAAGCCCTCTTGTGACCTCTGCTAAAACAGTGGTAACATGAAGGCCGCCTACCCTCAACCGAAAAGTTTATGTAGGTGAGTCCGTCCACGAGTACACGTTGTGGGATCATAGCTATTCGCTCTGGGCTCATTTGCACCAGAACTTCAACGCTAGTCCCATTGAATACATCTCTGGGGGACTTTCCTAGATAGATAGATAGATAGATAGATAGATAGATAGATAGATAGATAGATAGATAGATAGATGAACTTTTTATTGTCTGAAGATAGATACTCAGACCGGTGACATAGATATCTGCTGTCTGACTACTGACAATATTGTCCACAATGTGAGAGACCAAAATATTTCAAATTACCATTTCCTTCTACTCGACAAGACCAATAGCACAAAAAAGAGCACCAATACCGCCACCAATACAAAGGTTTATATGAATAAGTTCTCCACACAAACTAAGGTTTGAAATTTCCTTATCAAATCTAACATAAAATATTTGTCATGTGATAATTGCACCCGTGTGTATGTGTGTATCTGTGTGTGTGTCTGTTTTTGCCAGTATTTACTTTAGTTTTTCGTCTATATCTAGTAACAGCAGTTCTACACAATAAGTATGAGACGCGAAATTATAAGTACTGTGCTAGATATCATCGATTAAATCCCTTCATGGAACTGCTCTAATATGCCTGCGGTCATAAGGTGGCAGGATTCATTGGGGAATGGTAATTTAGATAGAGAAGAGTGGTTGATGGTGGCCGTGGGATGAAGGGTGACTTAAACTCTACTTCGGTATTGAGTACTCTTTTCTCTCGGTCGTCAACTACATACAGATACACCGCATTTCCCTACATTTTCAAATCTTTGGTTGTCAAAATCAGGGTGCGTCTTCGGCGCCGGGAAATACGGTATATATAAGAGTGAAGGAGGCGATAGAGAAGGGGGGGGGGGGTAGGAAATAAGGCATGTGTTGTTTCTTGAATGTCGAACGACCACAAAATTGTTTCTCATTGGCTTATGCATTAACAATGAGGAACACTTCAAGAATATGCATATAATCCTTGCTGCAAGGGGAAGAGCTTTCAATATTTTGCCCTCCCAGAATGTCATTGTGAATCACACTGAAGCTTTGTAGACAGTCATCAGTTGAAAGGGAGTGGAGTATTTTCTGGTTCATTCACTTGCTGTATTCGTAATCTCTCTTACCATGAAAGAGTATCTGTCATTGTGAGGTTTAGGAAGACGTTTCGACTGCGATGGTTTTATTTGCATGGTGCCGAAGTGAAAAGAAAAATATTAGCAGTGATGTTGTCTCAGGTGTGTTTGTGGAGACTAGATTTCCACATCTTCATTGGAGACTATATTTTATTCAAGTTTCTCTTCATGGAGACGGTGCAGATTTGACCTGGAATATTTAGTCTACATGTGTGTGACGCTTAAATGTTGGAAGGTCAAAGAGAGGCAAATAATGGTAAAATCTGGATGGGGATGAGCGTTATTAGAGATAACAACAAAATGTTGTTAATATAATTGAAAACAAGTAGACATGCAAGAGAGTTGATGAAATATTTGTCAGAATTATCCCAGATTTAGAATGTGCCATCGTTTCGAAGATTTCGGCCTAAAAAACGAGAGTTGAAAGAATCCTACATCTGAGTAGCTTACCTAGAATAATTGCATACCAGGCAAGTTAAATTCTTTGTCATGTGCAGTGACATTCTTTCGAAATGTTTTCCCTTGTGGGATATTATTGAATGGCTTAGAAAAAGAGGTTTCCAGTAGATTTCATTTACGGAAGCCGAAATATTGGTAATTGCGGAGGATTCTAGAATCAATGCATTGGAGAAGGATATGAGGGTGATCGATCAATATTTGGTTCATAACACCCATTTCATATCGCCTTTCTAAAGTACTATCAACGCAATATCCATGACTTAAATCTTTACATTTCTATTGCAATATGGTGATGTAGTTGGGGAACATGAGCATTCCCTCCTACTTTACATTCCAATCATTAGCATACACACATTCACATGTATTATATATATATATACCACCCCACACACATATATATATATATACATGGAGAGAGAGAGGGGGGGGGAGAGAGAGAGAGGGTAGGTGAGAGAGAGGGAGGGAAGATATATAAGTGTGTGTGTTTGTGCATATATATATATATATATATATACATATTTAATAAATATATATATAATTGTTTCTACTTTTGGCACAAGGCCAGCAATTACTCAGTACATTACTGGTACTTTATTTTATAATAATTGTTTCTACTATTGGCACAAGGCCAGTAATTAACCAGTACATTACTGGTACTTTATTTTATCGACCCCGTAAGGATGAAAGGCAAAGTTAACTTTATTTTATAATAATCATATTTATACTTATATATATATAATCTATATACAATTATAAATAAGAAAGGGTAATATATATATACATATATATATATTCGTCTGACTGTCTGCCCATATATGTATTGTACCCCTTGATAAGTTCAGCTACGTTCCCGCCGTTCGAATACTGGTGCTTCAGTTCGGATCTAGATGTCAAAACTGCCGGAACTCAGCCATCGGGTTACTGAAACCTTTCATATGTATGGTAAAATTTGGATGAGGATGAGCGTTATTATATATATATATATATATATATATATATATATATATATATATATATATATATATATATATATATATATATATATATATATATATATATATATATATATATATATATATATATATATATATATATATTCTTAAATATAAGTATGTATGTATGTATACGTACATATGTATACGTACATACATATATGTATATAGACGTACAGTAGTATGTATATATATACATACATACACACATATATATATGCACGTATCGGTTTACCGAACATTTTTATAATGTTCGGGTTGTTTGTTTGTAAACAAACAAACAGCCCGAATTACGCCGTACAGTGTTTAGGCAACCACGTCACCTTTTTTGTTCAAAGAGTCACCTTTTTTGTACTAAGCGTGAGAAATGAAATTTCGTTTCATTCTATTCCATTTATATATACTTACATATCTCAGAAAGATTAATTCGGTCGTATGGTAGAAGTGTGCTATATATTGTCTTATTCTAAATGCGTTGAGATTATTCACAACAGGTTGTTTAGTTAAGTTGTATGCTCGTTTTGTGTATATGCTTGTAAGAGAGAAAGCGAGGCGAATTGAATATAATATGATATACGTCCATCAATAAATGTCTGTATTTTTATGACAAGCAGAATAACCAATGAAAATAGTCCATGTGCACTATTTATCATTGTAAGTGACATATTTATCCGCGACGGTTCGCTCGATTTGTGCCTACACAAGTGAAACTGATGGAATAGTAGACAGCTTAGACATTAAAGAATAATCGTAACAATCCGCTATGAAAAATGAGATCAAACCGTTTCGAGGAATCATAAATTTTAAGGCCAATTAGATGCACCATCTGCACATGATCTATGGATTGTTAATTCAAATATATTCTCTCTTCATCGTGTATCTCGTATCCGGATTCTTTGTCTTCTCTCTAAGTCAAATCAACATTTTTATCTGGCTCTTTCTCCCTAATTTCCTATATCTTTACATGCCTACTTTATTCTCTCTATCTATATGATTTCGCTTTATCCCCTCTCTCTCTCTCACTTTCTCTATTGTTGCTTGTGTGTGTGCTTCTTCTTTCATTTCTCTTTCCTTCATGCCTTTCTCTCTCAACACACACATATACACGCACACAGGCGCATACACAGACACAGACATATATATATATATTTATATACGTGTGTCAGTTGAAAAGTTCATAGGTTGACCAAAATATTCTCATTGAATTACTAAATGAGGTTTATTAGGTTAACTTTGCCTTTCATCCTTACGGGGTCGATACAATAAAGTACCAGTAATGTACTGGGTCATTGCTGGCCTTGTGCCAATAGTAGAAACAATTATTTAATATTTCCCCGAAAAAAAGCAATGCAGATATTATTAGTCATAATAATTGTTTCTACGTTAGACACAAGGCCAGCAAATAACCCAGTGTATTACTGGTACTTTATTTTATCGAACCCGTAAGGATGAAAGGAAAAGTCATTAGTCATAATAATGATTTCTAGTATAGGCAGAGCCCAGCATTTTGGGAGGAGAGGAAAGTCGATTAAATCGACGCCAGTGCATTAATGGTATTTTATTTTTCGACCCCGTAAGAATGAAAGGCATAGTTAACCTAGGCGGAATTTGAACTTAGACTTTAAAGGGACGTAACTCTATGCTGCTAAGCATGGTGTCTGACGCTCTACCGATACTGCCAATCCACCGAAATAATAATAATGGTTACTTATATAGGCACAAGGCCAGCAATTTTGGGGAGGGAAAAGTCGATTTAATCGTCCCAAGTGCATTACTGGTACTTTATTTTATCGACCCCGTAAGGATGAAAGGCAAAGTTAACCTCGGCGGAATTTGAACTCAGACCGTAAAGGGGCGTAACTCTATGCTGCAAAACACGGTGTCTGATACTCCACCGATACTGCCAATCCACCGAAATAATAGTAATAATATATACCACGTCTCACCCTCTCCTGGTTTTAGTTATATTGTCATTTTTCATGCACATTATATTTTATTAACTTTGCCTTTCATCCTTACGGGGTCGATAACATAAAGTACCACTAATACACTGGGTAATTGCTGGCCTTGTGCCAAAAGTAGAAATAATTATATTTTACTCTCTTGATATTCGTATATCTCATTCTAACTGTTTACATTTTCCAAAACTTTCTTATGCTATCTAGACAGGAGAGAAGAGAGGTGCCTACAACTAGTTTCAGATAGATGGGACAGAGGTAAATAGAATGTATTTTCGATCGGGAGACCAAGTTCGAATACTTGAATGTATCTACACTGCTAATGTCATACAAATGCCAGGTATTGGACTTAAACCGGATAATAGATTTAATCTGCTATTCAAGTAGATCGCAGTGTGTTTTAAATTCAGAACGCAACGTGCCGGAAAAAATGGTATGATTAATAATCGATTTTTAGAATTTTCCCATATATACTGGGCCAATGAGGTTGAGCCACTTTTTTTTTCTTCATCCTAAAAGAGTGCCTCTATTTTAAAGACCTAGCTCGTTGTCCAAAACAGAAAATCTGAGATTCTTTCTACCTGCCCATATACAAGTTCCCAGTCTTTGTGTTGGGGTATGCGTGAAATTATTTAATTCATATTTTCGTGAATTAGTACGTGCCATATAGGCGTTTTAACTATAAACCTCAATTTAATAGCAACTAAGTGGTTTGCTTTAATTAGTCCTTTATGCAATGCACAAGCCTCCCTTCCAATGTGTATTTACATTTATACAATGATGCAATAAGGATATATGAACATATATTCTTATAAAGTTGCGCTAGCGACATGGACAAGTTACATTATACATCCTTTTTTCGAAAGAGATTTATATGGTCATATAGGAGTTAAAAAATCACATTACTTACGTAATCCATAGTAAAAATATGCTTGCTTTAAACACCTCCCTAAACCAACACCACTAATTATACGGTGATCTTTAATTCATTAACTAATATAATTGTAAATAGGCACTCTGTAATGCAGGGCAAAAATTAAAAGGGCTATTTACGACAAGAATCACCGCTAAGTTTAACGTCACCACGACTCGGTTTGAATTTGCCGCGAGAAATCGGAAATTTGAAAGCCTGGTATTGCCAAAATAATATGATGTCCTCTACTTCTGAGCTCCATTTATATAGGAACGGGGAGGCTAATTACTGTTGTTGGTATTTTTGCTTCGCGTGTGTTAGTTTTTAAAGAGTTGGTTTTGCATTCGTGATGTTCCGAGTTCAATTCACACACCGAGTGATGCGTTGTGTCCTTGAACAAGACACTTTATTTCCGTTGCGCATTCTGCCAGAAGTTGCGAATGGTAGATAGTATCAGCAATAGAAAGACAAATGGAAACAAAAATTCCCTTGGTTCGATTTGATGAGGTCCACCCCACTCTCCAAGCGAATGGGCTCTGGGATCAGAGAAAGAGCGAGCTTCGCTTCCTACTTTTTGCTTTTCTCTCTATGTATATTGTTTAACTACCACCAAATGAACATTCTTCTAACAACTACGATAAATAGTAATATTATAAATAATTATGTTGTACTGTCTTTTACATATTTACAACTTTGAACCTCTACTATGCTTCGCTTTCGTTATTAGTTATATACATCGGGTGGTTGATTGGCAGTATCGGTAGAGGGTCGGACGCCATGCTTTCTCGCATAGAGTTACGTCCCTTTATGATCTGAGTTCAAATCCCGCCGAGGTTAACTTTGCCTTTCATCCTTACGGGGTCGATAAAATAAAGTACCAGTAATGTGCTGGATAATTGCTGGCCTTGTGCCTAAAGTAGAAACAGTTATTAGTTATATGCATACTAATGTCCAGCGTTTGATACTGCTTATATTCAAGAAATTTGTATTTGCTTAAATTCAATCACTTTTAATAATTCCTGGTGAGATGTATTGCGTTTTGGGTAAATAATTTTAAATTAACCGTTTCTGTTTAATTTGTTGTTTACATATGCATGTACTATTATCACGTGTATAGAAACGAACGCAGATATTTAAAAAAAATGGATTTAATATGATAACCTTGTATCTTGATAACCTATATATTCTCGTCGTTACTTTCACCCTTGCAAGACTTACCTCTACTATCTCTTCTTATTTACCAGTCTTGAGAATTTTATAATATATGTTCATATACTCGTTTCGTTGTAATAATCACAGAACACGTTTTTTCAGTATATATATATGTATTGTTATACTTGGGGAGGGTCATATTTGTGTAATATTGCCAGAATTAATAACAGAACACACTCACTGTTTGGTTGGTTTTCGCTTTTCGCTTCTGTGTCTTTTATATCGGTAATCTAATTTATTCGGTCCTCAATGTTGCCACTGACTGACCAACGGTAAAAAATAATACAGATACAATATAGACACAAACACATATATATATAGTTTATCAAAGTTCTTTCGTTGCACATCTGCAACATCGTCAGTGGTGCTATTGTTTCCTCCCATTACATTATATATATATATATATATATATATATATATATATATATATATATATATATATATATATATATATATATATATCGTTCCGGGGGCTGGTCGGGCTATTTTACTACATGAACGTAACATTATGCAGTACCACGCTTAAATATGTACGAACGTAAGGGCAAAGGAGCTCTTAAGAGTCAATGGCAATCCAAAATCACTGGGAGAGATGACCCCTTAGCCTTTGTCAAGGCAGAATTCTAGGAGAAGGAAAACTCTGATATAACACCTGCAACCCTGATGGTATCCAATGATGTTGACTTGTTCTTCTTTTTGGTAAATATCATCTTGGTTAAGAGAGTGGGACTGGCTTTGTGCAGTGCCTTTGCTCACTATAAAAGCTTCACGGCACAGGCATTGCTTTATATCTGGAGATCTCTCTGCACTTGTCGTCACATGGTACCATGGGCCCAGCACTATGTGTCAATAATTGTCACAGGTGTAGTGTTTGTACCAGAGTTTTCAAGTCTCTGGCTAGACTAAAAAGTCACACTCGTTCAGCGCATCGGTAGGGGTTCTCCTACATGGATATAAAGTAGTGGCCGTACTCGAAAACGAGTTGGCAGCCACCATGTATGTATGTACGGATGAGTGGATGGATGGATGGATGGACGGACGGTTTATATATATATCTTCATGGATTTTAAATGTTGATATTACGTAAGCTATACAAGCATCAACGTCCCATTCTTATCACTGCCCTCGTAATCAACATAAACCGCAACAGCCACCACACTCTTTTTCATCATTTTCATCATCATCATCATTCATATCATCATCATCATCACCACCACCATTATCATCATCTTCTTGTTGTGTTGGTATATTCGGTATAATAGTATTGTTTATTGAGCTTATTATTGTTTTGTTAACAGCAACCCTCCATCTCGTCTCGTGATGTAATATTATGCATCACATTGAAATATGGACCGGGCACATACTATCAAATCCAATGGTTACTCTTCTCAGACTTGGATCTCGATACATATGTAGTGTATGCATTTATATTGAGGGGATACGAATGTATGTATGTATGTATGTGTGTATGTATGTATGTATGTATGTATGTATGTATGTATGTATGTATGTATGTATGTATCTGTTTATCTATTTACCTATCTATTTAAGTATCTTGTGCGCCCTTGTGGCAAATAAAGAAATATATCTATGTATATATGACTGTCTATATACGCATCTATCTATCCATCCATTTGTCTATATATCTGTCCGACCTAAATCCTTCTATCCATCTATATTCATCCATCAACCCGCCTATCTCTCTAGATACCAGCCTATGTATGTACGCATTTACGTATGTATGTACGTATATATGTATGTATATATCTATCTATCTATCTATCTATCTATTTATCTACAGCTACCAACCTTCTTATCCCACTCTCAAACACTCATTCAGAAAATTATCTAGCGTCTGTCTTCTTATTCCAACTCCACTACAAACTGCCACACTTCTCATTCTACATACCAAAACCTCCCTCCCACCAATATCTTACCGTCATATTTCATTTCAATTACTGCTCAGCAGGACCCTAACTCTACGTTACCATAACAACATTACCGTAGTGTGTGTCCATTGACTCTTTTTACATCTCCTATTTAACCTCATTCGCTAAACACGAGGAAACACTTAATATCGCAACAGTGGGTGGGGCCTTTGCTTTACGTCGCTCATATCTGTTTGTGTGTAAGTCTATATAACATTTGTAGAGATACATTCATTCATATATATATATATCTATCTATATCTATATATATATATATATATATATATACATATATATATATATATATATATATATATATATATATATATATATATATATATATATATATATATATATATATATATATATATATATATATATTGAAGGTGTACGTGTATGTGTGTGTTATGTTCGTGTATATGTGTGGGTGTCTGTGTATCTGTTTATATATGTTTGAATCTATGTATTATTCATCCATCTCCCCTATTCTCTCTGCTTATATATGCATATATATATATATATGCGAAGCTACATGTATTGAGCTTTATCTTTCTTAGAGCATGTCGTACCTAGTGCTACTGCCTATACAAATGTAGGTTTACTTACGTCTGAGAAGGTCTGTATACAATGCAATCGTAAAGGCCGTTTCAAAACGTATTTAATGAGAGAGAGCGTCTTGCGATGTAGCCTTTACATCATCCCTATGTAATCTAATATTTATTGTGAAATATTTCTTACTGAAGGTCATGGAAGCAGAGAAAATAGACACGCCTTCCAGAGGATCCTATAAGAAGCAAACGTTTCGAAATTATTCGGTTGGATCTCGAATCGAGACAAACCCAGCTCATGGATTTCATTCAACCATCTTGCTACTGATATAAATATAGGTCTCCAGCGATTCTTTCCTAAGATATTTTAACCATATATTCGTAGTACCGGAGCTGCAGTCTCTGGATTCAGAGTAGTAGTGGCTCTATCTGGAGCGACTCAGAATCTATGTGTTACGCACACAATCGAGTAACGTTACTCCAAAACTTTTCGGATGAACTCCATTTCGGTCGCTTGTATTCGTGATTGTATATTTTGGTCATTACACAAGATTCATTGCCATAAGTAGGATTGAACACCTAATGGAAGAGATTGGCTTTTACAACTCTGTGCTTCTTCTGATAACCGAATGCGCATTACTAAACTAGCTCCAACAATTCTTCGATGTTATTCAGCCACCTTCCTTCCTTTAAAACAGCCCCGATCAATGAACTTTCCGTGCCTCAGTCTCACTGCACGCACATGTTGAGAGCAATGCGTAGGCTTTCTGATTTTAATACCTAACGCATTTGGCAGCAAACCTCTGCATTTCACGTCTGTGATCAACTTCCAATGAGATAAGTAGCACCATGTCGTCTGCAAATTCCAGTCGACAGATCTTACACCCATCGGTTTTTATACCCAGCTCGGGTTCTCAATAACGACCATGAGCAGGATCCATTAAAATAATATGTATGCAGGCTTGTGTGTGTGTGTGTGTTAGTGAATGTGTATATGCGTACTCCCTCGCAAACATATACCCATATTCATATATATATATATAATGTTTGTATGTATTCGTGCATACATACATAATAATGCATGGCCTTATGTGTGTAGGGGAGTGTGTAACAGGAAAATTACACACTTCATTGGGATCACTACACTTAATATTGGTGACAGCCAGATTAACTATGCACGTCTGTGACAGAAATCTGTTACAATTTCAAAGTATTTCCTGACTCCTTGACAACTAACTTCAAATTAGTTTGCGCTCTGTTTTCACTGATACTTATCCTATAAACGCCTTGTTTACAGGAATGCTCACAATTGAATTGTGTTGTGTGCCTTTATATGCTCGACACACACTCATATATATGTATACGCACACAACAACACATTCTCTCGCTCACACACACACATGCCATTATGTAGTTGTCCTCTCTTGTTTTTTTAGTTCTAATCAACTTGTGTCTACTCGATTATATGCTTTGTAGGTTAAATATAAAATCCTTTTTAAACATATATGTGTGAATGAATTCGTTACCTCGTTGACTCGTCTTAAAGCTAGGTTTCGTATTGTGTAGGGAAATGCGTGTCCTAACTCGTTTATGAATCTATATGAGCATGAGTGTGTATATGTAAATGTATGTGAGTGTGTGTGTACGCATATTCCTCACATATGAATATATACAATGATTTTGCGTATTACATCATAAGTAGACTACATGGCGATGTGTATATTTGTATCGCTACCTATGTATGTATGTATATATATATATATATGTGTGCGTGTGTGTGTGTGTGTGTGTGTGTGTGTGTGTGTGTGTGTGTGTGTAGTTCAAAAGAACAAACAAACAACCGCATGAGTCAATTGTACATAGTTGTATAAGGATCATGCTTGTTGAGAGTGTGGGAGGTTTCGATGTTTCAGACATAAGTCCTTCATCCAGAAAGTACAGAGAAATTCCGAGAGGGATTGGGGAGTGTAGTAAGGAGGAATGTTAACAAGAACACGAAAAGAAGGGAAAAATAAATAGAATTTAAAAAATAAGTGAAAATAAAGAGGATGGGAGGGGTTTACAGGTCCGGGAGGGCAAGGGTGTGGTAGTGTGTATAGGGTTAGTAGAGAGAAAGGATGCGGGAAGCAAGAAAATCAGAGCCCGGACTGGGTAGGTGGAAGGAAAGGTGTGTGTGTGTATGTAAGTATGACAGTCTGGAAGGAATCGTGTGTATGAATGTATGGTTTGAAATAACATTGTGTGTGTATTGGGTGGAGTGTATGTTAGTCCATGTATAGTCCCTGTATGGATGTTGGTGTGTGTGTGTGTGTGTGGATGGAGGGGGCCAGATGGTATGAGAACGTGTCAAATCTGGAGGTGGTGTGGGGTGAAGTGTGGGTGTATATGCAGATGTGTGTGTGTGGTTAAAAGAAGGAGATGCGTGGTTCGTCTGTAGGTAATGTGGGTTCGTCTCAGGTGCGTAGTTGTGTATGTGCGGAAATGGTGCAAGTGTCTATTTGCGTCTATGTTTCTGTATGGATGTTGATGTGTGTGTGTTTGTGTGTGTGTGTGTGTGTGTGTGTGTGGATGGTAAACATTGAGGGTACAGTGGGTAGATTTCAACGTGAAGTTAATACCAAGTTTGAGCAAGAGAGAAATGACTATGCGGAAGTGAAAATGGCAGTGCGGCGTGCGCAACCGTAAGTGGTCAAGTCGAAAGAGTGGGAGGAGAGGGTGATGATAGCAGGACAATGTGTAAGAGGGGAGGAGGAGGAGGTGTATATATATATATATATATATATATATACGTGTGTGTGTATTCGGGTTTGTGTGTATGTGTGTGCGTGCGTGTGTTTATATATAGACACATACGTACATACTTACATCTGGTCATCTGTTTTCTCCAGCTTCACAGCAACGAGTCATCTTGCTCTTCGCTCTTTCTCTTTTCTAGCAAGGGTCGGTGTTTGAAGCTAGTTTGTGCCATACCTGCACATGTCATCTTTTAGTGCGTGTCTTCTCTGGCATATTCTTTGCTATGATTTCTCACCAGCAGTCAATAATGGCATTGCAGTTCCGGCTGGTAATATTCCCCCAGCTGCTCTTGATGATAAGACCAAGGTGTTTGGCCTTATGTTTCGAAGCACTTCTTCGTTTGTGATCTTGACTTGCCATCTAATGCCCTAATGCCCAGGCTCTGTCGGAGGCATCTTTGTTGGAAAGTATCAACCTGTTTTTCAGTTCTGGCGATACTCTTTCATGTGTCAATATCATAGCTTTTTATTGAGATAACAATTGACGAGAATAACCTCAATTTTGTTTGTGATGTGAGCTTCTTTGATTAATATATTGACTGGAAATGGTAGAATAATCCAGCACCTTTGTTTTATATCAGCTTCAGTATTGCCATCTGCAGTCTAAACCCTACCAACATATATGTTGAACTTATTGACTGAAACTTTATATACTTTACTGCAGGCAACCTTCTACCTTTTTCTTTGGGATATATTTACTCTCAAGCCAACTTTTCAGTTGTTTCAACTGAATATATGTCATTGTAAACATTTCTGTGCAATTGTTGGTGAGAATGCAAGTCACCAGCAAAGTTTAAATCCGCCAATTTTTCTCTTCCCCATTTTAAGCCATGTCCACAGGTATCCAATAATTTTCTCAGAATCTAAGCCCAGATTATCAAGAAAAAGAATGGGGCAAGGGTGAAACTCAGTAAATCCTGATTCTGTTTTTACACAGCAAATTTATTGTTGATAAAATGATTTTAAAATGTTGATGTTGCGATCTACGACATCATAGACCTGCGGGAACTTCCAGAGTGACTGGTGGTGTACACTACCAAAGGCTTTTTTGAAGTCAATATAATTTATCTCTACTGGGGTTCAATACTCCAGTGACAGCTTGATGGTGTTCCTTAGTGTGAATATTTGTTCATTGCATGATCTTCCTTTTCGAAATCCTGCCTGTTTACTTCTAAGTTTATGATCCAGTTCCTTTTCAAAAGCAGCCAACCATGTTTTTTCGGGCCATAATTAGAAGCGTCATACCACGTCACTAGACACAATCAGCCAGTACTCCATTCTAATGGATTGTGAATATATATTATTTTGACCATTCAGTATGTAGTTGTCTCTCCTGCATTTCAGAACACCATTCCGATTTCGGTCAGCTTTTCTACGGGGGCATCTACACCGTGTTTTAAGAGCTCAGCAGGTATGGAGCCTAATCAGAGAATTTGTTATCACTCGGCATGGATTGCCTTGTTATATCGTTGAAGAGTAACTCTGAATTACTGGCGTAATTTGTTCATGTTATCCTCATGCACTAAAGTTGGTGTTGGCCTTGGGTGGTTTAGCACTTCGCTGAAAAGTTCCATTCCTCATTTTGACTGTTCTTCCTGTGTCATGCGCAGCCAACCATTTTTGTCCTTAATTGGAACAATTTTATTACAGTTGTTAGAATTTTTCAGGTTTGGACAGCTTGAAGGGAAAGAAAGAGGCAACGGCTTGATCCCTGAGGCGGAACAAACTAAAACATTCTGGAGAGGAATATGGGAGCAGGATGTTAAACATACTGACCAGGCAGTGTGGATTGAGACAGTACAGAAGGAGATTAGTGAACAGGCACACCAACAAACTGATTTGAGTATCACAGTTGAAACTGTTAAGGGGCAGGCCAAAAAACTAACCAACTGGAAATCACCAGTCCCAGATGGTGTGCAGGGGTATTGGATTAAAAATATAACATCCATCCACCCGAAACTGACAACCATGTTCAATGACTGCTTGATGTCAGGTGAGGTACCAGAGTGGTTGACAAAAGGTACCACAGTTCTGATAATGAAAGACCGAATCAAGGGTAATGATGTTACCAACTATAGACCTATCACATGTCTGTCCGTAATGTGGAAACTGTTGACAAGCATTATGTCTGAGGAAATCTACCATCACCTCCACACAAACAACTTGTTACCGGACGAACAGAAAGGATGCCGAAAGAAGTCATGTGGTACAAAGGACCAGTTACTTATTGATAAGATGGTAATGAGGAATTGCAAGAGGAGACACACTGGTCTTGCCAT
>OZ024743.1:347215995-347230995 GCA_964016885.1 Eledone cirrhosa
AATAATATCAACTCAGATGAATATCAACACATAAATGCACTAATACATCCTATTCGTTATAATACAAAACTATTTAAAAAATATATTGGTGATATTGGAGTTTTCTGTGTAGGCTATGTAGTTTAATGTAAGGGGTCTATATATAGAGATAGGTCATCGGGTTCTTACGTAACCTAGACACAGAAATGTACATAGTGTTAACAGTAATAAACAAACTAAAGAAATTCAACATATTTGGCCTCCTGTCATTTCACTTTATAATATATATATTTATATATATATATATGCAAAAGTTCTATTTAAATTGTTGGGATACAACAAGTAAATATTTTTATAACTGATATAAAGCACTCGACAAGTATTTGGAGTAGATATACGATATTAATAAATGGAAACTATATTTATAAAACCATATTTATTTCATTATACATATTTCAGGGATACCAAATTAAATTATGGTATGCCTTCATCAGACAAAATACAATATATAACAGTTTTACAAATAAGCTTTGCCGTACCCTTTTATAATGCGACCATTATTTTTGGAGGCCATCTGGATAGTGAATTGTTTATATTATTTTAATAAGTCTTAGTGTTAAGGACAATTAGAAAAAGACGGAGAGAAAGAAAAAATATTATTTATTCATGTCCCATTCATGAATATTAATATTTATATTTTTATTACTCATTTCATATAAATTGTTAACTCAACTTAATATGACATGACGTAAAGTTTTCATTATCTCCCCCTCTCTATATATATTATTTCTCTCTCTTGAGTCTTTCTATCTGTCTGATGATTTGATATCTCTCTGTTGCTTTCCTCTGTTTTTCTTATTTCTTCCTTTTTCTTTTTTCTTTCTTTCCTCCTGTCTTTATTTATCTCTTCCTTTTTTCTCCACGCATTTCTCTCTCTCCGATATTTCTCCACGTTTTTTTCTTTTTCTTTTTTCTCTCTCTCCGTCTTTTTTCTTTCTCTCCGTCTTTTTCTAATTGTCCTTAACACTAAGACTTATTAAAATAATATAAACAATTCACTATCCAGATGGCCTCCAAAAATAATGGTCGCATTTTAAAAGGGTACGTGAAAGCTTATTTGTAAAACTGTTATATATTGTATTTTGTCTGATGAAGGCATACCATAATTTAATTTGGTATCCCTGAAATATGTATAATGAAATAAATATGGTTTTACAAATATAGTTTCCATTTATTAATATCGTATATATATATATATATATATATATATATATATATATATATATATATATATATATATATATATATATATACACATATGCGTGTGTGTGTGTGTTTTTGTGATTGCGTGTGTGAATGAGTGTGTGTGTGTATGTGTTTGTGCGTGTGTATGTGTGTGTGTTTGTATGTGTGTATGTGCATATGTGGGCTTGTAATTGTGAGTGATTATATGCAAATATTTTTATATTTATGCAAACTAAGCTATATATTTGGGAGGTGGCACTTATACTTGTAGTTTTTCGGATGTGAGTTATCTGAATAGCTTCCAGTAAATGGTTAACACCCATATGTATGTATATATATATATATATATATATATATATATATATATATATATATATATATATATATATATATATATATATATATATAAATATATATATATATATATAAATATATGTATATATATATATATGTGTGTGTGTGTGTGTGTGTGTGTGTGTGTGTGTGTGTGTGTGTGTGTGTGTATGTATGTGTGTGTGTGTGTGTGTTGGTAGTTGTAAGGAAACTGACTATCTATTTAAGTCTTTGTCTTCGCGAGGGAAAAGTTAGGTAAGTACGATCGTTTAAAACTGCAGGAATTGAGTGCTGATTGTGTAACATTAGGACGTATCAAATTACTCGAAATATGCCGTACCATATTCCTTCGTACTGAACTTTGGCCTCAGCACTGTGGTGCTGCGCTATGAGACTAGTAGAGATACGGTCTTGTTAAACTGCTCGTGGCCTTGTTCGGTCCATACCTTCATGTAGATAAGAACTGTAACAATGTTTAGAGTGGGGTGGCTTTTCGCTTAAATAAATAAAAGGAAGCCAGTTATGAAAGTTTGAGCTGAGTTTTAGAACACATATATTTGTTCAATTTATATGTTGCCGCCTGATCATCGTATCTTGCTCCAGGATAAATTTCTCCAGATTGGGGTATCACGTAATGTGTTAAATGTGGGAGCATTTCATATGTCAGGAGAGTTTTTTCCGCGAACATCGACTAAGTAGAACAACTATTATATTTTGCCATCTGGAAAATGTCTTTGTTGGTAAGATGATCTGGTCGCAGTTTGCCATGACACATTTTCCCAAGGCTGGGTCTTACATCACACGAAGACCCAGATTAGGTATCAGGCTCCGGCAATCTTATCAGATTCTTACACTTCTCTATTTATCGGATCATGTAGCGGGTCGTTATGTCAACTATTGAATTTGACGTTATTATTGGGAAGCAGCGACAACAATCTCATGGAGAATTTTAATATCGAATAAGTTCAATTGAAATAGCTTTCCAGAGAAACATTAACCTAGAAACTATAGAAAACATCTAGAATTATGCTACGGGGAGACATTAACTCTGCAATTATGGAAGTACCTTAGTCGGTCCTGTACAAGATAAGCACAGAATAATGCAACCAGACTACATTCATTCAATGGCCCAAAATATTTCATCTGTGAAGCTTTGTCGAACAGGCAATGGCATTTGAATACGAAGGAGACTGGCGGATAAATCATCCAGCATGAAGATCGCTCTTGTTTGGCCAGATAGGACATGCAGCTTTTTCTCTATGGTGTTTATAGCAACAAACGTTGTGTGGTGGTCATGGCTAAAAAAACAGAAGAATGCGTTCTCTTGAACAAGTACCGCATCGACATTTTAAGGTTAATTAGTTGAATGTTTTACATAGTGGAATCCTTCATTATTATCATCATCAAGGTGGATTGGTTGTATCGGTAGAGGGTCGCACACCATGCTTTGACGCATAGAATTACGGCCCTTGCCATTCTGAGTTCAAATCCCGCCGAGGTTAACTTTCCCTTTCACCCTTACGGGGCCGATAAAATAAAGTACCAGTAATACACTGGGGTAATAGCTGGCCTTGTGCCAAAAGTAGAAACAATTATTATCATCATCATCATAATCATTATCTTATCTTCATTTTCACCTTCATCTTCATCTTGAAACATGACCATTAATCGTATTTTTTAATTGCGTGTTGCACTGCATTACTGTTCACAGATATGATTGCGTTGAGTATCTGGTGTGTTATATATTTGGTGTTTTTTCTATTGTATTGCAACATGTGCGTAATGATCCGAAGTACTATTTTCTGCAAGTTGCTTATACTTGTAAGTCCTGAGATCTAGGTTTTGTATGTGTCTCTATGTATTTTATCATCCTCAGAGCATCAATTATAATAGAGATTGTTTCTGTTTCCATCATCCACATCCTGGTTATTTTTCTTCCGAGATCTTTGTTTGGATAATTCTCAATTTCCTTGATATGTATATTGCTACCCGAGAAGTCTGGTAAAAGTGCATTTCTTTTCTTAGTGGATTTTCGGTGTAATGTCATATCGATTAGCCTCGAATTCTCTCTCTCTCTCTCTCTCTCTCTCTCTCTCTCTCTCTCTCTCTCTCTCTCTCTCTCTATCTCTCTCTCTCTCTCCCTCTCTCTCTCTCCCTTCTCTCTCTTTCCCCCTCTCTCTTTCGCTCTGCGTATAGGCCATTTCAAGATTATAGTTTCATTCTTTATTGTCTGACATATTTACTTTTGAATGACTTTTCTGTTGTGGTTAATTGATTCTTCTCTACCTCCACATATTCTGCAATTAATGTGTCTTCTTCGTTATATAGTTTCGCGGTTTGTAGTGGGGTTGCTTTGATCTTCTGATGCAATTGGGAAACCTTCAGTTTCTGGTTTAAGACTGCGATTCTTAGTCAATACTTTGAATAACCCTTGCGTATTTTTTCCTATTTTGGGTATTGGTAATATAGGGATTTTATGACATCGTATTGACAGGCCAGTTCGGAGACCTAATTTTTAGTTTAGAATGTTAAGCTTTACTCAACTTCTACTAGGTATACCTGCTTTTTTGCCCATTTTGTTCATTACTAGCTGTCATCTAATCTTCTGTTTGTATATGAAGTCTTACTTGGAGGCAGAACACATTTTGTTATTGTTCATCTCCATTATTCTGCGTTGTGTATATTTCTAGTCCTACTATAATACCTTTCCAGTTGCATATGAGCTCTACTACTACTACTACTACTACTACTACTACTACTACTACTACTACGGCTGCTGCTGCTGCTGCTGCTATTATTATTATCATTATTGTTATTGCTATTGTTAGTATTATTATTATTATTGTTATTTATGGACGCACATGTGTGAAGACAGTACAAGTCTGCGGGGGAAAAGGTTTGTAACTTTAAGCTGTTTTAAAGTATCATTTTTTTGTATTTTCTTGTCGTTAACGAAACATAAGGTACACATCTTGGTTTCAAGGGAAAGATACCTCTCAATATTCAGATTTATTTTTAAAAACTTCGAAAAAAATCGCTTCACCACCAAAAAGAAAAAAAATGGAAATTTTCGACCTTGAAACGGTAAACAACGTTCAGGTCAAACGTTTAAAATCAGCCACTGTAGATTTCACCACAACTACGACGGCTACAGTCATGCCTGTCGTCCATTCTACTGATGTGAAGGCAAAACTCAAAAGCTACCATCACAACCTTCTGTGTTAGCAGCAGTATCATCTGAAAACGACATCACCACCACCACCGCCACCACCGCCACCGCCACCACCACAACAACAACAACTGAGAGCAACAACGACAATAACACCGACAGCTTCAATGTAAACACGGATGGCGGTGGCAACAGCAACAACAAACAAAACAACAACAACAACACAAATAACAACAGCAAGAAAGACAACACCAACAACAAGAGCATCAGAACCACCACATTTGCTGCAGCAGCAGCAAAAACAAAGTGCTTATTGAATATTGATATTAGCGATAAAGACGAACAGTTGGCCCAGGCGTGGAGGCTAATTAAACGGGAAAAGTCCTGGGCAAACCTAACCATCCCAGACGGGGCAATAGCGACCATTCAAAGGAGGACGGTGTACTTTCGATGCATTTCGGTGCAGACACTAAAAGTGGAACTTGCCAGCCAAGCAGAGGTCGAGGCTTCTTTGGAGTGCATCGGAAGTGACATAGAGTATAAAGCAAGAGCCAAACTGTTCGGTACCATCTCGGTACTATTCAAAACCGACGCCCTTGCTATTAAGCACTCGGTGACCCCCGGCAAAACGGAACGCATTATCATGCACCCGTCCTACAATGGTAAAAGGACAGTAAAGGTCCGCATTCCCAGCATCAACCAGGAATGAACATACGGTGGCTGCTGGGATGCGTAATCGAGGAGGGGACAGACACTACCCTCCTGGATATCAAAAGGACAGAGAGAGAAAACTGGTCCGGAATGAATTTTGAGATTCTTCTCCAAATGAAACCGGAGGACATGAACAAAATCCCGGATTTTTCCCGCCCGCAGGACGGGACAACAATCCAACTAATCACTGAGGGAAGAAGGACACACTGCTTCGTCTGCGGGGAAACAACGCATCTGCAACCTTCTGCCCTCAGCGCAAAAATGCAGGAGGTGGCAAACGCCAGTGTCAGCACGGAATGCTGCACCACCACCAACAGAAATTACACCAACAAAGACACGGACACCAACATCAAAAACAGCCGGACCACCACCAACACCGAAACCAATCCAAGGGGAGTACGAGGAAATCTCTCCCACTCCACTACCTCCCCCCCAATTATGCACATAGACAAAACAATAAACGCCCACACAGACACAGAGACACTCACAGCCACAGACCCTTTGTCTTCCAGCAGCGAAGATGAAGGAAAACCCAAAAGTGCAAAAAAAAACCCACAGAAAACTCACAAAAAAAGCCTCAACAAAACACAAAAACATGCACAACAAAAAATACAGACACCACTAACGCAAACGCTTCTCCAATAACATCAGCACCAACAGCAACATCGACACTACCACCACAATCCCCGAAACGCAAAGAACCTAAACAAAAACAAGTACAAATAAACACACAAATACTTGAAATTGCAGACACCACAACAACAACAAACACAGACATACCCGAAACAACACCACCAAAACCAGCACCACCATAGTCACCAAAACGAAAACAAATAAAACCAAACCAACAAAATGTTAAAAACTTCGTACTTGTCAGAAGGGCCAACGATAAACTGATGGCCCTCTTAGCACGAAGCGAGGGGGAGATTTTTGAAATGAGCACATTTTGCGTGCCAGAAGATTTGCTTCTGGTCCGAATGTCACTCGATTCCTTCAAAGAAATTCGAGAGAGCTTTCCTGAAGACGTGGGAACCCCGAATGTGAAACCCACATCGAGACTTTTAAAGGGGTTCCTCAAAAAAAACCCACCAACCATGGAGGTCGAACCACCCGACCTTCACAAGACTCCGGGAGGTAAGTAAACCTTCCCTCTCTCTTTTAGCTTGCCAACATGGCCATATTAAGAGTAGGAAGTTTAAATGTTCGCGGCCTGGGGGTCACCCTGGAAGCAGGGTCGACTGCTCAACGACCTCAGGTCGCTGGAAATGGATGTGATTGCCGTCAGCGAGACCAGAATTTCCGACACGCGCGCACTAGCCCCCATTTTCGACGACTATCAGATCTTCGCATCTGTTAGGAGGCCGGGAATGGGAGGTGGGTTGGCAGTGCTGTTTAGGAAACGACTGGATCTCGAGGTAAGGTCGATCTTCCGGGAACAGGACGGTAAGTTGGTGGTCTTGGATACGAGCAGTAGCGAAGGTGGTTCCTCTAGACAGCTGGCCGTCTACGCCCCTACAGGGGGCGGACGACTGGACTTCTTTAGGCGCCTGGAGACCTTTCTGGGTACGTCTCGCCCTTTACTGTAAGCGGGGGACTAGAATGGCATCTTAGACGCACGTTGGGATTGTGTGGGAGAAGCCGATAGGAGCGTGGGGTGCAAAAGCCTCAAGCACCTACTCAGCCAGTTCCAACTGTCTGAGAGGTATCGACTAGATTTCCACAATGTGCCAGTATGGACATGGACCAACCGAATGGGGTCATCTAGATCGTATATAGACAGGATTTTCATTAAGAAAATAGATAGAAATAGAGTAGGCTGCCCACTTTTTAAAATGGTCGGCTATTCAGATCACAAATTTGTGATCTGTACGGTCAACCTGGAAGAAACGCGTAGTCTAAGACCGGTTACTGGAAGCTGAACATGTCCTTTCCGGCACGTAAGGCTTACAGGGACTGAGTCAAAAATTTAGTTAAGCAAAAGTTGACAGGGGGGGGGGGGGATCATCAACAACCGATGGTAGGGGGGTTCTCAAAAGAGAGATTAGAGTAACTTCGATAGAGTTCAGCAAAGAACTAGCATTAGAGAAAAATAGAAAGGAGGGGAGCTGGTAGATAAGTTAGACGAGGCTATTTGTAGAGGCATTGCAACCGACGTGCTAGCGGTGAGAATGGTATTGGACCATTTCTTCAATTCGAAACACGAAGTTTGCATTGTCAGAGCTAAGGCGCTCGCGCTGAGAAACGAAGGAACCAAAGCTGTTTGATGGGCCCGCGTGGCGGAGGCGCAGCGTGGTAATAAAACCACAATTCGGTCTTTGGCGGATCGAGACGGACACGATATAAGCGATTCCAAGCGGATGTGAGGCTTTCCGCCAGCACTTTGCTCGGTTGTTCGGGGAGAGTGGCGAGTCAGAGAGAGTAGCGGATTTCAGTCCCTACCTTGACGGCTTGCCGCGCATCTCGACAGTCGAGGCTGAGCGCTGCGAAAGGCCGATTACTTCAGCCGAAATTCGGGACGGCCTTGTCGGCTGCATGAGGCGCAAGTCACCCAATTTGGATGGCCTGCCCTACGAGCTTTATGTAAATATGCCAGACTTGTTCTCCGATCTTCTCGAAGCACTCTACTGCAACTGGCAGCAGAATGGGAGTATTCCCAGTTCTGTGAGCAGGGGAGTGGTGACGCTGATAAGGAAAGACGAGAACAAGAGGGATACATTAGACAACTTCAGGCCCATGACTCTGCTCAACACAGAGTTTAAGATTTTGGCCAAGGTGTTAGCAAAGAGATTGGCGTTTGTCGTCGAAGATTTGGTTGGGGAGGCGCAAAATTGCGCAATCCCAGCCAGGTCCATACACGACAATCTCCACCTCATGCGATACATCATAGAGAGGGTAGGGTGTAAACTTGGCTTCGGTGGGGCACTGATCAATTTAGATCAATCGAAAGCATTCGATAGGGTCGACCATCGGTATCTGGAGTTTGTCCTCAAAGCAGCTGGCTTCGGCCTTGGCTTCAGAAGCTTGATCGCTGCAATGCACAGCGGCACACGCTCGGTGGTCAAGGTTAATGGCCACCTCTCGGAACCATTTCGGCTCTCCCAATCGGTCCGTCAAGGGTGCCCTCTCTCTTCCCTTCTGCGGAAGCTGGAGCTGTTGCAGGGCATCCCGATCGAACCGGGTCGTGGAAAGGCGGTGTCGGCTTATGCGGACTACATCACCGTGATGGTGTCGAACACCTCAGAAATCGAGGTGGTTGGTGCCTTACTTAAGGAATATGAAAGGTTGACAGTAGCCAAACTTAACCCGGAAAAGTCGGTGGGCTTACAGCTCGGAACCTGGAGAGGCAAGCCCATGCCGTCCAACAAAGTCGTTAGGCGCTGGACAGACGGACCGTTAAAGTTGCTCGCGGTTTGGTTCGGACCAGACCTCCAGGTGGAAAAGAATTGGGACGAGGTAACGAGCAGATTAGCCAGTCTCACCCAAAAATGGGCTGGGAGGAAGCTATCACTGAAAGGTCGCGCGTAGGTGGTGAATGCGTACATCGCGTCCGTCATCTAGTACCGCCTGACCGTCGTGCCTTGCCCCCGTCCGCGCCTCGTCAAGTAGGAACGGCTCCTCTTCAAATTCTGGTGGAGGGCACAAGTTCCGTTGGTGAGGCGGTCCATCTGCTGCCAGCACCCTCTACGCGGAGGGCTGGGCGCGCCATGGCTAATGATGCGCAGATATGCGTTGAGGCTGCGACATCTCCAGATATTCTGCCTAAACGGTGAACAGGTGTGGTCGCCGTTTATCAGACGGGCCTTTCCGCAGCTCATTTCTTTAACTCAACTGCAATCCTGGGTCAAGAAGAGACCGAGACTGGGTGACTGGCACCTGGAATGTTGCCAGGCACTCACTTCCCTCTAACAAGCGGACAATACGACGAGTGGAACTTCCATTCTAGAGTTCTATAGAGGATTAGTGGTGGGCAAGTGCGATGACACACACGGAGAAGATTTGGGCCTCGACTAAGTCGAACTGACCAGTCTGTACCGGAGGACTTTCGAACCGGGGACGATGGACAATTTCCAGAAATCCCTCGCTTGGCACTGCCGGTTCGGGATAAACTCTACAGGCACGGAAGTGCTGTCAGACGAACCTGCCCCAGATGCGCACACAAAGATGAAACCGCTCTGCACGCACTTGTCCAATGTCCGTGCATTACTGACTTGTGGAGATATGTCGAACAGCTACTGTCGCGTGTGGAACGAAACCGGCTATCGGCCGAGTCCATAGTGAAGATCGACCCACCGCCTTGCTTATGTCAGGAAGGGCAGGCAATGTTCCTCTGTCTGGTGGCAGTTGCGAAAGAGGTTATATGGTGGACCATGTTAAAAGGACTGAAGACAGACACTTTTCTCTTCGGCCAATCCCTCAACAACTTCTGCAAGTTTCACCTGGAAAGGAAGGTGAGGGTGGAGAGAGAAGTGCTGCCCCCCAGTACATTTGCTAAAAGGTGGGTGAATGTGGCGAGAATGGCCCGTGTGAATGGGCTTATCTGACCATGCGCCTAGAGGCTAGCTAACTTGAAGAGAGGGGTGCTCTCCCTGGGTGCCCTAGAAGCGCAGGGTGGTTCAGGATTGGTGGGGTACCCGAGTCACCCCAGGGTCGTCCACCCTCTATTGGGGTATTTATTTTGTTACATTTATGAATAGTTTATTTTATATTTTTATATCTTGATTGTCAAATTAGACTTGCCATTGTGCACTTTTACTCGACCTTATTGTAAACCCCCACTGTCCCTGTCTTTGTATAGTGTCCTACATGTCGGCCCTTGTGGCTAATAAATGAAATCATTATTATTGTTACTATTGTTAGTATTATTATCATTCATATGATGCATATACACAAATAAATCCAAACAAACAGAGGCTGACACAAAAAACATATTGAACCGCATGATGTCCCCTTCCACCCCGTAAAAAAAAATGTCGGTAATTTCGTCTGGATTCGGTAAAAATTTATACATTTGAAGCCGATGTGACCGTCTTTCTATCCCTCCATGAGGCCATTTCTGCCTGGTTCCTACTCAATGACATATTACTTTTCATCTTCTCTGCACATGATTTTGATATTTTTTTACTTGTTTTACTTATTATTAAGTAGACTCTCCTGATATATATATATATATATATATATATATATATATATATATATATATATATATATATATATATATATATATATATATATACATATATATATGAATGTATGTATATATATATATATATATATATATATATATATATATATATATAAGTGTGTATGTGTAGGGGGGGGTATTTCCTTTATGATCTAATTACGTCGGTATTGATGGTTTTATTGTGTATTGTTATTAGTTTCTATTGGCAATTGTATTGCGTCTTTTCCTCTTCTTCTTCTTGTTGTTCTTGTTGTTCTTCTTACTATTATTATTATTATTATTGAATTATGTGGATTCTGATAATACAGTTATTAAGTAATATATATATATATATATATATATATATATATATATATATTCAGATATATATATATATATATATATATGTATGTATATATATATACATACATATATATATATATATATATATATATATATATATATATATATATATATATATATATATATATATATATATATATATATGTATATATATATATATATATATATATGTATATATATATATATATATATATATATATATATATATATATATATATATATATATATATATATATATATATATATGCAATACGTAAGTCAACTGCGAATATAGAAGCGAAAAATAGACTCGGTACAAATAGAGAGATGTTTTATCTGTTTCTGTATATATATTGGAAAAATATTGAACCATACAAAAAACCTATGAAGCCAGATATGACGTTATTTTTTAACAAAAATTGCTAAGTGGTACATGGTTGATCTCAGCATCGAATACAGAGAGGAAGCCATCCTAATAACAAGACCCTGACTGCGAGGCTTTTTATCTTGCAAATAACAGTCAATTAATATCAATCTAAATGTTTGTGTGTATCTCTGTAGAAACAATGCAAATAACCTCAACATCTCTTCGCAGTATGCATGTTTACATCCATCCACACATATACACATATGTATATATATATATATATATATATATATATATAACTTTTTTATGGAAACCTTTTATAATTATCATATATACACACAAGCACCTAAATTCACGAACCAAAATACTCTCACTCAATACACACACTCTCTCTCTCCCCCTCTCCCCCTCTCTCTCTCTCTCTCTCATTTATATACGTGTGTGTGCCGTGTGTGCTTGTGTATATATGAACATGTGGATTATGTGTAAGTATATAAATATATCTATCGATCTATATCTATATCTATATCTCTATATATATATATATAGATGTGTGTGTGTGTGTGTGTATATATGTATATATATGCATGCTTACCACACACACGCATATATATATATATATTGTGCTAATTACAACCTATAATATCTTCCATGACGTGGGCTATTGTGTATACGGAACAGCGTCGTAAACAAATCTTTTTATCAATTTGCTAATTGAAAAAATAATGTGTGTTTATAGATCCGGTGTGTATATACGAAATAAAGCTTCTTTGAAATATATCCTTACTGAGACATATATAATAAATAATAATTTAGTTCCCTATTATCCATTATATTTGGTCCTTCTTGCGCTACTTCATTCCATGTACGAAACTTATCTATATGTATTCTTCTTTGCCCACTTATTCCTGGGAGATACGTGGGGCCAGAGACCCCAAGGGAGAATAGTCGCGTTCATGGATATTATCCAAATATCCTGCTCGGGGTCTACGCTGGGGTCTCCTGCCAGTTCATTTTGCCTTTAAAATCTATCCAACCGTTCTTTCATGAGATATTTTCTCCACATCTCCGTAGAATCGGAGCTGTGCTCTCTTAATTCATTATTCCAAAGACGCTTCGAGGGAACTCCATTTCAGCCGCTTGTATTTGCTGTCTTATTCTTCGCTAAATACCAAAGATTAATGACCATATGTAAGGGTTGCCATGAATACAGAATCGAAGATAGAGAGTTTGACTTTTACACCTAGTTCAATTCCGATGAGTGAATGCTGAGGCTGGCGGATTACTGTACCAGCTCCTGCAATTGTTGCACTTAACTCAGCCTTCCACCACTCTTAGAAAAGAACAAACAATCCCATTTCCTACCAGTTTAGTAGTACCATAATTCCTGCAAATGCCAGCTGACTGATCCTGCACCCGCCTTTCTAAATTCCACCACTTTTATACCAGCTGCACATGTCAATCCTCTTCATGCTGAGTCCGATATCCACATTGAATTGTTTCAAATTAGCACCATTTCTCAGAACATAAATATTAAGACATTTGGACTGAGCGTTCAGGGCAACAAGAATTTATTTCTCGATTCTATATTCCTACAAAACCTTGCCCAATAGGTCCCGTGGAACTCGATCCTACACCTATTTTACGAAACAAGCATACACCTCTAAGCAATATTACCTCTATTTCCCGGAGATTGCTGCAATGTAAATATTTGTTGGCGTGTACTGCGTCCGGGCGAACATCTCATCAGTTAGCTTGAACTCGACAATGTCCCTACACCTCTTTGTCAGTCACTTAACCAAGACTTTACAGAGGAGGCTTTAAAATTGTATCCCTATGTAATTAGAGCAATCTTTCTTTTTGGGGATTAGGGTTAGGCTTAGGGTTAAGGTTAGTATTAGGTTCAGCGATAAATTTAGAAATTGCCATTACTCAGGAGTTTTTCAATGCCACCCGACACACACGTGTCAGCCTAAGAATATCTTGTTTATGTAAGGCTTTTATCATCTCGGGCAGCATTTCATCTTCTTCAAGGGCCTTATCCCATTTGACCACATTTATTGCTTTTGTGACCTTTTCCCGAGTTCATCATTGCTCCTAGATGCCTTTCATGTACAATAATGGATGGTGTAACCGACTTTAAGTGATGTGCAGAATATCCCCCTTCCACACATACACACTTTTTGTGGATGCACTATTCTGAAGAAAAGAAAGATAAACTTAGACGCGTTCCTTGTAGCGGGCGAGGATGAGGACTTCTTATTACAAAATTGGCCTATGGTCTGCCTGAACAATTCATTTGCTGATTTGGAGTCGTATTCCAGCTTAATTCCAAAGTCCTCGCATATCTTACCTTTGGACACCTTCATTCTCTCTGCTACGACATTTCGCGCTTGATTGCACCACGAGTGCGAGCAGGTTCACGTTTTTAGAAGCCAGGCTTTGTAAGCCTCTTTCTTTGCTCAGATAGCATCTTTGATCTCTTGGCTCAATCAATGTTTCCTCTTGCCGGCTGGCACCACAACAAGTCGCTTTCATCTACAGCATTCAACAGCTGAAGCAGAAACTGCCGATTTTTACAATCGCCACTCCGTTTCAACGTCTTCAATCTGCTTAGTGAATTCTCAGAATTTAGATGCAATACTGACCGTATACCTGTAACTATTCCACTATTTCTGCGTGAATTAATATGTGAATTAATAATTACTTACATTTAATATCTGAATGTGGAGGCACGAGGGTTTGGGACTTACCATCATAACGTTGTGGATTCGATTCCTGTGTTGCGTGTTGTGTTCTTAAGAAAAACACTTAATTTCAGGTTGCTCCAATATAGTCAACCGAAAAACGAGTACCTTCAACAACTGGGGGTTTGACCCTGCGATGGATTGGCTTTCTGTCCGGTACTCTCGGTACTCTCCAGTATAGTCAGCTGAAAATGAGTACCAGCAACAACTGGGCGTTAACCCTGCGATGGATTGGCGTCCTGTCTGGTACTCATGGTTGCTTCACGGCATGAAACTGGGATAAGCACCGGCCAAATGAGCCTTCTGGTTTAAGACAGACTTTAGACTTTAAAATATCTCAATACGTGCTTATTGTACGTTTAACACTATATTTTATAGTACTTTATACTACAAGTAGATGACGCATTATATCGATTTAATATATAAACTAATATGTTTACTAACATTAATTATATTGAGTTCTTATACTTTTATACTACAAGTAGATGACGCATTATATCGATTTAATATATAAACTAATATGTTTACTAACATTAATTATATTGAGTTCTTATATGGTTAACGTTCCTGCATCGACCAGGGAGACTCCTGGCATATATATGTAAATATGGGAGTGTGTGCGTGTATGTGTGGGTGCGCGCGCGTGCGTATGCGTATTGGACCTCAGTCGATTCTGACGACGCGTTTTCCAATTATTTGGAAAACGGGAAAACATAAAACTTACTAACATGACTTCGTAAAGGAAACAACGCACCACTCCGGAAGAGAATAGAAGTGCCTCCGATCTTGAGCAAAGCACCCTAATTAGTAGCCACAGATACATAGAAGTAGAATCTTGCATTTTAAATAAATCGAATGGGAATAATCCTCAATTAACTTAGATTATCCAAATGATTTTTAAACTGAAAATATCGTTGTTGGGTGTTCAGTTGATGACTAGCAACGG
>OZ024743.1:347238495-347250995 GCA_964016885.1 Eledone cirrhosa
ATTTTTCGTCGTCAAATTGTCTTCACTTCAGATTCAAACCCCTCCATCAACACCACCGCCGAACCTATGCCAGAACCCCCTCAGAACAAGCGCACTCACACACATACACTACACACACACATACACACACGCACTCAAACGCACACAAATAAACAGCGGAATACACAAAACATCCGCCCTCCCCAGATAATAAATACATAAATATATAAACACGAAAAAATAAAGAATAGAAAAAAACAAAATATAAAAGCAAAAAAGAAATATTTTTCTTTTATAACATTTTCTCTTTTTGTTGTTAATTTTATTGCTTTTTTATATGATAAATATTTTTATTTTTGAAGAAAATTCTTTTCTTTCCCTCCCCTTAATTTAAGGTCTCTCCACAAAATATATCCCCTTGACTTTCTTTAATTGTCGATCTTCCGTTCCTTCTCATCCCTATGTGGACAAAAGACGTCTAACTGTGTCCCCTCTTTCCTCCATCTTTTCCTCTGATAATCCCTTCTCAAAACAACAAACATATAAACACAACAATAATAACAAACATATAAATATTAGAAATATATATAATATATATTTATAAACATAGCTAAAAGGAAACGGAAGAATGAAGAAGACAATTTAAAGAAGAAAAAAAGACCAACTACAGCAGCAACAACTACAGCGACAAACGACGTTCATTTACAACGTTTCATCAGCAAATTTTCTCATAAACTTTCCTGGGGTTTCTTGGTGTGCATGAAAGGTGGATTTGGTATCGTAAAAACACACCCACACCCACTACACCTCCCCATGCACACCGGGTTTGTTGTTTATTTTAAATATCGAAGTTGATGAGTACAATGATGATGATAATGATGGTGATAACCACGAATAATATGTTGCTTATTAATATTTTTTATTAATTTTAATTATTATTATTATGTGATTATTTTATTTTTAGATTTTAATATTGGGATTGTTAAGATAAAGGTGATCTGGTGATAAAGATGATGGTGGAGGTTTATGATGACGATAATGTCAAGGACAATGGAAATTAAGATTGTTTATGAGGTAGTGAAAGAAGAATATAATGGCAGTGTAATGATATTATATTGCTAACAGAGTGTTAACATTCTGTGATAGGTGATGAGAATATAACTGATTAAAAACGAGCCCACGTATTTGACTGGTACTTTATTTTATCGATCATTGAAGGCTGAAAGTCGTGGTTGATCTCGGAAATATCTAAATTAACAACGCAAGGAAACTTAATTAAAAACGACAAAGCATTTAATACGATGTATTACACGAGCAATTTAATGGTGGCGTTGAACGGCAAGGAGCTGACCCTCCAGGTGCCGCGCTGCAGGCTCACCGAGTTTTCCTGGTTAATTTTTCCTTCCTGTTACCCCCTCGTAATCCTTGAGAGCGGAGCCGATCATCTCAATGTGTTGGTTGCTCGACATCACTAAGGTTACCTCGTCGTGACACCTCTCAACGGCTCCAATTTGTGATGTAATGTCTTACGAATCTATACATAGATAAGGTATGAGCAGAGACATCCTTGACTGACCAAACGGATGATGTTGAATGGTTCCAAAAAGTAACAAGAGAGGTGATGTCGCTGTGCATTGCAGCGATCAAGCCCCCGAAAAGGTCAGCGGCTAAGTATCGATGGTCGACCCTATCGAAGTCTTTCGATTGATCTAAGTTGATCAGGGACCCACCAGTTCCAAGTTTCTTAGCCACCCTATATATAATGTATCGCATGAGGTTGAGGTTGTCGTGAATGGATTTGTTTGGGATGGAACATGTCTGGGACAATCCAACTATAGTACCGACAACAAGTGCCAAACTCGTCGCTAACACCTTGGCCAAAATCTTAAACTCTGCATTAGCAGAGTTATGGGCTTAAAATTATCGATGTTGTTCCACTGGTTTGGGTCTTTTCTCAGCAGCGCCACTACACGCATCTACTCAGGATTCAGTAAGATGGGCCCATTGTGGTCAGCCAAAGACCGGATTGTGGATTTGTTTCCCCGGCGCACCTCCGCTATTCGGGTCCATCAAACAGCTTTCGCTATTTCGTGACGGCGGTGGATTGGCAGTATCGGTAGAGAGTCGGACGCCATACTTTGACACATAGAATTACGTCCCTTTATGATCTGAGTTCAAATCCCGCCGAGGTTAACTTTGCCTTTGATCCTTACGGGGTCGATAACATAAAGTACCAGTAATACACTGGTTAATTGCTGGCCTTGTGCCAAAAGTAGAAATAGTTATTTCGTGTCTAAGATCACGCACCATAACTCTGACAACGCAACTCCAGTGCTTTCTGTTGAAGAATTAGGCGAAAGCTATTCGTGCCGCTAGCACGTCGGTTGAGTTGCCTTTCATAAAAGCCTCCTTTAGTTTGTAACTAGTTCACCGTTTAATGTAGGTTTTTGCTATTACAACGCCTATACTAAACCTTTTTGATTCTACTCTAATTGTCCTTCATCGCAAACTACCATTTGTCGTTGACATCAATTTGTCGCTCACATCGATGCCCGCTTAACTAATTCACTAATCCGGTATTTTTAGGCCTGCGCCCAGGAAAGGACGCGTTCAGCTTCCAGTAACTGGGTCCCTGACTATGAACCCTAACCAATGATTATGAACCAACTAATTGTACAGATCAAAATTTGTGGTTTGTGTAGTCGGCTATTTTGAAATGTTGTTCTTATATAGTTCCCTACCAAATACGCTATCTAGATACGATTTGGATGACCCGATGCGGTTTGTCCATGTCCTCATTGGCACATTCGGGTAAACCAATCATTACCTGTCAGACAATTGGCAATGTCTGAGTAGGTTTGCCGCACTTTGCACCCTCGTCCCCTATCTGATAACCCCACACAGCTCCAGTGTGCATCTGAGACCAAAAACTCTAAAGAGTAGGACATTCGTGAAATCCAGTGTCGGATGTGACGTGGAGAGAAGAGATGGTTTACTTTGATTTGCTCTTTGCTGGGGGGAAAAAGCCTTTAGCTGCCATTTTAAGCCACATGTGTAGCAATTTGGCCATCGGCCCTCCGTGATGTATGGGATAGCTTGTCTTGATTGGTTTGGACTAGAAGTTCCATCTCAGACTATGATCAGTTTTTAGTTTGTTGTTTGCACCTTGATGATATGTGTAGTTTCCTCAACATCCATGAGGACCGCTGCAAGGGAATAGCTACTGTGGGCGGCCCCAGGATTACTCTAATTTTTACCGGTCTTTGGCCACAATACGGCGGCGGGAGAGTGATTTTCCCCCTCCTGAGTAGTGTGAGGGAGTTTATCCTCGCTTCCTATGGTGTCTCAAAGAATACGTCTATTGTGCCAAATCCCCTGCCTGGGTCGATATGGGTTTTACTTTCCCATACGCGATATGAAGCCTTTTGGATTTGGGTCTCGGTGGCTAGCTCCAACCGGCATAACTTCACTCCAGTTGTAAGGTATGTTAACGTACAACGTCGCACGTTTTCCAGCACGTCGGTTGGAAGTGTGAGACTGACTCTGTAATACCCTCTTTTTTAACATTTGTTTAGCCTCTGTTAATTCATTTTCTTTTACTTGTACGGATTCTCTGTTTCTCGATGACCCTGCGAATGAAACGGCTGCTTTGGCGGGATTCTTCTGTGGTGTGTTCGGAGTGGGTCACAGATGGGTTTGTGTTTTTGTTCCTGCTGTTGTTGCTGTTGTTATTCTTATTGTTATTGTTGTTGTTGTCATTTTTGTTGTCGTTTTTGAGTGTCTTACTGTTATTTTTGCTGTTTGCTTCTGTTATATTTAATGTTGCAGTGTTGAGGTTGTTATCTATATTGTTCTTCATGTTGTTACTGTTACGGTTGTCGATGTTCTTCTTTTTGTGTTCTCGCTGTGTTGGGTTTAATTTTGTTTTTGATTCAGTAATTGAAGTGGTGGTGATGGTGGTGCTGGTGGTGATGGTTGAGGTGTGGGATGTGCTTGCCGTTTGTGTGGTGGGGTAGTGGCGTTCACATTGGTAAACATTGACAGAGTTAGGAAGTCTTTTTCACGTGTGGTTGCTGCACGAGATAAAGTGCCGTTGTTGTTGTCAGCGACGGTGCCTGTAGAGGTGGTTTTAGTAACACTATTAATAATGGTGGTGATGTGTGTGGTGTCATTTCTCTCAACGTTTGAGTTGCTCTCACGTGACAGTTCTGTCAATTTGAGGAGGCTTATTCCGTCCATGTTTACTTTTTACAGAAAAGACATTTTCAAAATTAAAGTTCAAATATTTGGGCCGAAAGCCCAAATATTATGAGGTTTCTCTTCCACAGGGCAATGGCGGGT
The DNA here is from genome assembly GCA_964016885.1 of Eledone cirrhosa. NCBI lineage: Eukaryota > Metazoa > Mollusca > Cephalopoda > Octopoda > Eledonidae > Eledone > Eledone cirrhosa. Next base: position 347,242,816 of record OZ024743.1, read on the forward strand.
ACTTTAAGTTCCCTTATCAACAAAACGTTATTAACAAAATGTCAATTTAGACAACTTAAATCCATAAACCTGCTGGAGCTCAGAATCGCATGACTTACATTTTCGTTGCCAATAAAAATAAAATAATAATAATTTTGAGGGAGGAGAAGTCGATTAAATCGACCCCAATGCCTTATTAATAATTTGTTTTATTGACCCCGTAAGGATGAAACGCTAAGCTAATTTCGGTGGGATTTGAACTCAGAACGTAAAGAGAATAATAATTGTATGTAAAATAAGTTCTGTCTCAAGTTCTGTGTCTTGATCTAGCCTACATTATTAGAAAACTATGGAGTGACTCTGATGGTTTGAACATGTGGAGGTGTCCTCGGTTCTGGAGACTCTTGCAAATAAGAAGGAGTCCATCACTGTACATTGAAGTAATCTAGAATCAGAAACCAAAACAAGCTGAATTTAGGACAGCGTCCAAGTGAAAATTGACCCAAATTATTCATCAAAGACCCACCGAAGGCATTCCAATGTCTCTTTGAATGGCAGGTACATTTAAAACAATGTTTGGAGATATTCGTATGTGAATGAGTCCTAGTCACAAATAAATGAAACAATATTATTGGACACATCATTAGAGCATCAGAAAAGATGCTTTGTTCTAATTATTCCGGCTCAATACAATAATGTATCAATGAAAATCATGGATTTGTGCATAACCTTGAAGCCATTATCACAGAAAGCAATTGGGTGAAAATACAGATTGAATTGTTTTTTTTTTGTTTCATCCGTTCAAATCATACAGGGTTTTACTTCATAATACATTTATTAGTCACTATAATCCAAGAAAACATTGCACATCAATGCTAAAGGAATTTTATTTAAGTATATATATTTTCTTATTATTTCAGCCCTGTTTAATTCCATCTGAACAGACATTTTATTTCAAATGTTTTATCCAAAACTATCACGTACTTCCATCGGGCAGTGTATACAGAAGAGTGATAACCAACATTTCAAAACCTTTGTGTTGATGTTGCTGATATTTCCAGCTGGTTCAGCAACACTCTGATTTGTTGTTATCCTAAATGTTATGTCTTACCTCCAAGTCAGCCTTGATCGATCACACCTTTCATCAAAAGCATTCCAGACAGGAACATCTTATCTTTATCCTGTATACTGGGAAGCCAGAGCCAAATAATCCTGCATGTTCATATATATTGTTTTGTGTGGTTTGAAGGATATCTAACTTCTATTTCTAGCGGAAAAAGTGATCACCTAGAAAGACTCTTTTCTTCTTGCTGCTGCTATTGATAAAGATGATGATGATGATGATGATGATGATGATGATGATGATGATGATGATGGAGATACTGTTGTTCCACAGGGGGGTAGCAGTTTGTCGGATATATGGAATAATTGTTCCCTATAACGCCAAGTATATTGCTGCAATTATCTTTAAATAAAACGGCTGAGGTATTTTTGACATAGGACTCTAGGATATTCCGGTGACCTCTAGGTCAATACCAGCTGCACGGGCCACAACCACCCGTACCATCACTATCACGGCAACAATTTACAGAACACTTCCTCAGTACAAAATCTCTCCGCCGACATCACCAACACCACCACCACACACACATTTGGCCAGTAAAGTTCTCAAATATCATGTCAGCTATATCATTCACATTTTTCAAAGTTCATTTCAACACAAATTATTTAAATGGTTTCGATATCGTTGTCGAACTATCATCATCATTGTCGTCGACGTTGTCATCATCAGCATCATCAGCAAAATCCTCACAATTGTCATCAACAGCACCGTTGTTGTCATCTTCATTATGAATTATCATCATCATCAGCATTAGTAGCAGTAAGAGAATCAATAGCGACGCCCCATCATCATCACAATTATTGATTCTACTACAATTATGATAACGAATATACTACATAATGAAAACATTAATTTATGATTGTGCTGACAAACTTACTTGCACACATATATATGAATATATATATATGCTAGAGAGAGATAACATTCTTATTTTATTTTTAATTTTCTGCAAAGCTAGGCGTAACTCGCTCGGTATGCAAATGAGGCTAATCAGCCAATATATACTTCAGAAAATACTATATATCCTCATCCATTCAAAAGATTGGCACAGGTTAACAGTTCTGATGAAAGGTAATGACCTAGAAATATGTTTCTTGTACCTCGATGTCTCTGTTGCATAAACGAATGATGATTGGTTATCAAGACATAGCAGAGCTTTGTCGGGCTATTAAACGAATCCAAAATTATTATTAATGTTCGATATAAGCCATACGTACATATGTATGTGTTTTGTGAGCGTGTGTGTAGGGGGTATATATATATATATATATATATAATGAAATGACAGGAGGCTGGATTTGTGTAAATCCTTGAAAGGTTTATTATACTATGATCATTTCAATGACCGGGTTCCGTATGAATCCGGTGATATCATCAGGTATTCGTTGAGTACTCTCTATATTATTGCATTACGATTGACCATACGGAATAGACCAGCTCTATAGAGTGGTGAACCTCAAACCTGAATATATATATATATATATATATATATATATATATATATATATATATATATATATATATATATATATATATATATATATATATATATATATATATATATATATATATATATATATATATTTATATATATTTATTAAAATAACAGGTTAAAGTTCTAAGCAAAGAATCGCTGGTTTCACACTTAGAATATCCCGTTAAGGGTGAAAGCGGCGATTCTTTGCTTAAACTTTAATCTGTTATTTTAATAAATATTTGCTCTACGGTTCTTAAATATTTGATATATGTTTATCCTTATCGAGCCCTCTTTGGATTTTAGTCTTCAAATTTATTATTATTACTATAGGTATATATATATATATATATATGTGTGTGTGTGTGTGTGTGTTTGTGTGTGTGTGTGTGTGTGTGTGTGTGTGTGTGTGTGTGTGTGTGTGTGTGTGTGTGTGTGTGTGTGTGTGTGTCTGTGTGTGTATGTGGGTGTGTGGGTGTGGGTGTGTGTGTGGGTGTGTGTGTGTGTGTGTCTAACGAAGGAAATGTGGTAAGGAACCAGGTGGACCATAACGCACCAAAGTACTCAATACTTAGGGTAGTAGAGTGGGTAATAGGAACGAGTAGGACTGAATTAGCCGTCGAAACGGCTTGAGCTCAGCCGTCGGGGTCCTACTCGTTCCTATATATATATATATATATATATATGTCTGTGTGTGTGATATTTGTCAGTAATAATTTATTTCATATTCGATAGGTGAACTGACAAACGACACTCAAATACAATGCTAATACACCAGGACCCAGTTAGACACCATCACGACTACGTATAGACACTTACATCAACATATACGCTAATGCACACAAAAAAACACAAGACACACACAGTTACATATCCGTTTTTTAATGTTCTAATCTCTCTACGTGTACTCTCCTGACGAAGGGCTAACGTCTGACACGTTGAGATTCCTTTCTCGCTTTCATTCAAAGCACGTGAACATAAAAGCACTAATATACATACACACACACACACACACACACAAACACACACACACACACACACACATACACACACACACACATATATATATATATATATATATATATATATATATATATATATATATATAATATATATTAGATGTCAACATGAATGGACCTGTTATTTTTATCTAAAGACATTTTTTTCTAGTTCCATCCCGACCGTCCTCTCAATCGCTCTTATTTCTCATTCTTTCTTCTGATGAAGGACTAGCGTCCGAAACGTTAGGGCCCTCTTCCTGCTATATCAAGCGTTAACCTAATATATCCCTTCCATATACTGATTGTGTTGTTATTTCTGTTTACCTTTTACATGTATACATATATATATATGTGTGGGGGGGGGGGGGCGTGTGTGTGTGAAAATAACAGAGCTTTCTTTTCTCGTCACTACTTCGTTTTGAAGACGTACGGTGTGAATTGTCAGCTATTTCGCCGCTATTACTTGCATATCAAGAGATTGCATCGGTATTCTCTTATTGGCACTATGGCTGTTTTTAATGGTGTTCTTGGTGTTACTTTTCAGTTATTGCTGCTTCTTTTTGAAATTCTTTTTTGTTGTTGTTGTTGTTGTTGTTGTTGTTGTTCTTCTTCTTCTTCTTCTTCTTCTTCTTCTTCTTCTTCTTCTTCTTCTTCTTTTGATAGTCAGACCAAGGTAGATTTATTTGAGTAGATCTCTGATCAAATGTATCACAATCGCGGCCTCTATCCTATCTTTTATTTATGTTTGCGACCTAGTGCTGTGGAATTTGGTGAACATTTGGTTGTTATTTCTATAAAATCGAGTGACCATTTAGTGGCGCATCTCATTGGCTCGCAGTAGATAAAATACAAGAGCATGCGATATAGCAATTGAAAGGGGTGTCCTTGTATAGCCACACTCCAGTGACAAATAAAATAAAAAAAAACATAATAAAATTTAAAAAGAAAAATTAATCCGCATTCCTCTAATGTATGTTTCAAGTGACACGAGACATTTTGTAGGGGTCAGGTTTAATATCATTTCACCTGTTGACCTGTGTATTTGGAATTCCTCAGAAGTTGAAATAATTGTTTCTACTTTAGGCACAAGGCCAGCAATTACCCAGTGCATTACTGGTACTTTATTTTATCGACCCCGTAAGGATGAAAGGCAAAGTTAATCTCGGCGGGATTTGAACTCAGAACTTGAAATAATGCACACGGCATACTTAATGAGATTTAGAGAGTGAAGTGTTAGGGGTATGCCAGGGATGTGACGTCTTACGAAGGTAGAGAGACGTAACAATATATTGGGTGCTAAGACACCATAACTTCAATATTAAATTGATATACTTTTGTTGTTCCCCTCTTCTTTATACGTGGTGGCCAGTTCGTAAAGATACTATCAACAACTCAACATCTTAATGATGTTTTTCTCTTTTATTTTGGCACATGGATAGCAATTTAGGGGACGGGGAAAGTCGAATAAATATGCACCAATAACTAGCATCACTATATTGTAACCTCTCCTGTAGGATGAACTGCAAAAGTGATCTTAACTGAATTTTATTTCAGAATTTAAAGCGCTGACAATCTAATGATATTGACTATCCAGCGCCCTAAACTCCGTCTCTTGCAAATACATACTCATTTCCTCACGGGAGTAGGCAGGCTTGTTAGATAGAACATAAAAGAAAATACTTTGCGGCATTTTTTCTGTCTTTATGTGTTCTGAATTCAAACCCCAGTGTACAACATAGCATCTGTAATAGAAATATCAAAGTAGAATGAAAAGCCTTGTCGGAAACTTTTGTTTCTGGTCTTGGGCCTCTATAAGAAAATCAGTATCTTTTTTTCTATTTACTGACACCTATCATTGGACTCAATTTATGTTGGCATGCAACCTCCAAAGGATGAATACGGGTGTACTCTACACATATATATTTTTTTTCTTTTGTTGAGGGAAATTTGATGTTTTATAATGTAAGTTTTCAGTGATATTATTCATTGAAATCCTTTTTTGTTTTCTTCTTAACGTTTGTATCTCGATACAAGTGACCATAATAATAGGCAATCACTATTAAAAAAAATAGCTGAGAAAATAGAGTAATATTGCGCTTTTCAATTTCTAATTTTCCCAATGCGTCTTAAGTCAGGCTCTTTATTTCCGCATTTAGTTTTGTAAACTTCTAAATCCAAACAATCCTGTTTCTATATTTAGGCGACAACAATTTTCATGGGTTTATTGGTGGGGCAGTAAATGTTTAGAACCTATAAATTTGCTGAACCTCATTGACCCCAGTAATAACCTCAATCTGGTAATTATTTCACCTATCTTTTTCATGAAATTGTTAAGCTAAATAGAATTGTTAAGAATAAAACATAAAGGCAACGTCAGTTTTATATGGATTGATTCGCCCTACAGTTTCTCGTTTGATGTTTTAATATACGGGAAAAATTCTTCAACTATATGCCATTTTATTGGGCGTCTAAATACTCAATATATATATATAAATATATATATATATATATATATATATATATATATATATTGACCACTTTTCAGTTTTGTATGGCTTCTTAACACATTGTTTAGCTCTGGTTTTTAACTATTGAGCACTTTGCCAGTATCATTTCTGATTTTTGCGTTTCGCTTCGCCTTTTCTGCCCGCCGAAATGCGAATCTCGCTGAATCTTTATTTGTATTACAATTAACTTGTCTTACAATTAAATTGTTAATAATTTCTATTGACAGGTTAATTGTATAAGTTTATTTTAAAACCACCCGGTTGAGAACTTATTCGAATTGTGCTATTTATGCTATTTGTTGCATAATATACACATACTGAAATTACTTTGACAAAATCTGGGGTTATTCCCCTTGTGATTTCCACACGGGTTTAACTTACCACCGTGTCATTCACTTATATGGTACAGAGCGAAATACCTGTTGATAAAGTGATATTCCTTGTTCGATTGTTATACCCAAAGCTTATAGTTTTAAGCAGACTGTATTTTGATTTAGGTGTCACAGAAACTCTACATCTGATTTTAACAGCAATTCCGGGAGTCCAGGTCTGGTTATCATTTATTTTTTATCATTTATTTTGTTTTGACCTGTTTAGCTTGATTTGGTTTTTGGCTTGGGTGGTTAATGTCTTCTTGGCCACCTTTTCAGTTTTGTATGGCTTCTTAACACATTGTTTAGCTCTGATTTTTAACTATTGAGCACTTTGCCAGTATCATTCCTGATTTTTGCGTTTCGCTTCGCCTTTCCTGCTCGCCGAAATGCGATTCTCGCTGAATCTTTATTTGTATATATATATATATATATATATATATATATATAATTGTTTCTACTTTTGGCACAAGGCCAGCAATTACCCAGTACATTACTGGTACTTTATTTTATCGACCCCGTAAGGATGAAAGGCAAAGTTAACCTCGACAGGATTTGAACTCAGACCATAAAGGGACGTAACTGTACTGCAAAGCATGGCATCCAACCCTCTACCGCTACTGCCAATTCATCGCCCTTATAATACTAGCTACTTTTTGATAAACAGTTGATACATTTCAGAAGATAGAATACAAAATATCCGAGACAATCTTTTTATTCCTCACAGACACACTGTATTTGAAAATACAGTGTCCTATACGGAGCTGAACATAATTATCACATTTGGTTAAAATTCAACTATACAAAGAACAACATTTTATCCTAATTTAATTGATCACAGATTGAAGATGAATGACAATGCCTTTGTAAGCGCTCGTAAATGTGAGAAATCATCGCGATTGATGTTAATTTTTAGCATCTGAGAACCAACTGACAGGACATCTATGTGATCGATCGTCTTGTAAAAAATCAAGAGAAAAAAGAACAGCTTTTGAAAGTGGTGGTTCACGAAACAAACTAATGCACTAGTACTTTAAAAAAGAAATAAACATATGATGAAGTACTCGTCAAAATAGTTTCTAAAAAAGACAATCATGGACATGGATGCAAAGTTTAATCATTCAACTTCTTTAATCAGATCAATTTCTCTCGTGGTAACATTACTTGAGATGATAGTTCATCATATCTGTGGACAAGAGAAATTTAAGTTTATTATCCACTTAAACAGCGTAAACAAATAAACTAAACACCGGAAACAGGGAATACTACTTGAGGTTCATTTAGAAAAATCATTAAGCTATATTCACTTAATATAATTGTTGGGAATTTTATATCATATTGTGTTGTTTGTTTGTCCTTTAGCAGACATCTTATGAAGGATGTGCTGATGGTGAACGCAATGTGAGGAAATGTATGATTTTAAATATGTAGAGATTCCCCATGTTTCATTCCATGCCCATTATTTGGCACTAACAAACCTCTTTATAATATTGCCAAACCATTGTATGAATTAAAATCTCGCTGAAGTCATCTATGTCTTTCATTCTTCCCGGGTCGAGAAATAAAAGCACGATCAACTGCTCCTTCCTCCAGTATTTATGGTTTTGTGTCTATATAAGGAATTCATTATTTTCTACGCGGTGGATTGGCAGTATCGGTATAGAGTCGGACACCATGCTTTTAAGCATAGAGTTGCGTCCCTTTATGATCTGAATTCAAATCCTG